>JACEFZ010022290.1:245000-347500 GCA_014155875.1 Cepaea nemoralis | reverse complement strand
GCTACGTAGTTCGTGCTTTGTGCGACGCTTTTCCGCGCTGCGGAAAGAGACCGAGCCAAAAGAGACCGAACCGGTCAGTTAATAGAGAACTGTGCTGATAATGTTATGACTACGGTAGGAGTCGTGCTTGACTCGTGGACTCGTCGCCTGCTAAGTGAAGGCAAGACTGGCTACCTATTCTCGCTGCATTCAGGCCTACACATTGTGCTGGCCCTATCACATCAGAGATCGAGATAAAAGTTTGTTTGAAGATTACCCAATTCGTCAGCCATTCCCATGAGTGATCCTTGCCCGTCTTCAGTCGCCGCCGAGGACTTCTCAGGCTGATGTATCCAGACACGGTTTCATGGAAAGTCCGCCCAGCTTTCCCTCTACGTAAAGAGTGCCTTCCAGAACCTCTGACCACTCTTTTATAAACCAGGTCTTCTTGAAATGGCACTCTTTGCATCCTCCAAGTGGTCGCAGCGAGAGAGAGAGAGAGAGAGAGAGAGAGAGAGAGAGAGAGACAGAGAGAGAGAGAGAGAGAGAGAGAGAGAGAGAGAGAGAGAGAGAGAGAGAGAGAGAGAGAGAACATTTTGTCTGAAAAATATTGTCAAAACTTGAGTATTAGAGATAAGGGTCGACAGAAATGTACGGTCTGACAGAGTGACACGAAAAACAATCGGCAGTTGAACTTATACATTCAGAAGACAGATCGTTACAGACAGACATGATCACCTAAGTCGCTCGTCACTGCACGCGATGCTACTGATGTTTCCGCAATATAATAGAACCAATAAACTCAAGCAGACGTCTTGGGTGACACTTAAATAGTGTCAGTATAAAGCACACAGTATTAGGAATAACCCGGATCAAACTAAACACTCTGCTTACCCTCGGATACAATTTACCTTACAGATTATCTGTTACTTGCCAACTGATACTTGAACTAATTTTGTTACATCCTAGGACAGTTTGACATGTACCTTATTCAATCAAGCAATAATTTATGCGCATATATTTGAGTTTCGTGTATGTAAATTGGCGCCGAATACTTAATTTCGTTGTGTTTTAATTAAGAAAGAAATGCAGATTATCTGCAGGGCAGTGACACCAGGCGACAACACAAGCTAACTGTTACGGTTATTTACGAACTATGATTAGAAAGATTACTTTCGAGATTAAGTCGCTTGGCACGAGTGTGCCTAAGAAATGAACACGCCAAATTCAATTTGAAAACACGGTGTCAGTATAAGGGTGGCAACCAGGTATTTTTGTTTTTTTGTTTTAGAAGACTGCATAATATATCTGCGTCTGTGGGTATTGGGTAGTGAGCGCAATTTCATAATCCAGACATACTGGGTTCGGAGTCAGCCGATGGCAATATGTATGCTATGAGTTGATTTTCACAAAGGGATGAGTGTCGGCTGTTTAAATGCAATAGCAAATGTCTTCTTTGTATAGTCCCTGCCGTGCAGCTTTGGTGATCATGTGTCCACAGACTTTTATCTCTTGTGCTGCCACTCATTTCTGATACTGAAGTTCCTCTGTGCCTTGATGTCAAGGAGTCTCCGTGGCGATGTGGTCAAACCGTGTGCCTCCCGCTCCGAAGGTTGTGTGTTCGATTCCGGGCTACGTCTTTCTTGGAGACTCCTGGGGGTCGTCGCTGGAGCTACGGAGTTCGTGCTTTGTGCGATGCTTTCGGTAGGCGCTGTGCGGAAAGAGACGCAGCCATATGTGATAAAACCTGGTGCAATGAAGTCTATCCTCACGACTTTTAAGACTTTTAAAATGTCATGATGTCAGAATGACAAGCCTCTTCTACCTCCCCCCCCCCTCCTCACCCAACCTCTTCTCCCCTCGCGTCCACAAATCAGTATTAGCTCAATGTAGCTCTTAAGAACTCCTTTCCTCACCTCAATTCACAAAGATAAATTGCAGGGAATATTTTCCATCTTGTGAAATACTGTGTTGCTTGGGCTATTCTTCATTTAACGTCCTTAATAAATCTTCCATCTGCTGTTATTACAGTAGCCAAATACTTAAATACATGGCAAACTGCTGATACATAAAGAGTCAAAAATGCTGCGATTGATTGCGATGTCCTATAAAAGGACATGCAACTAAATTTTCGTAATATACACTAAAGTAATTAGATAACTCATTCAAGCTGAAATACACAACACACATATTCACACAGTAATTTGAATTGTCCACCACGGTAATAACGGCTCCTCGGCGAAGAGTTTACAGACGCAGTTCGTAATCCCGTATACCACGTTCGAAACACAGGTGCTGGCGATTTGGCAGCAGACCGCCTTGCGTGGTGTTTTTTTTGTTTTTTTTTTGAAAATGGTACGGGTGCCGGACCTTCAGAAAGCAACAGCAAACTCCTGAACGTAAGCTTGCCAAGAAATCATAAACAGTAAAAATGCTGAGCTGATTGCGACGCCCTGTAAAGGCTATGCAACTAACTTTAATCATGGTAATAATAATATTTAATATTAAAATGCAGCTCTGTTGCACTAGATGGTCATACATACATTCTGGGTAAAATGTCCCCCCATTGCAGATACCAGGGTGGGTGGTACGGTAGCAGATTGGCTAGCAGACTTGACTGTGGTCATGTGTTGGAAGCCTCCTCACAGCGGGGATTTATAAAACAAAAAAATCACCTGGGGTTCGCAGGTAGACTCAGGAAATGCTCTGGTAAGAAATGGAAACAATACAGAATAACATAAAGTATTGCATCTTTACAGAACAGAATTACGAAAACTACAGGACGTTGCGGCGACTAGCGTTTATCAGCAAACAAATACATTCACAAAACACAACATATCAGCACGGAGAAGACCCTCCAGTGACTACATTCGGGCATAAGAACGGGATGAGAAGAATAATAAAGATGTTACAATGAGAACAATGAAGAGAAAGTGAAAATTTGACACCCCCCCCCCCCCCCCCGAAAAAACAAAACAACAACAACAACAACAACAAATATTTGCTGCTTATCTCAGAATCCCAGGCTGTGATACTAACACGAATTTCACTTTAATACTCTTATATAGTCTGTGGGTGATAGGGACCGGGGTAGGGGATGGTAACAATTCAGTGAAGATGCCAGGTAAATGACAGGAAGTGATACACGAAAACAGGGGATGGAAGGTAAGGCGGGAAACAGAAAACATGGAGGTCGACGTGATATTGGCCACATCACCCCCGAGTGCCGATTGGTCTTTACAAATATGGCGCTGGCACCATATACTCAATACGCATCACGGCGTGTATAATGGGTCCACTAGATTTTTTTTATTTTTAGTTTTAATCCCACGCCCCTACTCTCACAAAAGAAGTGCATCAGAAAGTAGAGAGTTACCACCAAATACATCCGTCACAAAGATATTCATTTGAGCAGTGCAAATATGAAGACGAACTCATCTAGACAAGATCTACCATTCACAAGGATAATCACGTGTGTCGTCGGCCTGCAGATAACCCAAATCCCAACAGAAAATTTGCTGAAGCATTTCAAAAGCAATGGTCAAATATTGTCGTTATCATAGCCCTCTGAAGGGCGCCACGCGGTCCAAATAGTTTACCCTGCAAGTGAGAGAGTTAGCGGTATCTGTAACACGTGTTCGCCGCTCTTCAAAAGTTAGTTCTCGATGTTATGACAGCAGGGCAGACTCGGCGACTTCTGGCCGAGCTTTACATGGAGGCCAAGACATCATCTCAAAAATGAGTGCATTTCTTCTTCTTCTTCTTAGGTTTCTGCTTAGTCTCCTTCTGCTCCTGCTCATGTGTGTTTGTTGCTGTTATTGTTGTTGTTGTTCTTCATCTTCTTTCTGTTCCTCCTCCTTCCCGTTGTCTTCCTTTTATATCGGTTATTACTACTATTATTAATGTTATTATTGTTATTTATGGATATATTTTCATCACCGTCGTCATTTTCCTGATCATTATAATTATTTCCTGATCATTATTATTGTTACTTCAACTTCTATTTCTATTGTTGCTGCATTGTATATGCTGTTGTTACTACTACCACCACCACTACCACCACCACCACCACCACCACCACCACCACCACCACCACCACCACCACCACCACCACCACCACCACCACCACCACCACCACCTTCACCACTACTACTACTACTACTACTACTACTACTACTACTACTACTACTACTACTACTACTACTACTACTACTATACTATTACTACTACTACTACTACTACTACTACTACTACTACTACTACTACTATACTACTACTACTACTACTACTACTACTACTACTACTACTACTGCTGCTACTACTGCTGCTACTACTGCTGCTGCTGCTACTGCTACTACTGCTACCACCATCACCACCAACAATACCACCACCATCACCACTACCTAAATTGTGTATACATCTGTGACCATTTAAAGAACTAGCACCTGGTCTCTCTATCTAGACTCCGTAATGCGTAACTTGCATGATACAGTGCAACCCGAAAACCGTCTCTTACATGATACAATACAACCCGAAAACCGTCTCTTACATGATACAATACAACCCGAAATTCGTCTCTTACACTACACAATACAACCCGAAAATCGTCTTAAGCTTCAACACAAGTGACTTTTTGGATTGTTGATCTCAACACCCACAGCTCCTCATCACGGCGCCATAAATCCTTATGCATCTCCACAAGATCTGGTATGATGCTGGTGTCAACGTTTCTTCTTTGGTCACACTATGAGCCTCATTCCGTAGAAATGGTTTATTAGTTTTATTTTTCTTTTTCTTATTGAGCTTACTGGTTAGCAAGTGTCTGAAAGGCTGCTATAAACAATATATAAGGGGGTGTTCGTTTGAAATCCGTTCCTGCCGCACCGCGCGTAATTACCTACGTTGAACATGATCATGTCATAGTCATTTGATAATTCTGACTAATGAATAAAAGAGCACGTGCTTATCGTCCCATGATGCAATGGTTCTGTTTCTGAGCGTTGAGAGAATGGCCGGGTTGATCCAAAATCTGTCCAAAGAAGCTCAAATAGCGGTGACTCAGTTGCTTTCACTTGAAGGATGTCGACCAGTGGACATTCATGGAAGAATGCAGGCAGCGTACGATAACAAATGTGTGTCGAAGTCAACAGTGACAGGCTGGGCACGAATGTTTCGGAAAGTACGTCAGTTCTCTACAGATCGTCGACGGCCGGGTCAAGCACATATTGTTGCAACAGAAAATACCATCGCCAGAATTGATGCAGCTGTACAGATGAACCGTTGTCGAAGAATACGTTCGCTAGCGAAAGAGTCTGATGTTTTTATAACGAAGACACAAACCATATATAGTATGATTTATTGTCTGGCACATTTCGCTGCGAAATGTGCCAGGCAATAAATCGTACTATATATGGTTTGTGTCTTCGTTATTCAAATTCATTACGGGAAAACATTGCTTAGAATTTGATATGTCAATTTTGACAATTCAAAAGGTCGTTCGTAAGAAACTGCAATATCGGAAGGTGTGTTCACAGTGGGTACCACGGATGTTGACCGACCTCCAAAAAAGAGGAACGCATGGGATGGTGTTTGAACCACTTACTGCGTTACAGAGTTAAGGGTGATGCATTTCTCTTCCGCATAGTGGCAGGTGATGAATCATGATGTCACCACTTTGAGCCGATCAGCAAGAGAGAGAGAGAGAGAGAGAGAGAGAGAGAGAGAGAGAGAGAGAGAGAGAGAGAGAGAGAGAGAGAGAGAGAGAGAGAGAGAGAGAGAGAGAGAGCATGCAATGGAAGCATGCTGGATCACCAAGAGCCAAAAAATTCAAGTTACAGGTTTCCGCTGGTAAGGTTATGCTGAGCACATTTTTTGATCATGAAGGGCTATTGTTGGCCGACTTTATAGAAACTGGTGTCAATATCAACTCTACTTGCAAACACTAGACAAGCTGCAAAAAGCCATCAAGAATAAACGACCCGGCATGCTTTCTCCCGCGGTGTGATTCTATTGCACGATAATGCTCGTCCGCATGTCGCAAAAATTGTGCTGGAAGCATTAGCAAGGAAGAAGTGGGAAATTCTGCAACATCCAACCTATAGTCCTGATTTGTCACCATGTGATTTTCATGTGCTCGGACCTCTTAAAAAATGCTCTCAAGGGGCAACGATTTCACACAGATGCAGACGTAATGAACGCGGTAAACACTTGGTTCAGCGAGCAACCAAAATCCGATTCACGGCATTCGCCGCCTACTTAAGCAATGGGGTGCTTGCCTGAATGCCTACGACGACTTCTTCTGACCATCCCATGGTGCATAATTCATTCAAAATGAATGCTTTGTTTAATACTACCACATATGTTGATATTTCTTTCATACTTTTGTAATAAAGCCATTGGAACCGGTTTCAAATGAACGTCCCTAATACAATAACACAACATAATGCAGCCATACAAAGCACAACATGGAAAACAAAGTAGTTTTCGGTGACAAGCCTTCATTAGCAAACAAATACAAGAAAACACAACATAGAAACACGGAGACAACACTAAGTGACTTCATTAAGGCATAGTAACCAAATGAAAGCCGGTCTCTCTGGCCGAGGGGTTACAACACTTCCTCCGTAATCCCGTTTATCACTCAGAGTCTCGTGGCGGGCGAGAACTGGGAGCGGTTCGACCCCCGCTGGTGACTTGCGGGATAACTGAGCTGGCCGCTCAGAAAGCAATGGCAAACTACTGAGCGTAATCTTGCCAAGAAATCAACATACAGCTGAAAGATGCTGATATTGACAGCGATGTCCTGTAAAGGATATTTAAAAAAAAAAAAATCCAAACGAAAAGAGTGAACAGTTAAAAACAAAGAAATAAAAAGTAACAAAAAGAAAAAAATGAAAATGGAATGGGAAAAAAATGAGAAAAGACTGAGGACGTGTACCACAGACACGTGGCTGTGAAAAGCATGGGCAAATTATCACCGTCTGCAGTAACCCAAAAAAAAAAAAACCTCAACAAAACAGCTGAAAAAGAATCACACCGATGTAATTTTGAGACTCCCAGGCAAGGTTCATGTGGCGAAGAGGTTGCTGACGCAATTCGCAATCCCGCATACAGCGTTCGAAACACAGCTGTGGGCGATTTGGATGCCGACCGCTTTGCGTTGGTTTCATGCGGGTAAGAGTGCCGCTCGTTCAGAAAGCAATGGCAACCTACTGAATGTAAACTTGACGAGATATCACAAACAGACAGACATTAATGGGGTTGACTGCGACGTCCTGTTAAGGATATGCAACTAACTTAACAGGCCAGTCAGATCATGTAAGCAAACTGAGCTGAGCAAGGCTACGATGGCTGTGCGAGTAAGTGCGGTGAAGATGACTGAAATTTGTCTGTCGGTACGGTTCGTGATGCATAAACAGCGGGAGAGTGTTCAGTTCAGTATTTACGGGGGAAAAAAAGACCATTCGACCTCGTGCAACCTGCTTTTTCAGCGTTGTTTATAATTGAGATCCGTTATTGTGTGTGTGAGAGAGAGAGAGAGAGAGAGAGAGAGAGAGAGAGAGAGAGAGAGAGAGAGAGAGAGAGAGAGAGAGAGAGAGAGAGAGTTAAGCGTTTTGATCTTCTTTCTCATTTGCTCTCTTTCTAGTTAGGACTGGTTAAATTTTCCCCGCTGTATTCGTTGGGCGCGGTTGTTCATATATAGAGATTCCCATGGACTCTGTTATTCCCCTCTGTCCATAGTTACCATTGTCGTACTCTTCTGATTCCATCTGGTGTGTACATCAAATCAAATCAACTTTATTTTAAAAGGGTCACAAATTGGGCACGCAGGCCTGTCTTACATTCGGCCCTTCCAATCACTCATCTTTCCTCCATCAAGAGCATTATACATTTACATAGGAAGAAAAAAAAACATTGTTAAATGAATGTTGTATACATAAACAAGGCAAATTACCATGTTATGAGGCCCATCTCCCACCTACCCACACATCACCCCACCCACACATCATCCCACCCCCACACACACACCCCTCCCACACACACACACACCCAGGAACACATAATACCCCACCAACCGACACATTTCCCTCCCTCACATCCCCCACCCACACACATTGCCCTCACCTGTTCCCCCAACCCAAACACACTCGCCACCCACACAAACATCCCCCACCAACCCACACATCCCGCGCCCACCCACATAAACATCCTAACCCACACACCCATCCCCACCCACACATCCTTTCCCTACCCACACATTTGTTTTTACATCATTCTTTGTTGTGGTATACTATTAGTTGATATCCTATTTATATGGTCGGACTCTTTAACTTGCTGTTCTATTATGAAATCTAGCACTGCTATAAACCCAATCCTCACTTTAGTCTCGATTTCTTCTTTTCTGATTTTTTTTCTCTTTTTCATACATTGAGTATTCTTCATATGAATCTCGTTTCCTTTGTTGTAATTTTTGTTTTCTATTTTTCTATTATTGTCCAGGTTTGGCATTGATAGCATAGAGTTTGTAGTAAGATTGTTTTGTAGAACTTTTTTGAGGGGTATCTACTGATATGCGTTTGTTTTTTAGTATTGGTGCCATTTGTCCAATGAGTTGGTTTGCTTTATTGCATCTATTTTCGGTCTCGTCTTCTCATTTGCTATTTGATAATATTATACTTCGTAAGAACTTGAAGCTCTTTACTTGTTTCAGAGGATATTTGTTTAGATGAATTTTTGTTGATGAGCGTTTCACCCAAAACAAATAATGAGATTATTTCTCTTATTTAACAAACTGGCATATTTGTATAATACTCTATGAGTGTGTGGTAATAACAATGCCCTCATTAATTTCCAGCACGCACGTTAGAGCCAATTGCCTGTCAAGTAACGAAAATTAAGACAACGGCAAAATAAAGTCGTGTGTAGATAAAGAGTATGAGAAACAAGCCAAGGAAGATGAAGTGTCTGCACCCAACGAAAGAAAGATTGATAGAGCAAATAAACAAAAGTGAATAATATGAAAGTGAATGAACGAGTGAGAGATAAATAGTATGTTGATGACAGAGTCTTGTAGGGAGTTTGGACAGCAACACTGTCACCGGAACTTAGCTCATCCATCATGGCGGATGAGAAAATCCAGGAATGTGCGAGATTTGCAGAGTCTGGCAGTGAAACCTGAGACGTTTAAATGAATCAATTACATGTCTAGCAGCCTGCTTTCAGACACTCGCCTCGTTTGTCTTTATATATCTGCGACTTCTGCCTTGTCCCTGTGTGGATGGTGTGAAGACGACAGTAATTACAAACATATGTATTCCTTATCTACGACAGCTCTTCTCTCGGTTGCGTTTTAGAACATTACTCACGCTTGTCGCGTCCTTCTTTTGTTTGTTTTAACGAATAGCGGTCAACATTGCCAGGAATTGTAGTCGTTTTTGTGCTGCTCTGTCGAGACGGCAGTTACTTGTTGTTGCTGCTGCTTTTAACGGCACAGTAACAATAACACAAAGTACTAATACTGCTAATCTGCTGCTACTACTACTGCTACTACTACCTACTGCTCTTACTACCTACTACTACTGCTACTGCTGCTGCTGCTACTACTACTACTACTACTATTATTACTACTACTACTACTACTACTACTACTACTACTATAACTACTACTATTGATATGAACACAACTACTACTATTACTACTAATATCTCCCCCGATGTGTCTCCACCTTGCCGTGGTTGGGGAGCTTGCGTGTCCCATCGACCCCATTTGCTTGCCGATGGATGAAAAACTACATATCTGACAGCTTATGGGATAGGGACCAGACTAAGAGAGACACAACCTGCTGCTCTGCAGGTTAGACTGACGATAGCAGTCAAAAATTTAAATCAGGTGCACGAAGGCAGAAGTTCTTGGTACGGACAAAACTCTTAAGGCTCCCTGTCGAGGGCTGTGGCAGCCACAAACCCTCGGATCTGAGAGCCGGGCCGATACCCACCTACCGAAAAATAGGGGCGAGATACTAAGCAAGCTACATGCTCAGGTCTGATACATGTTCGAAGGCTCTCAGCTGGGGGATATGAGGGATTCCCGGATGAGAGAGCCTGGCCGTTTCTCGTTCAGTACTGCACGAAGGTAAGGTGGTGAGCCGGCAGCACATGTAGCTTACCTCGTGAGCGAGTACAAAAAGTCAGAAAAGTGCCCCAGTCGAAGGAAATGGTTACGAAAACTGTCTGTATCTAACTCATAGAGAGTGTAGACAAAAGTGGAAGAACGTCTCAATAACGCGAAATGGAACGCACGGCGAGCGAACCTATTGCGTGGCCCGAAGTCAAAAGCAAAAGCTTACCGAGTGGATGTCGCTCGCAGTCTGACCGCTCCTGGTATGTGCTTGAGCGACCAGTGGCAAACGATATGCCCAACACATGGAAGTGAGGAACTAAAGCAGCCATGAGCAGGATGTGGCAATTCCTCGGGTCAGCCCAGTCTCAGAGCAATATGTGCCGGCTCTGCAATTATGGAAGCCTCCTTGGATAGCGAGGGAATGCCCTTGGTCTGCCCCTGCCTTCTCTTGAGGGCCTACCGCGATGTCGTTGATCGTTCTATCTTGACCAGCTGAGATGTTGGCGACATCACAACAGTCTAACGTGCCTCGAAACCAGAGGAAGGCTAACCTCATTAAAAAATGCCCGCCGGAAGCCGGAAGTGTCGTCCTACGGGTGGCAAACTAAAAATTGACACTACGCAATTACGTCCGAGTGAAATGTCTCGTCCGAATGTCTCTCGTGCTAGGAACAGCTCTGACTACCTAGTTTCCGAATGCCGCTCTTGTTCGGAACAGCTCTGACTAGGTAGTTTACCGAATGCCTGTCGTGCCTGGAACAGCTCTGACGGACGCAACGACAAGCACATGTCCGAAAACTCGCTGAGTGGATGCCGTCTGCAAACCTGTCTGGTTTGTGCGGGAATGGCCCGGGGCAAACGAAATGACCAACATATTGAAGTGAGGATTTAAAGCAGCCATGAGCAGGACGTGACGATTTCCCTCGGTGAGCTGTTATGGTTTTTTCTTTATAATTACTATTGTTTCCGTGTTCTAAATGTTCAAGAAAGTGTGCGTTGTGTGTGTGTGTGTGTGTGCGTGTGTGTGTGTTTGTATGTGTGTGTGTGTGTGTGTGTGGTGCGTGTGCTGCGTGCGCTCGCACTGTGTATTACTGTAATGCATAACAGTTGTTGCAGATCTGTTAACGTTTTTCTGATAGGAATTCTGTATAACGCAGACTGTTTGTTCTTATCTTCCAACTCGTCTTCCTGGCCCATCAATGCTCGCTGTTTTTATTATTTCGCTATATAGAGACAAAATCCGGGGACAAGACACAACTAAGATTTACTCCTAGCTTTGTTGGTTGATTTTCTAGGTGATTTTGATCATCATCATGTGCCATGTCGATAAGCGTGGGCGGTGGCGTTTCGCGATCTCACGCAATGACCACAATAGTGGATCAACTCTTATGTTTTTTGCCTCGAATATGCCAGTCTTTGTGGCAAAGTGGTCAAGCCGTTTGACTCGTGCTCCGAAGGTTGTGGGTTCGATTCCGGGCTGCGTCCTTCGGTTTACGAGTTAAATGTTCCGGAGACTCCTGTGGGTCGTCGCTAAAAGCTACGCAGTTCGTGCTTTGTGCGACGCTTTCCGTGCTTCGGAAAGAGACCGAGCCACATGGGATAAAACCAGGTGCAATGAAGTCGACCCTGTCGACTTTTAAGCGACTTATTATGCCATATGCTTACACAATCAAGATACTTACCTCCCTGCCTAGCCCTTCTTATTTTCCCATCAAACTTGCCAATTGTTACCAAGTTCTCCAGTTTATTCCTTCTCATAGCATGCCTAAAGAACTTGACATGTCCTCATCTACTCTCTCTAATCATTTTATGTTTTTCATGTGTTTCTTGTAGTACTTGCTCATAGGTTTTTTCGGTCTGTCTATGGTATTCACCACAGGAACCACATCTCCGCTGCTTCCAAGCTCTTCAGTCATCTGCAGAATGAATAAAAATTCTGACCATTGACTTGAACAACTTGAGAACAAACCGGTTGAAGAAGCTTCCGATATTTTACACGCCCCGCTTCAAGTGACATATGGTATGGTAAGAGTAAAAGAATCCGCCTTCTGATGACATAACACCATCTTCCATTTGAGGTAATGTAAACCTTTACAACCACAGCGGCAACGAGTGATGAACAAACAGTGGCGGGAAAGGAAGAAGATCGATAGACACAACTCAAATTGTAAACCCATGTCTAGTTTCCTAGGTATGTTTAGTAGCCAGCAATAACAAAGAAGACACAGCTAAAATATGTTAGCCATTCTTAAGTAAACATCGCCGAACCCGGGACAATCAACAGGTACGAATTCGCTTCCGGTAACATCCAAGATGGCCCCGTCAATATGGTCCAGAAGTCTATTTTCAGGCCTGGCCCCCAGACAGACAGGCTGTGTTTAAGAAAAGCTCACAACAGCTGTCGGGAGAAATACACAAAGCAGAGTGTGTGAACTGCACGTGAAATCAGTGTGAGAAGGTGAGTTTTTGTAATTCTAAACGAAAGACGGCCGTGCGTAAATAAAATAGGTTAAAGAAGATAAAGGTTATCCAATGGAATATGCTGCCGCCAGAGCTTATACTTCTCCAGATAGTAAATCCTAAAGACTACAAAATGTCGACCATTGTCGGATTTAGAATATAGTAGGATATAGAATACGTCCCTAAAAGTCACATTACTAGGGTCCAGACCAGTATCTGATTGCGAATATTGTCGGATACAGAGTAGACTCCCAAACATCCTACTACAAGAGCCCAGCCCATGGTCAGATTGAGAATATGATCATGTATAGAGTAGACTCTCATAGGTTTGATTACAAGGGATTATATCAGTGTCGGATTTAGAATATGGTCAGATACAGACTCTCATGGGTTTGTTTACAAGATTTTCGAGTTAAAAATCTACCCAAAGTATTTTCAGGATCCTCACCGGTGCAACGGAGTTCGTGCACTGAGCTGAGTTTCTCCAGACTCAGATTTGAGTTAGGAGGAAAACGGAGCACTTATGGGTTGCACCCGTGTGCCATGATGTTGATCCATAAACTAAACTAAACTGTCTACAAGAGATTAGACCAGTGTCGATTTAGAATATGGTCAGATACAGACTCTCATAGGTTTGTCTACAAGGGATTAGACCAGTGTCGGATTTAGAATATGGTCGAATACAGACTCTCATAGGTTTGTCTACAAGGGATTAGACCAGTGTCGGATTTAGAATATGGTCGAATACAGACTCTCATAGGTTTGTCTACAAGGGATTAGACCAGTGTCGGATTTAGAATATGGTCGGATACAGACTCTCATAGGTTTGTCTACAAGGGATTAGACCAGTGTCGATTTAGAATATGGTCAGATACAGACTCTCATAGGTTTGTCTACAAGGGATTAGACCTGTGTCGGATTTAGAATATGGTCGGATACAGAGTAAACTTCCAAAAGTCCTACAACAAGAGGCCAACCCATTCTCTGATTCTGAATATGGTCAGACGTTGAAATATAGCCTTTATTTTGCACTTAAATGTCAGGTATTAATCATACTATAAAATACATATGTCAATATTATTATCATCATGTACCATTCTAATGGACAAGAGCGGTAATGGTTCGTCATCTCAAACGACCATCATTGTTTTGGATCAGGTCTGTGATCTTGTCTCCATAATTCCATCTAGCCAAGCCATTCGGTTATTTATTTATGTGACCTCCTCTTTCTCTTTTCCTATTGAGTTTGCCAGTTGTATTAAGTTGTTACGTTGATAACTTACACAAATCTTGACCGTCTGCGTATAATTTCACTAATCAATTTACTATTTTCATTTGTTTCTCGTGGCTCTCTGGCAAAAGGGTTACGGGCGAAATTCGTAATCCCGCAAACCCTCTTTCAAAATACAGCTGCTGGTGATTTGGCACCAGACCGCCTTGAGTTGTTTTTCACACAATGACATGTGTTCCGATCTTCCAGAAAGCAATGGCAAACTACTGAATGCAAACCTGCCAAGACATCACACATATCACAACAAAACATGCTGTAGTTGATTACAACTTCCTCTAAAGGATATTATTTTGTTTCTTGAGCATGCGACCGTGGACTTGTCTGGTACCTATATGTGTTTATTTTTATTGTGTGTACTCGGAAGTTAAAGTAAATTTTTGTTTCATTTTACACAGTTATGCTGTGCTGCAGTCACGATATGTCTTATCCATTTATTTCATAAGGCTTGGTCACAATCTTCAGAGCTATGGAAATCTTCATCTCATAGTCCGTGCCGTCTGGCGTGGGTGATCAGTCCTTATGTCTCGGGGACTGCCAATCATTTTTGATACTGATGTTCCTCCATGTCATGATGGCAAACTATCCAGGATCTTTTCTCTCGGTCTCCCCCGCCTCTCTCCTTCGTTGTGACGAAATTCTCCAGCTGTCCCCTTCCCATGACATGCACAAAGAGTATGGACTGTCTTCTGCTGATATGAGTGACCAGTTCTCTTTGTGAGTTAACTTCTTTCAAGATAACTTCATTAATTCTTTTCACGGTCCACGGCCTTCTCATCTTTCTACGAGTATAATACCACATATCTTCAGCTTCCACTGTAGCCCATGAATGGCACGTTCACTAGCATCCCCTGCATGGGAACACTTCTTTGCTACTGCTACTACGAAAGCTGCTATAATTTCTTCTACAACTGCCACTTCTACTGATGGGGACTGAACACGCATAGGTATGACCCAAGTGCAATGATTCAGATTCTCGAATCCATATTTCAAAAATGGTCCATGATTCGCTTCTGTAGATCAGAAACAGTTGGATATATCTCTTAAGAAATCTTTTTATCGCCCCGATTGAAGAATGGCAACAATTAACCCATACATTATATAGTAAGGTAAAGGTCTTAAAGCGGCTCCGTGGCTAAAGGCTTGCGAACGCGGTTAGTGAGCCGGGTACCAGGCATTCGAAGCTCAGCTGCGACCGATTTATGCAGCAGACCGTGTCGCGTTGTGTTATAAGGTGCTAGTATGGGAGCCGGTTGTTCAGAAAGCAATGGCAAACTACTGAACGTAACACTTGCCTAGTACATCAACAGCAGCTGAAAAATGCTGGTGTTAACTGCAACGTCCCGTAAGGGATGCGCAACAAAAAGAAATAAGGTCTTAACGAAGAATCCTGACCTTAAACGTACAACCTTTCGGGGCGAAATCATCGATATTGTCAAATAAAGCATATTTTTGCACTGGCAGATAGGCTTACTCCAGGATGCTAAAGAATGTACGAACTCGCATGTGCCTTCTCATCCACTAAGGAAACACATATCAATTCACACGTCAAGCAGAACCGTTATGCCGATCCGTGATGAATCAGCCTCTCTGGTTGTTTTGTTTCTTGGTGTCATTTGTCTTAGCTGACAAATCATCCATCAGTTTATTTTAATGGTTGTTGGTTTAAAACATACTAGGCTTACTGCCGCCATGTTGTCTTGGTATTTCAAAAAGTTGGAAGTCATAACAACAGTAAGTTTTCGTCTTGTTCGGTTTCCTTCTTGCTTGGTCGTTCAGAATAATGATCTTCTTAGTTGCTTTGTACCAGTTTACAGCTTCTCCTGGCATATCAGCCATGTGTACATGTGGTTTGGCACCGCAGGCAGCAGTTCACAAACTCCACGATTGTCCAGAATATGAAACATCTAGGCAAACCTAGCCTAGAGAAACAACAGTGAAAGATAAATATTATGGACCACTGAGAAAACTAAATCCAAAAAGATAGTAAAACTGATACAAAAGACAACATCGAAGATGTAGAAACATTTCAAGCAAATGAATGAGTGACAGATTAAGAAGAAGAAGAAGAAGAAGAAGAAGAAGAAGAAGAAGAAGAAGAAGAAGAAGAAGAAGAAGAAGAAGAAGAAGAAGAAGAAGAAGAAGAAGAAGAAGAAGAAGAAGAAAGAAGAAGAAGAAGAAGAAAGAAAGAAAGAAAGAAAGAAAGAAAGAAAGAAAGAAAGAAAGAAAGAAAGAGAGAAAGAAAGAAAAAAAGAAAGAAAGAAAGAAAGAATACATTTTTCTTCTTCGTATAGTTCTTAGAGTTGGTAATTATGTAGGTCCATAACCCTCTGTCTAGTGTGCTACCAATAATTTCTGATCATTTTCGTCCACGGTGCTCTCATTATTATATAACACTACATCTCCGTATCTCATCTCATCTCATCTCATCTCATCTCATCTCATCTCATCTCATCATGTTCCTCTTGTACCTTGCGGTGTTGAGGTGAAGTATAAACAGCGGGAGAGTGCCCGCTTATGGGCCTCATGTATCGATATTCCCATTGAGTCTGCTATTCCCTGCGTCCATCGTTTACGTGGTCGGCCTCTTCTTCCGTTTCCCTCTGGTCTGTACATCATTGCTTGTTGTGGTATACTGTTAGTTGGTAACCTACTTGCATGGGTAAACCATTTAACTTGCTGCCTTCTAATAAAATCTAGTGCAGCTATAACACCAACTTTAGTCCTGATTTCTTCATTTCTGATCGTACTCTTCTTGATACATTGAGTATTCTTCTCAGGAATCTCATTTCTGTTGTGATTTTTCTTTTCTCTTTTCTGTCATTGTCCAGGTTTGGCATTGGTAACATAGAGTTGGTAGAAAGATTGTGTTGTAAAGTGCTTTCTTAGTAGTTATTGATACATGTTTGTTCTTTAGTATTGGTGCGATTTGTCCAATGAGTTGGTTTGCCTTATTGCATCTATTTTCGATCTCCTCTTCTGATCTGCCATGTGATGATATTATACTTCCTAGGTACTTGAAACTCTTTACTTGTTTCAAGGAATGTTCGTTTAGGTGAATCGTTGCTGTTTTGTCTTCTTTAGCTATAGTCAATACCTCTATTTTACTTGTGCTAATTTTCATGTTATGTTCCCTACACATTTCGCTTAGACTATTCATGTGGTATTGTAATTCTGCTTCTGATTTTGCTATTAGTGCTTCCACCCCATAATTCCTTACTTGTCTGCTAATTGTCCATGATTGGCTTCCACACATAAGGATAATCTCAATATAACTTGTAAGAACGCATTTCCTCACCTAGACAGAGAAAGATAAAATGCTGAAAAAATTCTCCAAGAGAAAGATAAATTGCTGAAAGTATTCTCCAACAGAAAGATAAATTACTGAAAGTATTCTTCAAGAGAAAGATAAATTGCTGAAAGTATTCTTCATCTTGTGACATTCTGCCTTTGCTTGGGGTTTTCTGCACTAAACTTCCTTAATACATCTAAAATCTGCTGTTATTTAACTATCCATATATTTAAATACATTGCCTCGTTTCAGACTGGTTTCATTCCCTCTGGTGTTGAATTTGGGTAGACACATTTTCTTTTAATATCCAATTCATATATAAACACAATGTATTGTTTAACGCTCATATAAGTTGAAGAAGTAGATATTAGCGGACGTACTAGATAACACGGCCGGCTTCGTGGCTTAGAGGTTATGACTTTTCTCCGTAATCTCGTATACTCTCGTCGGTAACGTGATGACGGTGAGAATCAGCAGTGGTTCGAATCGCATCAGTAACTTACTGGGTATGTGAGCCGGCCGCTCAGAAAGCAATGAAGAACTACTGAGCGTAATCTTGCCAAGAAATCAACATACAGCTGAAAGATGTTGGTGTTGACAGCGATGTCCTGTAAAGGATATGAAAAAACAAAACAAAAAAACTAGACAACACACAATTTGAAAGATATAGTTACCAAACGGTAAAGAAACCTCCCACCTTCAAATGACAACAGCGCCTCGCGGTAGGAACAAGTGTAATTCGACGCATGACGAACTAGACACCCCCCAAGGACGATGTCTTCATTAGCCATGTCCATCATTCACATGAACTCACGACTATGGAATATGAGCAGAATTAGTATCAGATCATTGAAATAGCACCATAGGTTTCAGAATTGTTGTATTAAATCAGCATAGGTCAAATAACAAACATACAAACACATTGCAACGAAATGCTGTATCCAGTATATTAACGAACATTTAAACAAGAGACTTGATTAATCAGTTCCAATGTTGTGCACGTGTTATACAGAATTAGAATTGTGGAACTAAGACAATTCATAAATAAACACACATGTATCGTTTAGCCCTCACGGAAGTAGAATACAGAAGTAAGGATTAGAGTACGCAGAAACATAAACATTGAAAGTTATAGTTACCGACCGCGATTGGGTTCCTCAATTGATATTTATTTGTAATCTCCATTACCTTTGATTTCTGTTTTTCAAACTAAGTCCGTTGTTATGACCCTGCGATATATATATATATATATATATATATATATATATATATATATATATATATATATAGATATATTATATATATATATATATATATATATATATATATATATATATATATATATATATATATATATATATATATATATATATATATATATGATTTATTGTAACTGTTTCATTTTCAGTGAACAAAACCATGTCAAGAGCGTAAGGCAGGTTGCTTTCATTATTATTGCAGCTGATGTTCCTGGAAAATCTTAAGTGAATCTCACTCTTACATTTCTGTACAAACTGTACAGATCAGGTGACAGTGCACGATCCTTATTTAATGCGCTGAAAAGTCCGCTAATTCTGGCTGCTCTTTGTTGTCAATATCATCCTTCCATCATGCCGATAAGCGTGGGTGGTCATGCTCTGCCATCTCACTCAACCACCAGAGTCGTGGATCAGCTCTGTGTTCCTGTCTCGACCATACCATGTGGCCAATCCATCCAGGTATTTACTTCTCAGTCTTCCCCTTGGTCTCTTCCCTTCGATCTTGCCAGTTGTCACCAAGTTCTCCAAGTCATTTGAAGAAATCATAACAATCATAAATAAATCATAACCCCCCTCATAACATGCCCAAAACATTTTGACTGTCTACGTCTAAGTTGTCATTACATGCATTTTATTATTCTCAAATTTTTACCACCAGTGTTCTAACTTTCCAACATGCTAATAATTTCTTCGGGGCTCACCTTATCAGCTGTCTAGGTGGCGAAAGCGTTACCGACGCGGTTCGTGGTCCCGCATATCCACGTTCAAAACACAGCTGCGCGCGATATGGCAGCAGACCACGTTGAGTTGATATTTTTACGAAATGGTATGGGTTCGGGTGGTTCAGTAAGCAATGGCAAACTGCTGAACTTAAACTTGCCAAGAGATCACAACAGCAATAAATGCTGATGTTAACTGCAATATCCTGTAAAGGATATGCAACTAGCTAACTCGCCTTGTCAAATGACTTAGTGTAGTCTATAAAGCACAAATATGTTCATTGTAATCATTCTTTCTGTTAATGTTCTCAGTTTGTATTTGCGTTGTTTGTGCCGATTCAGGGACCGAACCGGAGACCTTCTGAGTCTAAGGCGGGAATTGTAACCTCTCAACTACCCCACCACTCCACCCGTCTTTTCATAATACACCTGACAGTTTTAGTCGTCATTTCCTGCATTGTAAAGATGTCGCTTTTGTTGTCACTTTCTGCAACGCATAACAGGAAACTACAATATGTGCGCATGCGTGTCTCACCGGCTTTAGAAGAGCATTTTCAGTTCTCCAGTTTACAACTCGTTTTGCCGTAAAAGCATATTTTACTTTTCGGAGCTAAATTTATGTGCACTAAACATCGTGCTCATACACTTCCAGCAACATGGCATTGCGACCTTTCTTTATGAACCCAGAAGTAATATCCTTTGAATCCGGCACCAGACAAGCCTCAGAAAAGAGATAAATCTTCAAAATGGTGAAACGGGTTTTAAAACATCGACGACAACCCAAAAAAATCTCGACGATAAACAGCAAAATTATCTACATTGTTTGCCGCTCTGAGCTCTCGGCCCTCGGTTCTCAACACCATGTCGCTCATTTTGACACCTTCAGGATCCTGTAACGGAAGGCGCGGACAACAAAAACAGGGAATGCGCGTTAAATCAGCGCGCGAAAGCGCCTAAGAAATGTCCGTTAAATGTGTTGCTGAAAGTTATTACAACCTATCTTTGCTGATCTATCCACAGGAGCGATAACTCGGGCGATTTGTCTGCTCCAATGTCAAAGTGAGAAGAAGTTCATATAGTTTATTTATACGGTGCAGTGAAGACAGAAATGAACGTTCGACTAACGCTGAGCGTACGATGATATATGTTGTAGGGGCGTTTATGTTCTTACTGATGGTCGAAGAAGCGTTTATAGGTTTATAGTATTTATTGAGGATACGTTTATAGCCTTATTCTGTTTGTTGATGATACGTTTATGACTGTGCTGATGATTGAGCATGCATTGAACATGATTTTGGAGAGCAGGTTTATGTTTTTTATGATAATTGCGTATAAATCCATGTCTGTAGTGATCAATTAGTATACGTTTACGCCTATAATAATCTTTGAGTTTACGTTTATGCCTGTAATGATAATTGAGTATACGTTTATTATGTAGTGATTATTGAGGATACTCCTATGTCTGTAATGAGCAATGTATACGTTTATATCTGTAGTGATAATTGAGTATACGTTTGCTTGTGATGATACTTGAGTGTTACGTTGATACCTGTAATGATTACTGCATATATGTTTATGTCCGCAGTGATAGTTGAGTATATGTTGATGGGGGTTGCGGGGTGTCAGGCATTGGTAGCACCTTTGGTAAGGATGACTCTCATGTCCTTTTCAGGACCCATCCCCCACTGGTCCAAGCCTGATACCCAACTCGTGCCTGTGGCTCCTAGTAGCTGTCAACATGCGACAGCGGCCACCCCCCGGGCAACAGCTGTGAGAGGCTGGCTAAACCAGGCATGGGTAGCCGATTTGATGTCAAACCAAGCGGTAAACTAGGTATGCCTACCCAGCATGTGAAGACAGGACTCGGCAGACTGCGCGGAAGAAATCATTCCTGATTCAACGGGCAAGACGGCGTTTACCTGCAAAGCGTTGTGGAACGTAATGAGCACGGCAAGGCACGTAGAGCGCCCTGGTCATCCATTGCACCTGTATTCATCTCCAGTCATCTCGACTTGTCTTGCCACTGGACTCAGATGGACTCGGGCGAGAGAGTGAGGTCGACGAATTGCGCAACTCTTCCTCACTTTAATCCAAGTCATCGCGCAAGTCATTCTTCATCTAACGTCAACCCCACTGGATGAAATGAATGGTCATCATCATTCTTGATGGACAAACAACAACAACAGTTGAGTATATGTGTGTCTCTGTAATGAGCATTCCGTATACGTCCTTTTTCTTTCTTTTTTAGAGGGTGGACTCCATTGCACCGGGTTTTATCCCACATGACTCGGTCTCTTTCCGTAGGACGGCCTGCCGAAAGTGTCGCACAAAGCACGAATTGCGTAGTTCCA
This sequence comes from Cepaea nemoralis, assembly GCA_014155875.1. Lineage (NCBI taxonomy): Eukaryota > Metazoa > Mollusca > Gastropoda > Stylommatophora > Helicidae > Cepaea > Cepaea nemoralis. The sequence goes on along the minus strand of JACEFZ010022290.1, from coordinate 326,032 downwards.
ATTCTGTATACATTTATGCCATAGTGATCATTAAGTATACGTTTATGTCGGTAGTGATAATTAAGTATACGTTTATGTCGGTAGTGATCATTAAGTATACGTTTATGTCGGTAGTGATAATTAAGTTTACGTTTATGTCTAATGAAAAGTCAGTATACGTTTATGTCTGCAGTGATCTTTGTGTATAGTTGATGTCTGTAGTGATGATTGACTATACACTTCGGTCTGTAGTGATTATGGATCATACGTTCATGTCTGTAGTGATCATCGAAGGTACGTTTACGATGGATGAGTATAGTGTAATCCTGTACAGATAATTGTAGATGCGTTTAAGTGTAACTGATTCAGTACCAAATAAAAGGAAGGTTTGGACCAATTATTGTACACAATCAAATGAACACACATTATAATGCAAATTCCCTTCACCGAGCGTTGAAACTGCGGAAGATACCAAGAAATTTTAAAAAAAAAAGACTAAGGCGATATATCGTCCTTCGGTCAAAATTGGCGGTCACATTTGGTGATATATTTGTACTCATAGCTAAGTAAAGCAGCTTTACATTATTTTTGGTGATAATAAATGTCTGCACCTTTAACAATGAATATTCTCTGCAATGTTTCTTTGTCAACCGTTGTGAAGAAAAGAGTTCTAACGAGATATATTAAGCTAATCTTTATGCACTGAAGCAAATCATAGACAATTAGTAGAAAGGTAAAGGATTTTCTGGAAGCTCCGGAGATGTGGTCTGATAGATGAGAACATCGTGGACAGTTATAAAGAGCAAAGAAGATATCCCTACTTCCAATCTTCTGCCATGAATTTCTGTTTGGTAGTGAAAGAGTTAAAAGAAGCTAACTCGAAAGAGAACTGGTCACTCGCACCAGAAGATGACAGTTCACATTCTTTGGGAGTGCCATGAGAAGGGGAAAGATGGAGCTTGTCGTCACAACGGGTAAGCCTGATGGATAGAGAAGCGGCAGGAGAACAAGAGAAAAGATGCTCAATAGTCTGACATCATGTCATGAAGGGAAATAGCTGACAGTAAACATTAATAGGAAAGAGACAGAAGGTAGTGGGCAGACATGATCACCGATGCCACAGAGCAAGAGCTTTAAGAAGAAGAAGATGGCCGGCATAACATTAACAGACAATGAATGAATCACCAAAAAACGAGAAGTAGATTGTGAGCATTACTAAAACACGACTACAAGAGACAAATTGGACTTTGCGGCCAAAGTCTTCGTCAGCGCAGGACAAACAAATACAAACCGACACAAAACTATATGAAATACACTACATGACAATATTAAACTAGTTAAAACTTTAGTTAGTTTAATATTGTCATGTAGTGTGTTCCTTGTAGTTTTGTGTCGGTTTGTGTTTGTTTGTCCTGTGCTGACGAAGGCTTTGGCCGCAACGTTCAATTTGTCTCTTGTAGTCGTGTTTTAGTAAAGCTCACAATCTACTTCTCGTTTTTTGGTGATTCATTCATTGCCTTTTTAGCTTTACTGCAGTTCCCCTCATTCTTGTTTAACAGTATAAACAAATAGGTGGGATTTGATACCACGGAGAAACATCCAAGAGACACCAAACACAACCATGTTTTGTTAAAACACAAAATGAATACACAGAGGATTTTGTTGTTGTTGTTGTTATTTTTTGCGCTCGCTCGTTTTGAACTCAAGCGTAGCACATTCACACTACTTCTAGTAGTGATGGGCTGAATTTTGCGTGTGGATTAGCTTTCCCTATTAACAGTGTCCCTCGCCATCAGGCTAACCCACTCCGACTTCAGAGGTACTTGTACTTTACGTCAAGGACGATATGTCAACATTTTAGTCCAACTGTCCGGTGTAGGGGTTGAACCTCTTATCTCGGCATCAGCACACCGGATGTTTAAGACCACTTGTTCTTATCCATTCGGTCATGCTGACTTGCATACACAGTAGTGTTCTTTGTGTGGTTCTCATATCTATGTGTCCAGTTAGGTCAAGAATTTCCGGACCTAGTAAAATATTCTCACTACACAACAATGACACGTTGGTATAACGGTTAGGAATTTGCGCTGACAAGAGCGTTGTCGGACGAGGGTTCTTCTTCTTCTTCTTCTTCTTCTTCTTCTTCTTCTTCTTCTTCTTCTTCTTCTTCTTCTTCTTCTTCTTCTTCTTCTTCTTCTTCTTCTTCTTCTTCTTCTTCTTCTTCTTCTTCTTCTTCTTCTTCTTCTGCGTTCGTCCGGAAAGTCATTTAATACAGGCGGCCACCGCGTCTATTCCAATAGGAGCGAGGAAAAACTACAAACCAAACTGGTCTGAAGAAGTAACCATTTTGGAGGACAAAGTTGAATATGCCACGAAGACAGCAGAGATAGAATAAACATCTGAAGCGACCATCTCTCTCTCTCTCTCTCTCTCTCTCTCTCTCTCTCTCTCTCTCTCTCTCTCTCTCTCTCACACACACACACACACACACACACACCACACACACACTCACTCACTCACTCTCTCTCAAAGCCATCTCAGCAAATAAGAAAGAACAATAAATCAAACAGCAATAGTTTGTTGGAGGGAAAAACAGAAAACCTGAACTTTTACATGGAAAGAAACAAACTAAGGAAACATGTGAAAGCCACGAACAGTGAAGGAGGAGGGTTCAATTCCTGGGCTCGCGGCTCTGAGGGAAAGTCTGGGCACCAGTTCTTCAATGCCATAAGTCCTGCAAAATGTGATGGTACATGTATATCGCAGAACTATAGCTGGCTCTTGCTTAGAACGCAAAAAAAAACCAACACTATTAGACAGTTCCTATTTTGTTGATTGCTTTTCACATCTCAGCAATGGCCAGCCATCTTGATGTAGTCTTCCTCCAATCCTTTAGCCGTCTTTAAATAGAAACGCCACGTCCTCGAGCGCTCTGGGCTAGTATTTCACCCATCGTCCTGCTGAAGTTACGGCTTTAGTTACAGATAGTATCAACGTATGGGGTGGGCTTTCTAGACAACATCCAGGGGAGTCTAGACAATGTTGTCATGGCTGGGGAGATCCTCCTGGAGATTCCACATACAAAGAGAGGTATAACGTTGCCTTATTAGGTTGAGATATACCAATATGTGTCAGCGGATGGCTTGTCAAAGATGACTGCTTGATGAGAAAATGGAATGTGAAACAGTTTTGCCTTTCACAGGTTTCTGTACAGCCGTTCCTTTATCCATCCATCCAACCATTCATTCATCTATCCATCCGTTCATTCATCCGTTCATTTATTAATCGATCAGTCCCTCCACCCATCTATCCATCCAGCTATCAATCCATATATCCGTGTATTCTTCCATTCATCGATGAATTTATCAGTCCATCCATCCGTTTATTTATTCATCGATCAGTCCATCTATCCATTCATTCATCTGTTCATTTATTCATCGATAAGTCCATCCATCCGTCTGTCTGTCTGTCTGTCTGTCTGTCTGTCTGTCTGTTTGTCTGTCTGTCTGTCTGTCTGCCCGCCCACCCGCCTGCCCGTCCGTCGGTCCGTCCGCCCGTCTATCTGTCTATCAGTGTCCATCCGTCCGCCTATCTATATATCTGTCTGTATATATGTTTGTCTTGTTTATTTATCCGTCTGTATGTCTGTCTACATGTATGCATGTCTGTCTTTATTCTGTTCAACACTATATATTTCAGTGTGTGTGTGTGGCTGCGTGTATGTCAGCTTCACGTTCGTCATGCTCTCTCTCTCTCCCCCTCTCTCTCTCTCTCTCTCTCTCTCTCTCTGCCCATCCATCCATCCATCCATCCACCCATCCATCTATCTATCTATCTATCTATCTATCTATCTATCTATCTATCTATCTATCTATCTATCTATCTATCTATCTATCTATCTATCTATCTATCTATCTATCTATCTATCTATCTATCTATCTATCTATCTATCTATCTATCTATCTGTCTGCCTGTCTGTCTGTCCCTCTTTAACCCTTCTCTTCTGTTGTATCATTGTCGACGTAGAAGCCGGGTGTGGATGTTCAGACAGCTGTAGACACACAAGACAAACCCCTGACATGTTTTGATAGAGCCCAACTTAGACGTTTTCTAAACATATATCTGGCTGATTGCATAACGACGTTGTGAAAGAAAATAGGAACCTGTTTTGCAAGACTGATAACTTTTTCAGGTGTCTGTTTTTGGTTTAGGAAGATCTGGTTGGTGATGGCACCTTTTCTAGAAAGTGTGCTTGAGTAAGTTGTTCGCAACCGTTTTGTGCAGTTAACTCTTTCATTGATAAGAAACACGTGTCATGTGATTGTTGTTTTGTCTTGAATCCCAACCGTCGCGCTATGTGTTCTTCCACTTTTTATATTTAGTCAAAGCATAAGTAAGAAGTATGTCTGCCCAATGGTAATTTAGTTGTGTATTAAACCTTTAGACAGAAACACGGAGCAGATCCACGACTCTGGTGATCGAGTGAGATGGCATAACATGACCGCCCACGCTTACCGGCATGTCACATGATGGATGCATTAAACCTTTGTGATTGTTATCCTCGATGAGCGGCAGGTCGAATGGCTAGAATGCCAACTACTCCTTCTGGGAATCCCTGGTTCAAAACCCTAACCTGAACAGTTCACGGCGACTGCGCTAACAAGCCGCCTTAATTCCTCAGGCTCAAGACCCCTCTGCCCTACACCGAACAACGGCTATCGCTTTAGACACATTCAACCAAGACAGGATTCAGCTAAGTAACCTCTGTATTTTCTATGTAGTGATTATTTTATTAGTTTTGTGTCTGTGTTGTTTTGTTCTGTGCTGACGAAGGCTTTGGCCGTAACGTCCATTTTGTTTCTTGTAATCGTGTTCTAGTAAAGCTCACAATCTACTTATTGTATTTTGGTAATTCCTACACCGCAAGGTATTATAGGCGGTAATGACAATCTGACAGATCATTATCATCATCGTAGTATCTTGAGCAATTTAAATGCCCAGTGAACGAAAAGTTACATTATATTACTTGTTTCATTTGATTGTGTACATTGTTTGGTCTAAAGCTACTGCTTGTTTGGCACTGATTCATTTAATTTTTCTCAGAAAGATCATTTCCACTGTCATTCGATGTTCCTCGTGTTGTCTGCTTATTTTCTGTGTTTCACAGGAATACATAATAATACGTCCAAGAAGAAAATGGATTGACGACATCAGAGACATTGTACAACCACACGGAATGACACTATCCAGTGCTGTCCACCGGGCGCTGGAACGCAAATTATTCCTCCCCACGACGCTTGACGGCAGAAGTGGAAGATGATGATGATGATGACATAATGGTTTCAATATAGCACTTCAACGCACTTTTTATCATTGCTATTGAACAAGTTGTTTGAGTTGTTTTCCTATCGTGCAAAAATCTACTTTTGCCATAGCGACTCTTGCTCTAATCTCCACAAGACTTTTTCATTCGGATGTTATGACTGTTCTGAGATGATTGCACAGATTCATATGTTGTTGTTGTTGTTGTTGTTGTTGTTTTTATTTCGTTTGAACTCAAGCGTTGTCCATACATATGCAACTACTTCTAGTACACTGCGCTGATGTGTGCGTGTGGAATAGATGTTCTTATTACCAGTGTCCCTCGACATCAGGCCAACCAAATCTGACTTCTGAAGTACTAGACATTTACTTCCCCAAGTCAAGGACGAGAACTCAACACTTTAGCCCAGTTGACAGGTGTAGGGGTTGTGCCCTCTGCTTCTGTATCAGGAAACCGGAAGTTTAGGAGCTAGTGCTCTTATTCATTCGGTTATACTGCCCAGACCGAGCCATACGGGATAAAACCCGGATCAATGAAGTCTTTCCGGTGTCTGCCGATTCCATCGAGTATGAACTGTATTTTTCGTGGAGGACTTTTCTGTTGGCATTCTGGCGGCATACCTGGCTCGGCTGTTGATTTGCCGCGACTCTGTCTTTTCCACTTTTCACGTTGGGCAGTGAGAATCGTTTTGTGTGACATTCACTGGCACAGGAACGGAGCATAATGGGGATGACCCGTTGCCATGAAGTTGGAGCCACGACTAACTAAATAACTAACCAACCAACCAACCAACCAACCAACCAACCAACCAACTAATTAATTAACTAACTAATTAACTGACTGACTGACTGACTGACTGACTGACTGACTGACTAAGAGTATGGGAAGCTGTAGACTTTCGTAATCAAAAGCAAAGCCGTAAAGTTTTCACTTCGTGATAAGTTTCAAGTTATTACAATTGTCCGCAGACAGCGAAGACATAGACTCTCTTTACACATCCTGCAGCGCACCGGACATGCGTTTCTAGCCACGTATTTGTATGTACGATGCCACATTCCATGGGAGCTGTGGTCATTATGGTGCCGGTCGCCTTTACTTTTGAGGACATTTCCTGGTACCAGATTTTAGACTGGGTCGATCTAGGGCAGCTTACAATAGCCCAGTGAATGGGGATTTGAACACCTGACTACCGGGCCCGAGGATACGGGTACAGGTCACTGGGCTACATCCAATGAAACTAACGGAACACAATGTAACTTATCGCACTCTAGGAACTAATCAACTAACACAGAATTAATTAAAGACAATGGGACTTATCACACTCTGGGAACTAATCAAATGCAACGGAAGTAATTAAACACAATAGAACTTATCACACACTGTGAACCAATCAAATATAACACAATTTAATACAATGAAATCCACAGACCACATTGAAGCTAATCAAACATACAAAAGCTAATCAATCACATCAGGACTAATCAAAGACTAAGAAGTAATCAAACATGATAGAAATAATCAAACTGAATGGAACTAATCCAATTTAGTGGAAACAATTTTTCTTTGTTTTTTTTTTTTTAAATACAAAGACACACTGCTCAAACAATATGGGAACATTTAGGCATAAAACAATAATCAAATACAGTAGAACTAATCAAACACCCTGAAACTAGTTAAACACGGTGGAGCTAATCAAGCACATAAATTAATCAAACATGACAAACCTAATCTAATACAGTGGAACTAATCGAACACAATGGAACTTATCAAACACAGTGGAACTAACCAAACACATTGCAACTAAACAAACACAATGGAACTAAACAATCACAGTGGAACTAATCACACACATTGGAACTAAACAAACACAATGGAACTAAACAATCACAGTGGAACTAATCAAACACATTGGAACTAAACAAACACAATGGAACTAAACAATCACAGTGGAACTAATCAAACACATTGGAACTAAACAAACACAATGGAACTAAACAATCACAGTGGAACTAATCAAACACATTGGAACTAAACAAACACAATGGAACTAAACAATCACAGTGGAACTAATCAAACACAATGGAACTAACCACACACAGTTGAACTAATCAATCACAATGGAACTAATCAAACACATTGGAACTAAACAAAAACAATGGAACTAATCAATCACAATGGAACTAAACAATCATAGTTGAACTAATCAAACACAATGGAACTAATCAAACACAATGGAATTAATCAATCACAATGGAACTAAACAATCACAGTTGAACTAATCAAACACAATGGAACTAATCAATCACAATGGAACTAAACAATCACAGTTGAACTAATCAAACACAATGGAACTAATCAAACACAGTGGAACTAAACAATACACTGAAACTAATCAAACACAGTGAACTAATCAAACACAGTAGATCTAACCAAACACATGGAATTACCTTTCCTTCTGACCTGGTTCCCCTAGGCATTGAAGACTGTCAACAATAGATCAATGAAAGGGGATTTGCGCGGCCGAATTGATAGGATAGCTCGTGTTTAAACATCCGGTATGCTGATGCCGAGGTACCGAGTTCAACGCCTACACTAGTCAATTGGAATAAAAAGTTGACTTCTGCTCCTTGACTTGGTGACGTAAATTACAAGTACCTCAGAAATCAGAGCGGTTTCACCAGATGGCGAGGGACACTGTTAATATGGGAAGCTAATCCACCCTCCCCCCTCCCCCCCCCCCCCCAAAAAAAAAAAACCAGTACAGCGCACCGTGTATGGACTATTCTTGAATTCAAAGCGAGCGAACGCAAAAAAACAAAAACAAAATATGATCTTGCTAAACGATATGAAAGTGTAGAAAAGATAATTATAAAGGGAAATGTGGCAGAGAAAAGAAAAAGACCACGACGTTGACGCATTTAAGATGTGATAGATAATTTACTTAGGACTGTAACAGAACCAGGACATGATATACATACATTTCGATAGACTGTTATGAGTGCGAATTCTGACACAATACAACTCATTGAATTATGAATGAAGAGAATAATAGAATATGGAATGACAACAGTAAATGTGTAGAGGCAGCTAGACCTGAAGGCCAAGAGATATTCAAGACAACCCTTATCTTCAGAGACAAGAAACATGTGAACATTGGCTGAGAATGTGAGAGGCAGAAGTTTGTGAACACGCATGGCGACCAATGAGAAGGAATGTAATAGAATTCATAGATTTCAGATAGTGAATCATTACACTGGTTCGCCAGATGCATAATATTCATTCAAATAGGAAACAGAACATTGAAGCTATCAGAAGTGTGTTGTATATCACGCGCTCCACACAAAAGATTAAGTAGTAATGTTCATACTGCACAGAGAGAAAAATAACAGGCACAGATATCACGTGTTCGAAGAGCTACAGATGTGAGTTACAGGTTAATATAACTTAAATAATCAAAAAAATGATATATGTGTTTGCGGTGGCTGAAAGACAGAAAGAACATGTGGTAATCACGTGTTCCGTTGGCTGTAATGAGATGGACAATCTCAAGTTGACAGCTGCTAACATTAGATATGTGCCATCTGACGTTTACACGTAGAAGAAGGAGGAGGAGGAGGAGAAGAAGAAAAGGAGACGCAGAAGAAGAAGGATCAGTAGTAATAGTAGTAGTAGTAGTAGTAGTAGTAGTAGTAGTAGTAGTAGCAGCAGCAGCAGCAGCAGCAGCAGCAGTAGTAGTATATATATATATATATATATATATATATAGATATATATATGTGTGTGTGTGTGTGTGTGTGTGTGTGTGCCCACACAATATTTTTTCTTGATGCCAAGTATTCTGCAACATTTAATTGCAGAATCTATGATTATCATGCATGCTGTTTGAGAAATGGTCTGTATGTTGACACAGGAAAGATATTTTTTTCTCAACATTTTTAAAACTTGAATAACGAAGACACAACCATAGATTGTACGATTTATTGCCTGGAATATTTCGCTGCATCTCGCCAGGTACATACTGCAGAAGTCACACAACATAGTTGACGAGAAGCAGCGAAATATGCCAGGCAATAAATAGTACAATCTATGGTTTGTGTCTTCATTATTCAAATTCACTACGGGAAAACATTGTTTTGATTTTCAAATTTTATCGGCTGTTTTACCGTAGGTTCTTCCTGTTATTTAAGCGCTGCATTCCTATCACCAGCCGCCTTCTAAATCACATCGAACAGTTCCCATTATTGCCAATTATGAAGTCAAGGTTGACACAAACTCGTAAAACAGGTACTGGATAACATTCGCGTTTTTTACTGGAAGCGTGGCGAAAACGATATTTTCACATCCTTATTATGCCATGTTATAATGTATATGACCATCTTACATTTCACATCCGCGGGGCAGCATCTGCTGTTGGATTACCACTACACGAAACATGATCAATCTCCTACCTGGATCTTCCAACAGTACTATCTATTTCTGCGTCCTTTTATCCTGTCCCTTAACTTCGCGGTTTTATTTCCACGTAATAATTCTTTCTCTTAATGTCGGCTTGACAACCGATCGCAAGAATCCTTCGGGCTACATTGCTGCATTCGCTACATTGTGTTAGCCGCTGCATGAGAAGGCCAGTCAATGGTAACCCGCATACACCTCCAGGGTATGTCCTTGTGTAGCTTCCTTCTTCACTGTTCACAAAAAGTATTACATATCACTAATTAGGCTATCTTCATACCATTTGTGTTATGTGATTCATCTGTCATTTGGTTAGGAAAATTGTGTCACTCTTTGTTTTTCTCGACGCATTATCACTTTTCAATGTGATTTTAATGTAAATCTACTATTAATGACCAGCTAATGACTTGTTATATGCACGGTAATTTTTACTCACAAGAGTGTAGGGAAGAAAAGGCACGGGAAGGTTCAGGATGAAGATGCTATACAGTCCGATATCGTGTGATGGTGTAACATCAGCATCAGAAATGAATGGCAGCACACGAGACAGAGGGCTTTGGATAGACATGATCGCCAACACCACACGAACTGGACAATAAGAACAAGAATCTGCATAATACATATCTCCCTTTAGTTTCCACATATTCTACATACAAAATCAGAATCTATATCTATAGTTGCCGGCTAAGTGGAGAAGGTGTTACAGAATCTATATCTATACTTGCCGGCTAAGTGGAGAAGGAGTTACAGAATCTATATCTATACTTGCCGGCTAAGTGGAGAAGGTGTTACAGAATCTATATCTATACTTGCCGGCTAAGTGGAGAAGGTGTTACAGAATCTATATCTATACTTGCCGGCTAAGTGGAGAAGGTGTTACAGAATCTATATCTATACTTGCCAGCTAAGTGGAGAAGGTGTTACAGAATATATATCTATACTTGCCGGCTAAGTGGAGAAGGAGTTACAGAATCTATATCTATACTTGCCGGCTAAGTGGAGAAGGAGTTACAGAATATATATCTATACGTGCCGGCTAAGTGGAGAAGGTGTTACAGAATCTATATCTATACTTGCCGGCTAAGTGGAGAAGGAGTTACAGAATCTATATCTATACTTGCCGGCTAAGTGGAGAAGGAGTTACAGAATCTACATCTATAAGTGCCGGCTAAGTGGAGAAGGTGTTACATAATCTATATCTATACTTGCCGGCTAAGTGGAGAAGGAGTTACAGAATATATATCTATACGTGCCGGCTAAGTGGAGAAGGTGTTACAGAATCTATATCTATACTTGCCGACTAAGTGGAGAAGGTGTTACAGAATATATATCTATACTTGCCGGCTAAGTGGAGAAGGTGTTACAGAATATATATCTATACTTGCCGGCTAAGTGGAGAAGGAGTTACAGAATCTATATCTATACTTGCCGACTAAGTGGAGAAGGTGTTACAGAATCTACATCTATACGTGCCGGCTAAGTGGAGAAGGTGTTACAGAATCTATATCTATACTTGCCGGCTAAGTAGAGAAGGTGTTACAGAATATATATCTATACTTGCCGGCTAAGTGGAGAAAGTGTCACGGACGCAGTTCGTAATCCTACAAACTGCGTTCGAAACACGGCTGTGGGCGATTTGTATAGGTGCCGGTCGTTCAGAAAGCAATGGCTAACTACTGAACGTAAACTTGCCAAGAGATCACAAACACCAACAAAAAAATTGCTGTGAGTGACTGCGACGTCCTGTAAAGGATACACAACTAAGTTTGCCTATCCATATCTATATTTAGCCCTACGTGACAACACTCAGCAGGCTATTAACAATCAATGTAGCGACATGTCTGGTTTCATTAAAAAAAATAGCGGCAACCCGTTTGTTTATATTCAGACTTTTAGTATAAATCCTTCCGCTATCAGACGACCTGTATCCCCTGGCTCAAACCCCCAACACCAGGACAGCAAACTAACATAACAACTCCGTAAACCCATCCTGTCTTTGATGTAAATCTGTCGCGCTCTTGATCCCCTAACCCGCTCAGTTCCGAGCGATAAATTTCCACAGTAAAACACTTCCAACAACTAAAGGTTTTCTCATTTCGCGGCTCATCTGCGCTATCTTTTGGTGCGATGCTGCAAAACGACGCAACGAGCACAAATTTTTGCACGCACGACTTGAAGGCGAATTCAAGCACAACTGTATGGGTTCTTAGGTTGTGTTGTGATTGCGTGGGAGTATGTACACAGGCGCTCACATACACGCAGACGCATATAGTATATGAAGTGTCTGGCTGGTCGTAAAAACAGTTTTAAAAACATTTAAAACGTAAGTGGATCGACCTCATTGCACCGGGTTTTATCCCACATGGCTCGGTCTCTTTCCCCATGGCAACCTGCCGAAAGCGTGGCACAAAGCAAGAACTCCCTAGCTCCAGCGACGACCCCCAGGAATCTCCGAGAAAATTGCACTCGTGAACTGAACGACATATGCCGGAACCGAATCCACAACCTTCGGAGCGCGTTGCAAGCTGCTCCACCACGGAGACTCCCGTTGCTGGTCGTAAGTCGAAGCCATATTGTTTTCTTATTTGGAGTTGAAAGTTCGATTCTGTATTTCTTATTTCAATGTCTTTCTTGTGACATCTAGGTCTTTTTCTGATTGTCCTGTACTGTTCGTGATGTCTTGCAGACACTGCTAATTTTTGGGTTTGGTCAGGGGAAGAAGATCTCGGCAACACGGTTCCTGTGACTTTGGTACTGGGAGGGAAGAACAGTCTCAACAATTATCTCACATTGATAGATGTGAGCTAGTTTTAAGGCTCAGACTACCTGGAGGACGGATGGAGGGAGAAAATGGGAGGAGAAGTAGGAGAAAGGGGATGAGAAGAAGGAGAGGGGAGGGTGGGGGTAGAAGAAGAAGAAGAAGAAGAAGAAGAAGAAGAAGAAGAAGAAGAAGAAGAAGAAGAAGAAGAAGAAGAAGAAGAAGAAGAAGAAGAAGAAGAAGAAGAAGAAGAAGAAGAAGATCTAACCCGCACAACATAAAAACTGGGCAAACGGCATTATAATATGAAGCAGCCCTAATCAAGTAAGTTCTGGTTCTACGAAGGAAAGTCATAATCATGAAGCGGTAAAGAAAGAAACCATTCTGTTAAAACTGTGAATAGTTCAGCATGGTAAACGTTGTACTCATGTCGCCAGTATGTAAACTCTTGCCATCAATCTCCACGCCTTCCGGCAAACACTTGTCATTAAATTCTACAGCCGGGAGAAATGGCCCAACTTTCTCCCAGCACCTTCCACTAATCAGACTATTTAAATGTATACAGGGGTAGCAAGGACAGCAAGTGTACTGCACACCACATCGCATGCAGCATAATGCAACACTGAAGAATCTTCAAGGCTATCTGGTTTCCACGTCCTGGAAAAGGCCCAATAAATTTCTGCTTCAAAGGCTGGAGAAGATTTGTTCCCTTTTGAGAAGAAAGGTTCGTCAATATGTCAGCCGGGGGAATCAGGAAACTACAAGCATGAGGCAACACCTTTATATTGCTTTTAATGCAATGCTTTCAGAAAAGAGTTAAAAGAAAGAAGTCTCGGTCGTGTATAAAGTGTATAGAAATCGAAGTACACTTATTCCTGCAGCGAATGGCTGTCGTCATTGAGGTGACAGGTTCGAATCCCGGTTGGTAACTTCTTCTTCTTCGTTCATCCGGATTTATTTTTCGGATGTGACTGCGTTGTGCCTGTTTACAGCAGAGCTGCGTTCTTGCACCGTTAGGCCGACACATCCGACTTCTGCGGGCATTTGTTGACTGGGTTAACCTTCCCGGGGGGTCGGTAACTATAGATTTCAAGTTTTATGTTGTGTCGTGCGTCCTGTGTCGGCTCTGTGGGGGAAGAGAATACGAATGCAATTCGTATTGCCCCAAACCGCGTTCGAAACACAGCTGCGGGCGATTTGGAAGCAGACAGCCTTGCGTTGGTATTTCCGTACAATGGCATGAGTGCCGTGCTGATCTTTCTGGGATCAATGGTAAACAACTGAACGTGAAACCCGGGAAGGTTGACCCGGTCAACAAATGCCCGCAGAAGTCGGATGTGTCGGCCTAACGGCGCAAGAACGCAGCTCTGCTGTAAACAGGCACAACGCAATCACGTCCGAAAAAAAACTCCGGATGAACGAAGAAGAAGAAGAAGAAGAACGTGAAACTTGCCCAGGAATCACAAACAGCCAACAAATGCTGGGGTTGATTGCTACGTCCTGTAAAGGAAAATGCGTTCTCTAGTCTCTACGTCAGTGGTTTTCAACCTTTTTTGGCCCGTGCCCCACTTCACCATATTTTCAGAACGTCATTCCCCCCCCCCCTTTCGTATTTCCTAACTAAAAATTCCCCCCTCCCTCCCCTACACAGTATACGTAATAATGGAAGCACATACTAAAACAAATCTAGACGTCCACATAAAACGTGATTTGTGGGTCTATTTACTTTATAAAATGAATTTTAGAAGGATGAGACGTACAGAACGGTAAAGTATGAAGGGAAAACAAAATCAAGTAATCGGATCTTGTATTAACGCAATTTTGAAATAATCTTCACCCCCCCCCCCCCCCAAAAAAAAAAAAAATTCCCCCCTGGTGGGAAATTCTCCACCGGTTGAGAACCACTGCTCTACGTCTTTCTTCTGCTTCTATGAACGTCAAACAAAATATGTGTGTTTATTTATGAACTGATAATGTATAGTGAACATATAGCTCTTGATGACTCTTATGTTTAACTACACCAGTCCCTGAATTCTTTAAGGCCTTGGCCAAGGTTTGAATAACTTATCATCATTGTCATGTGCCCTCTCTTATAGTTTAGGCACTGACATTTCTTCACAGATCACGGTCTTTGGTGCTCTAGACCAGCCCTACTTCTGACATACCATCGTCAAGCATCATCTCTCTCGGCCTGTCTCTGCCTCTTCCTGTTCTACTGCTGGTCTTTCCAGTCATCACGATGTTCTCCGATGTCGCTCTTCTAATAATATAAGCAAAGAACGTTGTCTGCCTCTTTCTGTAGCTGAGTATAAGTTCTGCGTTCATTAGCATCTTCCAGGCAACCGTTGTTATTTGCCCTGATCGTCCAATGTATTGGCAGCATTCGTCTCAGAAACGACGTCCCCGCTGCCTGAAAGCTCTTTTTGGTTTGGGGGAAATGGCTGCAATGAAGAATATAATGAGCGATTATTTCCAAAGAGTGCAAACTACTGAGCGTAATCTTGCCAAGAAATCAACAACATTGGTAAAATGCTGGTGTTGACAGCTATGTCCTGTAATAAGATATGCGGGGAAAAAACGCGAGTATTTACATTGTAAAGTAAAACTTCTTCTTCTTTCGTTCGCTTTAAATATGTCTATAACTGCAATGTTGTCTCTTGTATGAATCTAACATCTTTTTAAGTTTAATGTAAAACAAAATGTAAAAGACCGCTTTAGACCCATTTAGACGTATGTTGCTAGACCCATACTTTTGTAAGGCAATCGACACTCGGTCGGTGATGTAGTCAGTATAACGAAGGCAGCCTTTACTTCCCAAGACATTTCCTGGTACAGATTTTAGGCTGAGTCGACCTGAGAACCTCAAATTTAAATATTCAAATTTGTCCCTATGAGGATCATCGGGCCAGCATGCGAGCGTCTAACAACAACGCTACCACGTTTTCTATATTTACACCCTACTGTATGTTAAAATATCTAGCCAGAATTCCTTAGTATACTCAAGCCAAACGTAAACGATATAATAACTCCATGCATTGCTTATTCACACACACGAGTAACGGCTGATCGAGGTGTGGCACTGCAAAAACATCGAGTCACACAGGGTCAAGCTTGGCTAGAGGGCCATAAGTGAAGCCAAAGAAGAACAGTCAACTAACACGTAACTGGTGTCGTCAGTCGCTACACGCTGGGGGGAGATAGTGAGGTGGGATCTGAAAACTAATGGTTCGATGTTCAGTGAGGATGACCTGTTAACGTGCTGACTAAGTAACTAACTAACTGACTGATTGACTGACTGATTGACTGACTGACTGATTAACTAACTAACTAACTAACTAACTAACTAACTCACTCACTCACTCACTGATTGACTCACTGACTAACTAACTGAGTAATTAACTAACTAATTGACTGATCGACCGACCGACCGACCGGCCGAACGAGAAATTGACTGACTAACTAACTAAACCAAATTAAGTAAACTTAATAAACGAACTAAACTAAACCATTCTAAACTACACAAACTAGCTAAGTAACAAACAAACAAACTAGCTAGCCAAACTAAATCAAACATAACGAACTAAACTAAATTAAACCACTCTAACCTAAACAAACTATCTACTAACTACCTGACTAAACTACCAACCTAAACTAAACTTGACAGACTGACTGACAAGCATGCTACTTAACATACAATAAAACGACAATATCAACAAGCTAGGCCAAATCGCTTGGACACTGTGATTAAGGGTACACAATCACCACGTAAATTATGGAAACTCAGCGGCTAGCAGCAATCAGGAAAGCAAAATGCAAAGGAAATTTAAGGTGAATTGTGTGTAGATACTTTTCTTCCGCCTCTTGCCGAAGTACCAAACCCATAGGAGACTGTGTTGATGTACTCTCCTTCCTCTCTCCAAGCCCAGAAACCAGCCGGCATGTGAACGCCACAACAAACATGGAATTGAAACGTCACATTAAACATTGCATCGGAACGTCACATCAAACATGGTGTTGGGACATAATCTCAAACATGCCATTGGGACGTCACATAAAACATGGTATTGGGACGTCACATCAAACATGCCATTGGGACGTCACATCAAACATGCCATTGGGACGTCACATCAAACATGGTACTGGGACGTCACATCAAACATGCCATTGGGAAGTCACATCAAACATGGTATTGGGACGTCACATCAACCATGCCATTGGAACGTCACATCAAACATGCCATTGGGACGTCACATCAAACATGGTATTGGGACATCACATCAAACATGGTATTGGGACGTCACATCAACCATGCCATTGGAACGTCACATCAAACATGCCATTGGGACGTCACATCAAACATGGTATTGGGACATCACATCAAAATGTCGTTGGGATGTCACATCAAACACGCCATTAAGATGTCACATCAAACATGGTATTGGGACGTCACATCAAACATGCCATTGGGACATCACACCAACCATGCCATTGGGACGTCACATAAAACATGGTATTGGGACGTCACATCAAACATGCCATTGGGACGTCACATTAAAAAATGGTATGGGACGTTACATCAAACATGCCATTGGGATGTCACATCGAACATGGTATTGGAACGTCACATCAAACATGCCATTGGGACGTCACATCAAACATATTATTTGAACGTCACATCAAACATAGTATTGGATCGTCACATCTGCGCAAATGCGTGGGGGAAAAAAGATAGGTCGCATAGTGAAAAGGCACTTGGTATGGGACGTTACATCAAACATGCCATTGGGATGTCACATCGAACATGGTATTGGAACGTCACATCAAACATGCCATTGGGACGTCACATCAAACATGTTATTTGAACGTCACATCAAACATAGTATTGGATCGTCACATCTGCGCAAATGCGTGGGGGGAAAAAGATAGGTCGCATAGTGAAAAGGCACTTGCAGGTCTAGGCTAATGTGAGACCTTATACCCTATTGCGACATTAGAGGTCCTGGTTTATTTCTGCTCTCGCTCGCTTTGAACTCACGCGTAGTCCGTTGTCGGATAACTTTGGGTCAACCCCAAAGAGATAGAGGATACTAAAGTTCCTCTTTCCCAATGTGATCCTGCCCGTTATAATTATCTTAACTTTCAATAGCTCAAATGCTTGAGTCCATAACGAGAGTCTCGGAGAACAAAGGAATTCCTCTAAGAAACCAAGGAGAAATTTCCCTGAATAACAATATCCTTTTAGTGGTTCCTTGCCTCTCCTCTCTCAGCTAAGTAATTAATATCTAGGGTGTGTTTATTTAAACAACTTAACAATGACAAGAAAAAAATACACTCAAGGGAGGAAATGACCTCCTTTTCATAATTTAATAAACATAAATTGGGTTATTGATCATTAAGTTCATAACACATCAATCCAATTCAAAAACAAGGGTCATATACATATATATCATTGATGCCCCAAACATACAGGTTCACTAACATCAAACTATATTCCAGTTCCTCCTTGATAGTTACTTATTCATCTTCCATTGGAGTAGGTTAAGTCTGAAACTGGGTATGCATTCAGGTTGATCTATTCCAGAGTTCTTGGATCCCTGTGGCAAGCCGTCTCTTGAAATTATGTATATTACATTTCCCAAGAGTGTAGATATGTTCCAGGTGCTAATAGGATAATGGCTCTTGGTTCTCCACCCTCATGTACAAGAATAAGTTCTCTATGTTACCTGTCCTAACTGTTTAGTGGAACTTCTTGCAGGTAGTTGCTTTTGGGATAGTTTTCTGCATCACTCTATCCAGGTGCTTCAATCAAAAGTCAGGTCTGGATCTAGATGGATCTAGACAGTACCTGAAATTCCAGCATCAAACATATATCTACTGATATCATCAATATGAACATTAGAAATGGAAGACAGTCAAAATCCCAAGAAAAACAAGGAAAATAAATACAGGGGATTTTGATCCTAGGAAAATAAACAAGGGAGGAAGAGGGTCTTGGTGTTCTCCAATAGTTATCACCCCACGACTGGTTATTCTCCATCCAATCCTTCATTATAGGGCGCTCAAGGTTTAGACCCCCAGATAAACAGTGTCATCTTCACCCATGCCTGTCACCCATGGTCTCCAGGTTGAGTAATACCTTGATCGATTCAGAATTTGATAACTATGTTCACCATTCCCTTTTGTACATAATTATTTTCTCTAGATATCCTTCCATGTAAAAGAAAGGGGCTCATACATTAAGGTTTTAATTCATTCCCAAATGCAATGAGTATTTGCTTATAAACAATATAAGTACATTATGGTATCATCTCATGTATAACATTCAGGAGAATTCCTCATAATCAATTGCTTCGAGGAGGAGTATCTTCCCTCCCTTTCACCATGTATGTAATATACCTTTACCTCATTCATCATCATCATCATCATCATCATCATCATCATCATCATCATCATCATCATCATCATCATCATCATCATCATCATCATCATCATCATCATCATCATCATCAAACACAGGCCAGGACACCAAACCATATGATTGTAATATGAGTGATATGGAATAAAGAGTGATGTCATGCTTCTAAGTGCACTAAATTATTAATTAGTGTATGGGTTATCACTAACACCGTCTCCTCTGATAGACAGGACATTATACATCACCTTGCCTACTATCCGGAGATTGATTGATTGCTCATACTCCTTCTCGGTATGTCACTTCTCCTTACCCAATCTACAATCATTCATCAGAAATCATAACCATACTTACATGGATAATAATTAGGCATACTTATGTGACTTGCAAATGACAAATTCACATATTTAACACCAAAGGAATCACAATTGAACCTCACTCAATCCACAATCATTCATCAGAAATCATACTCACACTTGCATGGAACGAACGAACGAACATGATAATTAGGCATACTAAAGTGACTTACAAATGATAAATTCACATATTTAACCCCGATGAAATCACACTTGAATCTCCATATGAATGTTTCCACCGAATACACAAGATTATATGATACACGTAGCGAACAATTTAACATCCCATGTGCTCGTGTTTTGTTTCTATTACGAATTATACTAATTCCTCCTACTAGTGATTGTACATTTAAAATAGTTCCTTACTACTGAACTAAGTATTCTAGCCTTCTAAATCCTAAGTTAATCACAAAATCCTAAATCACTGCTGATTTAGCTTAACTGCTTAATGAGTAAAATGTCAACCTATGTCCAATGCTTATGAATTCATAGAAGAACTTAGTTACTTAGTTAGTTAGTTACTTAGTTAGTTACTTAGTTACGTAGTTAGTTACTTAGTTACTTAGTTACTTAGTTAGTTACTTAGTTAGTTACTTAGTTAGTAGTTAGTTAGTTAGTTACTTAGTTATTTACGTAGTTAGTTACTTAGTTACTTAGTTGCTTAGTTAGTTACTTAGTCCCCGGGAAGGTTAACCCGGTCAACAAATGCCCGCAGAAGTCGGATGTGTCGGCCTAACGGCGCAAGTACGCAGCTCTGCTGTAAACAGGCACAACGCAATCACGTCCGAAAAAAAAACTCCGGATGAACGAAGAAGAAGAAGTTACTTAGTTGGTTACTTAGTTAGTTAGTTACTTAGTTAGTTACTTAGTTAGTTACTTAGTTAGTTACTTAGTTAGTTACTTAGTTAGTTACTTAGTTAGTTACTTAGTTACTTAGTTGGTTACTTAGTTGGTTACTTAGTTGGTTACTTAGTTAGTTACTTAGTTAGTTACTTAGTTAGTTACTTAGTTAGTTACTTAGTTAGTTACTTAGTTTGTTACTTAGATTGTTACTTAGTTAGTTACTTAGTTAGTTACTTAGTTAGTTACTTAGTTAGTTACTTAGTTTGTTACTTAGTTTGTTACTTAGTTTGTTTGTTACTTAGTTAGTTACTTAGTTAGTTACTTAGTTAGTTACTTAGTTTGTTACTTAGTTAGCTACTTAGTTAGTTACTTAGTTAGTTACTTAGTTAGTTACTTAGTTAGTTACTTAGTTACTTAGTTAGTTACCTAGTTAGTTACTTAGTTAGTTACTTAGTTAGTTACTTACTTACTTAGTTAGTTACTTACTTACTTAGTTAGTTACTTACTTAGTTACTTAGTTATTTACTTAGTTACTTAGTTAGTTACTTAGTTAGTTACTTAGTTAGTTAGTTAGTTACTTAGTTAGTTACTTAGTTAGTTAGTTAGTTACTTAGTTAGTTAGTTAGTTACTTAGTTAGTTACTTAGTTAGTTACTTAGTTACTTAGTTAGTTACTTAGTTAGTTACTTAGTTAGTTAGTTAGTTACTTAGTTAGTTACTTAGTTAGTTACTTAGTTAGTTACTTAGTTAGTCACTTAGTTAGTTAGTTACTTAGTTAGTTACTTAGTTAGTTACTTAGTTAGTTACTTAGTTAGTTACTTAGTTAGTTAGTTACTTAGTTAGTTACTTAGTTAGTTACTTAGTTAGTTACTTAGTTACTTAGTTAGTTACTTAGTTAGTTTCTTGGTTACTTAGTCAGTCAGTCAGTCGACGAGAAGTCAACATTTTAGCCCAACTGACCGGTGTAGGGATTGAACCCGCTTTCTCGGCATCAGCACACGGGAGAGCCCTGATGATAAACCATCTTTTCTTTACCAACAATAACGGCAATAACTCTGCTAATGAACAGAACTGACGTTAACACTGCTCGAACAACCGCCTCTCACATATTTAAATTATAAATATAATACAGTGTATACTCTTCAATTAAAACTGGTTAAACGTTATCTAACCCACACAAGTGGTTATATAATCGTTAGCCTTTTGTTATAATAGTCAGTCGCGTGCCAGGGTTAGCCCGCATGTCCCTGGGCTCCAGCACAGCTTTACGACAGCTCGCATTGTCACATATTTGAAAATACACTGAGAGTTAACCCCATAGTGCTACATTTCTTGACTGTCAAAAAAAAAAAGGCGCACACGTACTTTACAGTGCAGTTGTGCAATGATACTGCGGGTAAGGTCAAAAGTGTCGGCAAAAATCAAACGCAAAGACTAATTACTAGGTGGCAACAGCACTCATAAAAACGCTCACATTTTCATCTTGTATTCAATCCTGAGAAGAATTAGCTCATTTCACGGAGAAGGCTGGGACAATAGGCGTGAGTGTGTGATGTATATGTAAGATACGGGATGGTAATTTTCTGCATTGGTTTATTTCTGATGAGAAGATCAAGAAAATGAAATTGTTTATTTGACTGGCGTGGACTAAAACAAAAATCACATATTCTTCTGGTGATTGTGTGCAAGAAAACACATGAGCCGGAAAAGTAATGGGAAAGCAATATGTCGAGTTTCATTTGTAAGAAAATTAATAAATAATGCATTCATCTCGAGCAATCCGTTATTATTGGGTGGATAATTGAAGAGGTAACATATGTGCATACATACAGCCACGGGATGTTATGATATGTTATAGGTTGCGCTATATTGAGAAAGTTAATAGAGAAGAAAAAGTAAACTTTATTGTGGCGAATGGGGTAATTTAGGACAGTCAATGTAAACAACAAACAGCGAATGTGAGAAAAAGAAACCAAATGTTGCATACAAATAAAACAGTTGTGCGGCATCTGGTTGACAGAAAGAATAAACAATACTGACGATTAAACCGTATGGAAAAAAAACTGGGATTGGGTAATTTCGTTCAACAGCCTGAGGCAAAAGTTATACAGTAATAATGACAAACATGTTGATATCATGACAGAAAAGGGATTTACTAGCCACCATAGTAGTAGTAGTAGTAGTAGTAGTAGTAGTAGTAGTAGTAGTAGTAGTAGTAGTAGTAGTAGTAGTAGTAGTAGTAGTAGTAGTAGTAGTAGTAGTAGTTGTAGTAGTAGTAGTAGTAGTAGTAGTAGTAATAGTAGTAGTAGTAGTAGTAGCAGCAGCAGTAGTAGTAGTAGTAGTAGTAGTAGTAGTAGTAGTAATAGTAGTAGTAGTAGTAGTAGTAGTAGTAGTAGTAGTAGTAGTATTAGTAGTAGTAGTAGTAGTGGCAGTAGCAGTTGCAGCAGCAGTAGTAGTAGTAACAGTAGTAGTAGTAGTAGTAGTAGTAGTAGTAGTAGTAGTAGTAGTAGTAGTAGTAGTAGTAGTAGTAGTAGTAGTAGTAGTAGTAGTAGTTAATGAGTTAAAACTTCGCTAAAGCTATGGAAATGTAAACAGTATAAAAAGACAAAGTGATCTGCAGTTTTATAAAATACAGTTACGGAAAACAGAAGACGTTAGGGCCATCAGCCTTCGTCAGCAAGTAAAACAAAGAAAAGATAACAACGTACAAAACATGGAGAGATCAGGTCAATTTAAGAAAAACATTCACTCGATGATGATTCGAACACATTACAACCGGCCTGCAGGCAAGTGTCACCGCGGTACCGCGACTCCTAAGCGGCAAAAGTTCAGAATGAAGGTTGTTGTAAAATAAGAGAATAATATCGACAGATTGATTCGAACGGTGATGTAGGACAACACAACCCTGGTGAATGGCAGAGAATGTTCTAGAGCCATTGCTGTCCATCCTCGTTGTGAAAATGACAACTGATGTTATCCGATTTCAATCGCAATATGTACAGTTCTATATCTGATTACGTGATGTCACCTTAGTCTTGTGGAAATTGATGCTGTCCTAATGAGTTGTTTGGTTGAGGCTTGGTGGGTTAATTGGTTGAGGCTTGGTGAGTTAGTTTGTTGAGGTTTTGTGTGTTAGTTGGTTGAGGCTTGGTTGGTTAGTTGGTTGCGGCTTGATGGGTTGGTTCACTGGGTGTGGCTTGGTGGATTAGTTCCTTGGTTATGCCTTGGTGGGATAGTTGGTTGAAGTTTAGTGGGTTGGTTCCTTGGTTGGTTGGTTGAGGCATGGTAGGTTACTTGGTTGGGACTTTGTGGGTTTTTTGGTTGAGGCTTTGTGGGTTAGTTGGTTGAGGTTTGGTGGGTTAGTTGGTTGAGGTTTGGTGGGTTAGTTGGTTGAGACTTGGTGGATTATTTGGTTGAGACTTGGTAGGTTTATTGGTTGAGGCTTGGTGGGTCTTTTGGTTGAGGCTTGATAGGTTAGTTGGATGAGGCTTGGTGGGTTAGTTGGTTGAGACTTGGCGAGTTAGTTGGTTGAGGTTTGGTGGGTTAGTTGGTTGAGGATTGGTTGGTTAATTGGTTGAGGATTTGTTGGTTTGTTAAGACTTGGTGGGTTATTTGGTTGAGACATGGTGGGTTATATGGTTGAGGCTTGGTGGGTTAGTTAGTTGAGATTTGGTGGGTTAGTTGGTTAAGGCTTTTTTGTTTGATTAAGGCTTGGTGGGTTATTTGGTTGTGACTTGGTGAGTTATGTGGTTGAAGCTTGTTGGGTTGTTTTGTTGAAGCTTGGTGGGTTATATGATTGGGGCTTCGTGGGTAATTTGGTTGAGGATTGGTGCATTATTTTGTTGAGACCTGGTGGGTTATTTGGTTGAGGCTTGATGGGTTATTTAGTTGAGGCTAGGTGGGTTAGTTGCTTGAGGCTTGGTGGATTAGTTGGTTGAGACTTGGTACGTTAGATGTTTGAGGTTTTGTTTGTGTGTTATTTGGTTTAGGCTTGGTAGATTAGTTGGTTGAGGCTTAGTGGGTTAGTTGGTTGAGGCTTGGTGGGTTAGTTTATGGAGTCTTGGTGGATTAGTTGGTTGAGGCTTGGTAGGTTAGGTGATTGAGGCTCGGTGGATTAGTTGGTTGAGGCTTGGTGGGTAAGTTGATTGAGGCTTTATTGGTTATTTTGTTGTGGCTTGGTGGGTTTATTGTTTGGTTGATGCTTGGTGGTTATTTGGATGAGGTATTGCGGATTGGTTGGTTGAGGCTTGGTGGGTTGGTTGGTTGGATGAGACTTGGCGAGATGGTTGCTTAGTTGAGGTTTGGTGGTTATTTGGTTGAGGCTTTGTGGATTGGTTAGTTGAAGTTTGGCTGGTTGGTTGACTGGTTGAGGCTTGGTTGTGTAGTAGGTTGAGGATTGGTGGGATGGTTAAGACTTAGTGGGTTATTTGGGTGAGACTTATGGGTTATATGGTTGAGGCTTGGTGGGTTCTTTGGTTGTGTGTTGCTGGGTTACTTGGTTGAGGCTTGGTGGGTTAGTTAGTTGAGGCTTGATAGATTAGTTGGTTGAGGCTTGATATGTTAATTGGTTTAGGCTTTGTGGGTAATTGGTTGAAGCTTGGTGAGTTATATGGTTGAGGCTTTAGCTTATTTCCTGTTTACTGTTAGCACCGAATGGTGGGCTGCGCTCACTAAACCCGACACCACACATTGTGCCAACGGCTTCGGGTAGAGGAGTGCAATTGGGAGGATACAAGCCTTATTCTGGTGCGAGGAAATGCAATCCAAAGACTAAATATCTTGGCAGGGCAGACCAGGTCCTAAGCCTTGGACAGCAACTAGTATAGGATCGAAACTCCGACAGGCGGACAGTTAGACATCTGGCAGCTTCTGCATCTTATCTTGCTAAATGGGCAACACATGGCTTTGTGCTATGGAGAGTTTATCTCTGTTTTTATTTTGAAGCACAATGTGACAAACTATCGTCTGTCAAGACGGCAAGATGGCACTGCTTTGATAAATGCTTATGGAAGATTAATTAAAGACGATAAATGAAGAATAGCAATATTATAAGCGGTATATGTAGGTCAGCATGGCCGAATGGATAAGAGCGCGTGTTCGTGAATATCCGGTGTGCTGGTGCCGAGGTAAGGGGTTCAACCCCCACACCGGACAATTAGACTAAAATATTGACTTATCTTCCTTGACTTGGGGACGTAAATTACAAGTAACTCTGAAGTCGGAGTGGGTTCGCTTGATGGCGAGGGACACTGTTAATAGGGAAAGCTAATCCGCACGCAAAATTAAGTTCAGCACGACTAGAAGTAGAGTGTATGGACTGCGCTTGAGTTCAAAGCGAGCGAGCGCAAAAAATAGTATATTATTTTAATGGCGTTATTTCATTATGAACTCGAGCGTAGTCCTTACACTTACTACTAATATTAGCTGCTGCTACTAGTTAGTGCACTAGTCTGATTTAGCTTTCCCTATCACCTGTGTCCCTCTCTACCACGCGACCTCTCTCCGACTTCTGAGCTACTTGTAATTTACGTCCCGAAGTCAAGGACGAGAATTCAGTATTTCAGACCACATGACAGGCGTGTGGAACGAACCAACTGCGTCGCGATCAAAAGAGACATATTCAGCGCGTTAGACCTGTCAGCCAAGTCAACCCTCATAGCCACAATGTCACCAAAGAATATTCTCTGCAATATATCTTTGTCCATCCAACTGAGTAAAAGGGTTCTTAAGAGCTATACTGAAACAATCTAGATTAACGGAGCGAATTATTGACAATTCATCGTCATCATCATCATCATCATCATCATCATCATCATCATCATCTTCAACGTATGCCGTCAAGCATCGTGGGGAGGAATAATTGGCGTTCTAGCGCCCGATGAGTGGCACTGGATAATGTCATTCCGTGTGATTGTACAATGTCTTTGATGTGGTCAATTCATGTTCTTGTCGGGGGTCCTCTTACTCTCATCGCAGATGATCTTTAATGTAGTGCCAGTGCTGGTAGTTGATGGTGTTGCATTTTAACGAGATGGCCAAACTACTTGATCTTCTGTCTTTCGATTAATATGGTAAAGGTGTTGATCCCACTGTCTGTCTGATAACATTTTTTACTCGGTCTCGAGTTAAGTTGGCAGCTCTCCTTAGACATCTCATCTCACAGGTGTTGATTTTGCGTATGTGTGATGTAAATGTCCAAATTTGAGATTGGTAGCATAGTGTTGGTGTGAATATGCTGTTTATTGTCTATCGTTTTGCAGACAGAGGAATGTTTGGATGTTTCAGTAAGGTTGATAGTTGATATGGACAATTAACAGACTAAAAAAAAAGCATATCCTTTACAGGACGTTGCAGTCAACACCAGCATTTTTTGTTGTGATCTCTTGGCAGCCGCTCTCCCTAGCGTAGGGGTTAAGGACGTTGTTCGTAATCGCGTCGCGTTGGTTACTTACGGAGGTATGTGAGCCGGCCGTTCATAAAGCATTGGCAAACTACTGAACGTAAAACTTGCCAAGACATCAACAGAAGCTGAAAAATGTTTCTTTTGACTGCAATGTCCTGTAAAGGATAAGCAGGTTGAAAAAAGATCTCTTGGCAAGTTTACGTTCAGTAGGTTGCCATTTTTTGTTTTCTGAACGATCGGCACCCGTACTATTTCGTAAAAGACCAGCGCAACGCAGACTGCTGCCAATTTGCGAGCAGCTGTGTTTCGAACGTGGGTATTTGGGATCGCAAACTGTGCCGGTAAAACTTCGCTACGGAGCGGGATAATTAACAGACTAGCGAGCAATTATATGAAAGCTATGGCCATGTGGTGTTATATAAGAATGATGCGAACACCTCAGACGAGTAGAAAGAGCACACGACGATATCAAGAAAGAAGAGAACTCACAAAGAGAACTGGTTACTCATATCAGAAGAGGACAGTCAATATTTTTGGGCATGTCATTAAAACTGGAAAGCTGTACTACGTCCTGACAAGAAGAGAGTTGGAGGGGAGGAGGGGCAGGGTGAACTGAGAGTGATGCTGCTGCACAACAGTACATCATGGCAGGGAGGAACATAAGTAAGAGAAATGATCTGCACTATTTGAGACAGAAGGACAAGATCATCAGCGTCGCACTTGATGGGTTATAAAACAACAGAAGAAAGCCTCTCAACCAGTCATTTGTGCCGTGGAGAATCATATCGGATTATAACCTAATTGGTATCTTCGCGGATATGAAGTTTCAGAACCGTCCCTGCACACCCTACTGGTTTCTGGGTTTGGGGAAAGATAGTCCACCCAACAAAAAAATTCTTGTTCTGGAGATTTTACAGCAAATTTCAAAGTTTGTTTATATGCGATATATAATTTACGGGTCAGAGATGAAGTTCATAATTTTTAATGTATTACACCGTAGCCAGACAATCAGCGTTCAATGTTGAATATTCTACGTGTTTCACGGGATTGGCCTTATGCCAAGAATCCCGCGTTTTTTAAACTGGGACTGTTCAGAGGTGTCTCAAAATGTGGGTTATTTCATGAAACCTGATTTATATGTTTTTTTGTTTTTTTTAAATCTTACCACTTATCGCTAACATTGAAATGTGTGAATATTTTTCAATGGGATTGAATGCGAAATTGTGTATACACTTCAAAACATCGCTATAAAGTTGTACACATATTTTTGTATAGAAGCTGATCGCAGGAAACTGTTTTATACCATACAAATTCCGAAAAAAGAACAGTGCATGCATTGGGTTTGAGTAAACGGTCATTCCGTCGATGGGTGCAAGAATCTGGAATTAAACCACCACGCAATATCCAAACGGTAGGTAGAAAGGTTATTGTTGACAGCTTTGACAAAGATGTCATAAGGCGAGCTATTATAAAAATGCTTTAAAAAGTCGCTTAAAAGTCGACAGGGTCGTCTTCATTGCACCGGGTTCCATCCCACATGGCTCGGTCTCTTTCCGCAGTGCGGAAAGCATCGCACAAAGCACGAACTCCGCAGCTCTAGCGACGACCCACAGAAGTCTCCGAAAAATTTAACTCGTGAACCGAAGGATGCGGCCCGGAATCGAACCCATAACCTTTGGAGCCCGAGTCAAAAGGCTTGACCACTTCGCCACGGAGACTCCTAAAATTATAAAAAAAATTTTGATTTTATATCCAGGATTATCCAGCATTATAAAAATGCTGGATGCCAAAGAGACAGTGACTGTAAGAAAACTTAGGGTTTGGTTGAAACAGAACAATAACATAGAGCTATCCAATACAACTTTGTGGCAAATTATAAGGACATTATCTTCACTTTTAGAAAGTACAAGGGCGGTAGAAATATTCTTTGCGAGCAACCGCATTTAGGAGCCATGAGAAGCAGATACCTACGTGAAATAAGGGAAATGCGCAAAGAGAATTATGGCATAGTGTGTTTGGATGAAATGTGGATCAATGGGCACCACACATGTGATAAGGAATGGCAATCAGTGGATGGACAGATAAAGCGATATGTGCCCAGTAGTATAAGACAGCTTTTGGTCATGGCCCATGCTGGTAATACGCATAATGGCTTACAACAGAATGATGGGCTCGTGTTCGTATCAAAGCATACAGACAATAGGGATTATCATAATAAGATGAATGGTAATGTATTTAGAGATTGACTCGAGAATACTGTGCCTCCATCCCTAGATAGACCGTCGTGTCCAATTATGGACAGTGCATGATATCAATGTTGTTGCCCAAGAAGACAAAATACCTACAGCATCGAACACAAAGGCAGCAATAAAGATATGGCTCCGAATGGAAAACATACCATTTCCAGAAACGTATTTCTAGCTAGAATTTTTGTCCCTTGTAAAACAGACGCCAAAAAAGCAAGAAATATCAAATCGACAAGTTGATAGAAGAGCACCGTCATGGGTGCTTGAGACTGCCGCCGTACCATTCTCATTTTAACCCTAAAATTAAAGGACAGTGGCAGCTGACAATACTATATTCAAATTGTCTGACGTCGAGATACTAATCCAGTCCGCGCTATTAAATATTGATAAAAGTTATTGGGAAAATGTGAGGACCATGTGTTGAAAGAGGAAGAGGACTATTGGAGAAAGGATGGATTGAATTTTATGCAACCGAGAGCAGTCATCAACCTACTGGAATCGTCCGACACACATTAAGGTCTGAGCAGATCGCAGACCTTAATCCACTTGCACACCAACTGGGATATTTTGCTACAAATATTCAGAGGAATTGCAGGCCCTAAACATTACAGCATCGGCATAAACAATACAACTTGTTAATGGCAACAGTTTGTATTCCATAGTGATGAATTTTCAATTCCGTGAGCCCTCAACGGTGACAAACAACTGACATTGAAAAAAAAAAAAAAAGCTCTAGACGCATCGAATACCAACCGAAGAGTAATATTGCGGTGGGAATTGACATATTGTGGCATAACAAGAAACGTGAGAAGAAACACGTTGTCAAATGAAGGGACAACACACGAACATGCGAATCTATATCTATAAAATGCAATGTGTATCCGGATGTATTTGATGCGTTCGCGAACGGTCCATCCGATTGAGATGAAAATTTCTACATGCATTTTTTTTTTTCATTTCTGTGCAGCTAACTCTCATATTTTGTTAGTGTACAAACAGCTATTTACTTACTAAAATTTAATATTGTAATTTACATTATCATTTATATATAGAGAGGGGATTTAACTCAAGAAATGTTATATCAAGGGGCATAACTTTTAATAGCATTGCTATATATTTTATATATAGATTGTTGCATTGTTATCAAAGGTTAATAAACTCTTTTTCTACAGTTATTTACAGACATGTGCGTTATAATAAATAATAATAAAATCTTTAAGGCATTTTCAAAGTTTTCATAAAAATAATGCATCTATTTAAATAGTGAAAATTTTCTAACCCATCTTTTTATATTCAAAGAAGTTATCTACAGTCATGTAGGTGATTCTTCTTCTGCGTTCATCCGGAGGTTTTTTTTTCGGACGTGACTGCGTTGTGCCTGTTTACAGCAGAGCTGCGTTCTTGCGCCGTTAGGCCGACACATCCGACTTCTGCGGGCATTTGTTGACCGGGTTAACCTTCCCGGATGTAGGTGATTAAAAACAGTTTTCATTAAAAATAATGGATGGTGTGTGGAAGGACATTCTTAAGTTAATTTTGTTTTTGTTCATACTTTATGCATAATATGTAAGTATATTTTGTAATTTGTTGAAACGCATTGCACACCGATTCGACACACAAACGCCGTGTTAAACAGCCCTACACAAATACCATACACCCAGCACGCCTGTTAAAATACTAAAAGGACATTGTTTTTGTATACAATTAACGTTTTTAGTTGGCCGCGTATGCGGTGTGAAGGAGAGCATATGGTGTGTGGAAGGACATTCTTAAGTTAATTTTTTTTTGTTATATGAATTTAATGAGACGCTCCCCGCCAGGGCTGGGCGAAGCCGCGCCGGGTCAGATAGATAGACAGACAGACAGATAGTCGGGAACGGGAGCTTATATGACTACTTACATGAATTAAATGAGATGCTCCCCACCAAAGGCTGAGCGAAGCCGGGCCGGGTCAGACAGACAGACAGGCAGGCAGGCAGGCAGACAGGCAGGCAGGCAGGCAGACAGACAGACAGACAGACAGACAGACAGACAGACAGACAGACAGACAGACAGACAGACAGACAGACAGACAGACAGTTGGGAACGGGAGCTTATATGACTACTTATATGAATTAAATGAGATGCTCCCCACTAGGAGCTGGGCGAAGCCGGGTCAGACAGACAGACAGACAGACAGACAGACAGACAGACAGACAGACAGACAGACAGACAGACAGACAGACAGACAGATAGATCGCCGCCAGGGCCTTGGCGAGGCCGGGCCGGGTCAGCTAGTCATTGTATAAACTTCAATGAAAAGAGGACCAACATCTTAACCGTAAGAAGGACGCCCAATACAGAGACATTCACAGCTATATTCGTCGTGCAAACCATGTAATCATATTCCGTCTCAGCAGAGCAGACAATGCACCCACTCCCATACGAATCTGGATACGCCTTGTGTTTGTCATCCGAACTGGCGGGGGCATTGGCATTACTGTAAAAGAAGTTTATTAGCGAAAAATCACTAGTTTTTCATCAAAACATCAAAGAAATGTCGCCCCTTTTCATGATTTAAGTTGCTTTTGGACCTATCAAAGACATATTCATTGGATGGGGGTAAATATAAGACGGCAGGAAAATTTCATAATGATGCAACAGACAGTTGTCAAAATAATTGATCGTGAATGACGGCATTCATTTCTGGACATACTATACTATTATCTGGTACCGACCTCCATGTCTAATATTTGCGCTCCGGCCAAGATAATCTGATTTTTGTACGATGTTCAATAGTTGTGTAATTATGGCCAGATGTGTATGTGTTAAATAGAGAGAGAGAGAGAGAGAGAGAGAGAGAGAGAGAGAGAGAGAGAGAGAGAGAGAGAGAGAGAGAACGCGTGCTACAACTACTACTGCTACTTACTCTGCTATTGCTTCTGCTGCTGCTGCTGCTGCTACTACTACTACTACTACTACTACTACTACTACTACTACTACTACTACTACTACTACTACTACTACTACTACTACTACTACTACTACTACTACTACTACTATTACTACTACTACTACTACTACTACTACTACTACTACTACTACTACTACTACTACTACTACTAGGCTACTACTACTACCACTACTACTACTACTACTACTACTACTACTACTACTACTACTACTACTACTACTACTACTAATAATAATAATAATAATAATAATAATAATAGTAATAATAAAAATACTGCTGCTGCTACTACTACAATTATTATTATCATTAACATTATTATTATTCTATCGAAAGAAAGTTATATCAATACAATTGCTATGTCATCCCAGCCCTGCAGTAAAAATATCTGTTTAACAACAAGTTTACCAAATTACATTTATTCTCACAAATCGTTTACAAATGTGCGAATCTCGGAGACTCCAGGAGAGGCTGAATTAAACACTGAGGTCTTAAAGAAGAAAAAAACAACAGGGGCGGGGAGAATGGACATCTGCGTGATCATGATCTCTGGAAGATATCTGTCATTGGGAGGAACGAACTCCTGTAAAATCACAGCTTTAAACCGTCGGCCTTTGCTTATGCACGTGATCCGCCGAAGGCCTACGAGACGCCAGCCTGCAAGAAACGAGTAAACAGGAGCTGCTATTTCCGAGGCGGTTACGATTTCACACGCTGTTGTGAGAAGTGCTTGTGGCCCTGCTGGCTATACCTGGTCGATGTCAAGGTCCATAAAGAGTCTGTGGGCTACTGGGTTCGCATTGTGTAAATTGTGTGGGGTACGTCACGTACCGTTAGAGTTGATTGTGTGTGGTTGTTTGTATGAAGTCGTAGTTCTTCGGCCACGATGATGTAACGGTACCAGAACGAATAATACATGGTATTGAGTGTAGCTAGACAGTCTCTTGTCTGGAACCCACAAGGCAAACGAAGTAGCGGAAGACAAAAAAAAAACATGGGCAAGAGAATTACCGACAGAGATGAATAATAGTGGGAGGACATAGAGGAAGCTGCAGGAGATAACAAACAATAGGATGCTTGGCGCTACATGGTTGAGGACATATGTCCCAATGGGGGACAAAGGGCAGAAGAAGAAACAAAAACAATGAGTGCAACAGATTACTACGCTTAACACTAAAAGAAGAACATGACGGGCGCGTTAGTGTAATCAATAGAAGGCGGAGCTGATAATGTCTCTCGTCACCTGCTAAGAGAGGGAAAGACTGATCACTTATTTCTCCGAACATTCAAACCCACAAAATATGATGGTGCTAGAACATCACAGACCCATAGCACGTTCTTTATTGTTCCGTGCTTATATCTTAGCACAGTAAAAACACAGATAATGCCTACAGATGTAACTAATATGAAGAAAGAAATATATGTTAATGGAGAAAGATTGGAGGTTGTAGAAAATTTAGAATATCTTTGATCATTAATTTTCTAACAAACTATGGTGATACAATGAAAGAAATTAAAAGATGGATATATATTGCTCTTCAAAAACTAAAACAACTGAATAAATTATTGAGTGGGACAGACGGAACTACAAAAATTAGATATTTAAGAGCGTGCATCTTTCCCATTGCAACATACGCCTATGAGCCCGGTACACTTACTAAAACAAGCTTAAAAGCGCATAAATGCCTTTGAATTATAAATTTTATAGACGGCTTTTAAGAATATCTTGGATACAGAAACGAACAAAAGCATCCACACGAAAAGAGCTGAATATTGAAGAAGGGTGGCTACTAAAGACGATTGTTTTTTTTTAAAATTGAAATATTTTGATCGTTTAAAAACGTCATGAAAGTTTGGAGAGAACAATAATGGAGGGGTATATGCCCAGGAAAAGAGGAAGAGGAAGGCCGAAGCGAAGATGGGTGCAGGATATGGCAGATGATCTCCACATGGAGAATCGGTTAGGGAAAGTAGGCGTAGACGATGGAGGATTATTTAAACGTTATCAGGAGAAATAAACTTGATTACTTAATGGCAACTAGCATACTTGATGGGAAAATAATAAGAAGACAAAGAGATAAATGCCTTGTTGGCATCACCACACAGCGGTAGTAGCGCTGTTTCCAAGCGCCCGCCTGCCGCAATGGTGGTCTTTGGTTCGATCCGCATCACAGCGGGTTTCGAAATGTGAAAAACTGACATGGCTCCTAGAGCGACCCAGCCTAAAATGGGTACCTGGACATTATTTGGGAAGTAATGGCGATCGGAGTGATACAAACCACATCATCCACGTAATACCGTTTGGTCTACACAATAAATGGCAAGTAACAGGAGCATTTACTTATGCCACTTATGGCCACCGTGGCAATATGGCGACAAGAACACAGACCTGATTTTAGACTCTGGTGATCGTGTGGGATGTGATACATGACTGTTCCCGCCAAACGTTATGGCAGATGATGATCATGATAAGTCAGCCTGTCGATTTGTGTTCCAGTAGTTTCCGAAATTTTCTATTTGTTTATTGAATTTCTGAAACGATTGTTAGGGCAGTAAATTCATAACCTAGCCCATTCTGGGCCCTTCCATGAAAGGCCATCTCATTCTTATATCTAGTGTAAATGGAATTTTTATTCCTCACAGTGGTTCTGCTTTTGTGACGACGCGGTGGTAACCTGTTCGGATCCCCAATAGAGTCCAATGCAATCAAATTTGAGTTTTAAAAAATACTCACACACACACACACACACAAAACTTGGACCGCGTTCAATTGCCTGTCGTTGCCTTTATTATCCCACGAATTGTTATGGGAGCTTTTAATTGACATGGGCTTCCTGGCCCAACCAGCCTAAAATGGTTAGTAGAACATGTAAGGCGAGTATAGACTGTCGATGCGATATTGACAGCAACACCCATAGAGAGCCGACTGGTGTAGTCTATTATGGGGATAGCATCACATGTCTCAAGACCATCAAGACGTGTCAGTTGAGTTATGGACATCCCCATATGTGTTTCGTCCTTATCTTCAACAGCCGGGGAAGAGTCCCAATACTAATGACACCAGTTGCAGTATCCAGGTATGTGAAAGGGTCATCACCTGTTTACTTTACATACCATGTATCGACCGCCATTTCAAAATACTTGTTCAGTCCAAAAAACAAAAACAAAAACAATATTTCTTCCGTTGATAACACCATTCTGTTTGGAGTGAAAAAAAATTACTCCAGCAGACGACAGCCATACGCTGCATATTGCTTCACGATGGACTGTGGGGCGCATTTTTTATGACGTCATGTACTTCATTTTTCAAACTTCTTCTACATATGAAGTGTAATGAAACTGTACAAACACCTTGATTTAAGCTAAACAATTCTAGCACATAGTCGCAGGTATTGTTCAAATGTGGCACATCTGTTATCCCAGAGTACAATAGACATCAGAAAATGAAAAGAAATAGAAACACCTGATTTGAACTGCTACTTTCATTTGGTCAGTCTCCGTGGGGAAGAAATTAAGGCCGCGGTTTGTGATCCCGCATACCCGCGTTCGACAACTGCGCTAGATTTAGCAGCAGACCGCGTTGCGCTGGTATATTACGAAATGGTATGGGCGCCGGTCGTACAGAAAGCAGTGGCAAACTACAGAAAGTAAATTTGCGAACACAACAACAGCAAAAAAATGCTGGTGTTGACTGCAAAGGACCTGTAAAGGATATGCAACTAACTGTTTTTAACTTTCAATTGCCGTCAGCTTCTAAATAAAGAAGAAAGTGTGCATCCTCGCTCGACCATTGAGACTGTCTGCCATTTCTACAGAGGTAAAGCAGAGGGGGTAGGAGGTATGTGAGTAACCATGTGGTTCCAGTTTCTGTGTTGAGGACCGGATGCTGAGTAAAGTGGGCAGTCGAGGGCTGCTCTGTCCAAAGATTAAAAAAAAAAAAAAAATTTTGTTTTGCCGCTGCTCTCTTTGATCTCACGGGTAGTCCTTACACGTGCTAATATTTTTAGTGTACTGGACTTATTTTTTGAGTGTGGATTAGCTTTCCCTACTACCAGTGTCCCTCGCCATTAGAGAACCCACAACGACTTCAGAGGTACTTGTAATTTACGTCCAGGAGGAGAAGTCAATAGTTTAGTTGAACCCGCTATATCGACATCAGCACACGGGATGTTTAATTACGAGCTCTCTTATTCATTCGTCCATGCTGATCCCCACAAATACGTTTTTAAAACTTAACATTCAGGCTTCCACGAACGATGCTCTAAATAGCAAAGGTAATTAATAATCTTTGTATCATAGCAGATATAGGAGGCTGAGTATCGCAGTAACTGGCAGATATATGAGGCTGGGTATTGCATTAGCTGGCAGATATAGGAGGCTGGGTATTGCATTAGCTGGTAGATATAGGAGGTTGAGTATTGCATTAGCTGGTAGATATAGGAGGTTGAGTATTGCATTAGCTGGCAGATATATGAGGCTGGGTATTGCAGTAGCTGGTAGATACAGGAGGTTGAGTATTGCATTAGCTGGTAGATGTAGGAAGCTGGGTATTGCATTGGCTGGTAGATATAGGAGGTTGAGTATTGCAATAGTTGGTAGATATAGGAGGCTGGGTATTGCAGTAGCTGGTAGATATAGGAGGCTGGGTATTGCATTGGCTGGTAGATATAGGAGGCTGGGTATTGCAATAGTTGGTAGATGTAGGAAGCTGGGTATTGCATTGGCTGGTAGATATAGGAGGTTGAGTATTGCAATAGTTGGTAGATGTAGGAAGCTGGGTATTGCATTGGCTGGTAGATATAGGAGGCTGGGTATTGCATTGGCTGGTAGATATAGGAGGCTGCGTATTGCAATAGTTGGTAGATATAGGAGGCTGGGTATTGCAGTAGCTGGTAGATATAGGAACCTGGGTATTGCAGTAGCTGGTAGATATAGAAGGCTGGGCATTGCAGTAGCTGGTAGATATAGGAGGCTGGGTATTGCATTTGCTGGCGGATATAGGAGGCTGAGTATTGCAGTATCTGGTAGATAAAGGAGGTTGGGTATTGCAGTAGCTGGTAGATATAGGAGGCTGGATATTGCAATAACTTACAGATATAGGAGGCTGGGTATTGCAGCAGCTGGTAGATACAGGAGGCTGGGTATTGCATTAGCTGGCAGATATAGGAGGCTGGGTATTGCATTAGCTGGTAGATATGGGAGGCTGGGTATTGCATTAGCTGGTAGATATAGGAGGCTGGGTATTGCATTAGCTGGCAGATATAGGAGGCTGGGTATTGCATTAGCTGGCTGATATAGGAGGCTGGGTATTGCATTAGCTGGTAGATATGGGAGGCTGGGTATTGCATTAGCTGGCAGATATAGGAGGCTGGGTATTGCATTAGCTGGTAGATATGGGAGGCTGGATATTGCATTAGCTGGTAGATATAGGAGGCTGGGTATTGCATTAGCTGGCAGATATAGGAGGCTGGGTATTGCATTAGCTGGCTGATATAGGAGGCTGGGTATTGCATTAGCTGGTAGATATGGGAGGCTGGGTATTGCATTAGCTGGCGGATATAGGAGGCTGGGTATTGCAGTAGCTGGTAGATATAGGAGGCTGGGTATTGCAGTAGCTGGTAGATATAGGAGGCTGGGTATTGCATTAGCTGGCAGATATAGGAGGCTGGGTATTGCATTAGCTGGTAGATATGGGAGGCTGGGTATTGCATTAGCTGGCGGATATAGGAGGCTGGGTATTGCAGTAGCTGGCAGATATAGGAGGC
This sequence comes from Cepaea nemoralis, assembly GCA_014155875.1. NCBI lineage: Eukaryota > Metazoa > Mollusca > Gastropoda > Stylommatophora > Helicidae > Cepaea > Cepaea nemoralis. The sequence continues at coordinate 288,546 of JACEFZ010022290.1, read as the reverse complement.
TGGGTATTGCAGTAGCTGGTAGATATAGGGGGCTGGGTATTGCAGTAGCTGGTAGATACAGGAGGTTGAGTATTGCATTGGCTGATAGATATAGAAGGTTGAGTATTGCAATAGTTGGTAGATATAGAAGGTTGAGTATTGCAATAGTTGGTAGATATAGAAGGCTGGGTATTGCATTGGCTGGTAGATATAGAAGGTTGAGTATTGCAATAGTTGGTAGATACAGGAGGCTGGGTATTGCATTAGCTGGCAGATATAGGAGGCTGGGTATTGCATTAGCTGGTAGATATGGGAGGCTGGATATTGCATTGGCTGGTAGATATAGAAGGTTGAGTATTGCAATAGTTGGTAGATATAGAAGGTTGAGTATTGCAATAGTTGGTAGATATAGAAGGCTGGGTATTGCATTGGCTGGTAGATATAGGAGGTTGAGTATTGCAATAGTTGGTAGATATAGGAGGCTGGGTATTGCATTGGCTGGTAGATATAGGAGGTTGAGTATTGCAATAGTTGGTAGATATAGAAGGCTGGGTATTGCATTGGCTGGTAGATATAGAAGGTTGAGTATTGCAATAGTTGGTAGATATAGAAGGTTGAGTATTGCAATAGTTGGTAGATATAGAAGGCTGGGTATTGCATTGGCTGGTAGATATAGGAGGTTGAGTATTGCAATAGTTGGTAGATACAGGAGGCTGGGTATTGCATTAGCTGGCAGATATAGGAGGCTGGGTATTGCATTAGCTGGTAGATATGGGAGGCTGGGTATTGCATTAGCTGGTAGATATAGGAGGCTGGGTATTGCATTAGCTGGCAGATATAGGAGGCTGGGTATTGCATTAGCTGGCTGATATAGAAGGCTGGGTATTGCATTAGCTGGTAGATATGGGAGGCTGGGTATTGCATTAGCTGGCGGATATAGGAGGCTGGGTATTGCAGTAGCTGGTAGATATAGGAGGCTGGGTATTGCAGTAGCTGGTAGATATAGGAGGCTGGGTATTGCATTAGCTGGCAGATATAGGAGGCTGGGTATTGCATTAGCTGGTAGATATGGGAGGCTGGGTATTGCATTAGCTGGCGGATATAGGAGGCTGGGTATTGCAGTAGCTGGTAGATATAGGAGGCTGGGTATTGCAGTAGCTGCTAGATATAGGAGGCTGGGTATTGCAGTAGCTGGTAGATACAGGAGGTTGAGTATTGCATTGGCTGGTAGATATAGAAGGTTGAGTATTGCAATAGTTGGTAGATATAGAAGGTTGAGTATTGCAATAGTTGGTAGATATAGAAGGCTGGGTATTGCATTGGCTGGTAGATATAGGAGGTTGAGTATTGCAATAGTTGGTAGATATAGGAGGCTGGGTATTGCATTAGCTGGTAGATATGGGAGGCTGGGTATTGCATTAGCTGGTAGATATAGGAGGCTGGGTATTGCATTAGCTGGCAGATATAGGAGGCTGGGTATTGCATTAGCTGGTAGATATGGGAGGCTGGGTATTGCATTAGCTGGCGGATATAGGAGGCTGGGTATTGCAGTAGCTGGTAGATATAGGAGGCTGGGTATTGCATTGGCTGGTAGATATAGGAGGTTGAGTATTGCAATAGTTGGTAGATATAGGAGGCTGGGTATTGCAGTAGCTGGTAGATATAGGAGGCTGGGTATTGCAGTAGCTGGTAGATATAGGAGGCTGGGTATTGCATTGGCTGGTAGATATAGGAGGTTGAGTATTGCAATAGTTGGTAGATATAGAAGGCTGGGTATTACATTGGCTGGTAGATATAGGAGGTTGAGTATTGCAATAGTTGGTAGATATAGGAGGCTGGGTATTGCAGTAGCTGGTAGATATAGGAGGCTGGGTATTGCAGTAGCTGGTAGATATAGGAAGCTGGGTATTGCAGTAGCTGGTAGATATAGAAGGCTGGGTATTGCAGTAGCTGGTAGATATAGGAGGCTGGGTATTGCATTTGCTGGCGGATATAGGAGGCTGGGTATTGCAGTATCTGGTAGATAAAGGAGGTTGGGTATTGCAGTAGCTGGTAGATATAGGAGGCTGGATATTGCAATAACTTACAGATATAGGAGGCTGGGTATTGCAGTAGCTGGTAGATACAGGAGGCTGGGTATTGCATTAGGTGGTAGATATGGGAGGCTGGGTATTGCATTAGCTGGCGGATATAGGAGGCTGGGTATTGCAGTAGCTGGTAGATATAGGAGGCTGGGTATTGCATTGGCTGGTAGATATAGGAGGTTGAGTATTGCAATAGTTGGTAGATATAGGAGGCTGGGTATTGCAGTAGCTGGTAGATATAGGAGGCTTGGTATTGCATTAGCTGGTAGATATAGGAGGCTGGGTATTGCATTAGCTGGCAGATATAGGAGGCTGGGTATTGCATTAGCTGGCAGATATAGGAGGCTGGGTATTGCATTAACTGGTAGATATGGGAGGCTGGGTATTGCATTAGCTGGCGGATATAGGAGGCTGGGTATTGCAGTAGCTGGTAGATATAGGAGGCTGGGTATTGCATTGGCTGGTAGATATAGGAGGTTGAGTATTGCAATAGTTGGTAGATATAGAAGGCTGGGTATTGCATTGGCTGGTAGATATAGGAGGTTGAGTATTGCAATAGTTGGTAGATATAGGAGGCTGGGTATTGCAGTAGCTGGTAGATATAGGAGGCTGGGTATTGCATTAGCTGGCAGATATAGGAGGCTGGGTATTGCATTAGCTGGTAGATATGGGAGGCTGGATATTGCATTGGCTGGTAGATATAGAAGGTTGAGTATTAGCAATAGTTGGTAGATATAGAAGGTTGAGTATTGCAATAGTTGGTAGATATAGAAGGCTGGGTATTGCATTGGCTGGTAGATATAGGAGGTTGAGTATTGCAATAGTTGGTAGATATAGGAGGCTGGGTATTGCATTGGCTGGTAGATATAGGAGGTTGAGTATTGCAATAGTTGGTAGATATAGAAGGCTGGGTATTGCATTGGCTGGTAGATATAGAAGGTTGAGTATTGCAATAGTTGGTAGATATAGAAGGTTGAGTATTGCAATAGTTGGTAGATATAGAAGGCTGGGTATTGCATTGGCTGGTAGATATAGGAGGTTGAGTATTGCAATAGTTGGTAGATACAGGAGGCTGGGTATTGCATTAGCTGGCAGATATAGGAGGCTGGGTATTGCATTAGCTGGTAGATATGGGAGGCTGGGTATTGCATTAGCTGGTAGATATAGGAGGCTGGGTATTGCATTAGCTGGCAGATATAGGAGGCTGGGTATTGCATTAGCTGGCTGATATAGGAGGCTGGGTATTGCATTAGCTGGTAGATATGGGAGGCTGGGTATTGCATTAGCTGGCGGATATAGGAGGCTGGGTATTGCAGTAGCTGGTAGATATAGGAGGCTGGGTATTGCAGTAGCTGGTAGATATAGGAGGCTGGGTATTGCATTAGCTGGCAGATATAGGAGGCTGGGTATTGCATTAGCTGGTAGATATGGGAGGCTGGGTATTGCATTAGCTGGCGGATATAGGAGGCTGGGTATTGCAGTAGCTGGTAGATATAGGAGGCTGGGTATTGCAGTAGCTGGTAGATATAGGAGGCTGGGTATTGCAGTAGCTGGTAGATACAGGAGGTTGAGTATTGCATTGGCTGGTAGATATAGAAGGTTGAGTATTGCAATAGTTGGTAGATATAGAAGGTTGAGTATTGCAATAGTTGGTAGATATAGAAGGCTGGGTATTGCATTGGCTGTAGATATAGGAGGTTGAGTATTGCAATAGTTGGTAGATATAGGAGGCTGGGTATTGCATTAGCTGGTAGATATGGGAGGCTGGGTATTGCATTAGCTGGTAGATATAGGAGGCTGGGTATTGCATTAGCTGGCAGATATAGGAGGCTGGGTATTGCATTAGCTGGCAGATATAGGAGGCTGGGTATTGCATTAGCTGGTAGATATGGGAGGCTGGGTATTGCATTAGCTGGCGGATATAGGAGGCTGGGTATTGCAGTAGCTGGTAGATATAGGAGGCTGGGTATTGCATTGGCTGGTAGATATAGGAGGTTGAGTATTGCAATAGTTGGTAGATATAGGAGGCTGGGTATTGCAGTAGCTGGTAGATATAGGAGGCTGGGTATTGCAGTAGCTGGTAGATATAGGGGCTGGGTATTGCATTGGCTGGTAGATATAGGAGGTTGAGTATTGCAATAGTTGGTAGATATAGAAGGCTGGGTATTGCATTGGCTGGTAGATATAGGAGGTTGAGTATTGCAATAGTTGGTAGATATAGGAGGCTGGGTATTGCAGTAGCTGGTAGATATAGGAGGCTGGGTATTGCAGTAGCTGGTAGATATAGGAAGCTGGGTATTGCAGTAGCTGGTAGATATAGAAGGCTGGGTATTGCAGTAGCTGGTAGATATAGGAGGCTGGGTATTGCATTAGGTGGTAGATATGGGAGGCTGGGTATTGCATTAGCTGGCGGATATAGGAGGCTGGGTATTGCATTAACTGGTAGATATGGGAGGCTGGGTATTGCATTAGCTGGCGGATATAGGAGGCTGGGTATTGCAGTAGCTGGTAGATATAGGAGGCTGGGTATTGCATTGGCTGGTAGATATAGGAGGTTGAGTATTGCAATAGTTGGTAGATATAGAAGGCTGGGTATTGCATTGGCTGGTAGATATAGGAGGTTGAGTATTGCAATAGTTGGTAGATATAGGAGGCTGGGTATTGCAGTAGCTGGTAGATATAGGAGGCTGGGTATTGCAGTAGCTGGTAGATATAGGAAGCTGGGTATTGCAGTAGCTGGTAGATATAGAAGGCTGGGTATTGCAGTAGCTGGTAGATATAGGAGGCTGGGTATTGCATATACTGGCGGATATAGGAGGCTGGGTATTGCAGTATCTGGTAGATAAAGGAGGTTGGGTATTGCAGTAGCTGGTAGATATAGGAGGCTGGATATTGCAATAACTTACAGATATAGGAGGCTGGGTATTGCAGTAGCTAGTAGATACAGGAGGCTGGGTATTGCATTAGCTGGTAGATATGGGAGGCTGGGTATTGCATTAGCTGGCGGATATAGGAGGCTGGGTATTGCAGTAGCTGGTAGATATAGGAGGCTGGGTATTGCATTGGCTGGTAGATATAGGAGGTTGAGTATTGCAATAGTTGGTAGATATAGGAGGCTGGGTAATGCAGTAGCTGGTAGATATAGGAGGCTTGGTATTGCATTAGCTGGCAGATATAGGAGGCTGGGTATTGCATTAACTGGTAGATATGGGAGGCTGGGTATTGCATTAGCTGGCGGATATAGGAGGCTGGGTATTGCAGTAGCTGGTAGATATAGGAGGCTGGGTATTGCATTGGCTGGTAGATATAGGAGGTTGAGTATTGCAATAGTTGGTAGATATAGAAGGCTGGGTATTGCATTGGCTGGTAGATATAGGAGGTTGAGTATTGCAATAGTTGGTAGATATAGGAGGCTGGGTATTGCATTGGCTGGTAGATATAGGAGGCTGGGTATTGCAATAGTTGGTAGATATAGGAGGCTGGGTATTGCATTAGCTGGCAGATATAGGAGGCTGGGTATTGCAGTAGCTGGTAGATATAGGATGCTGGGTATTGCAGTAGCTGGTAGATATAGGAAGCTGGGTACTGCAGTAGCTGGTAGATATAGAAGGCTGGGTATTGCAGTAGCTGGTAGATATAGGAGGCTGGGTATTGCATTTGCTGGCGGATATAGGAGGCTGGGTATTGCAGTATCTGGTAGATAAAGGAGGTTGGGTATTGCAGTAGCTGGCGGATATAGGAGGCTGGGTATTGCAGTAGCTGGTAGATATAGGAGGCTGGGTATTGCAGTAGCTGGTAGATATAGGAGGCTGGGTATTGCAGTAGCTGGTAGATATAGGAGGCTGGGTATTGCATTAGCTGGCAGATATAGGAGGCTGGGTATTGCATTAGCTGGCAGATATAGGAGGCTGGGTATTGCAGTAGCTGGTAGATATAGGAGGCTGGGTATTGCAGTAGCTGGTAGATATAGGAGGCTGGGTATTGCATTAGCTGGCAGATATAGGAGGCTGGGTATTGCAGTAGCTGGTAGATATAGGATGCTGGGTATTGCAGTAGCTGGTAGATATAGGAAGCTGGGTACTGCAGTAGCTGGTAGATATAGAAGGCTGGGTATTGCAGTAGCTGGTAGATATAGGAGGCTGGGTATTGCATTTGCTGGCGGATATAGGAGGCTGGGTATTGCAGTATCTGGTAGATAAAGGAGGTTGGGTATTGCAGTAGCTGGCGGATATAGGAGGCTGGGTATTGCAGTAGCTGGTAGATATAGGAGGCTGGGTATTGCAGTAGCTGGTAGATATAGGAGGCTGGGTATTGCAGTAGCTGGTAGATATAGGAGGCTGGGTATTGCATTAGCTGGCAGATATAGGAGGCTGGGTATTGCATTAGCTGGCAGATATAGGAGGCTGGGTATTGCAGTAGCTGGTAGATATAGGAGGCTGGGTATTGCAGTAGCTGGTAGATATAGGAGGCTGGGTATTGCAGTAGCTGGCAGATATAGGAGGCTGGGTATTGCTGTAGCTGGTAGATATAGGAGGCTGGGTATTGCAGTAGCTGGTAGATATAGGAGGCTGGGTATTGCAGTAGCTGGCAGATATAGGAGGCTGGGTATTGCAGTAGCTGGTAGATATAGGAGGCTGGGTATTGCAGTAGCTGGTAGATATAGGAGGCTGGGTATTGCAGTAGCTGGCAGAGGAGGGAGGCTGGGTAATGCAGCAGCTAGTAGATGTAAGAGGCTATGTATTGCTTTAGCTAGGCTGGGTGTTGCTGTAGCTAGCATTCTTTCATGCCAGGTAGGTGGTATTGTGTTCAGATCCTCCTCGAATCATAGATTTAAAATCAATGAATTTGGTTTCCGTCGACTGGGCTTAAATATGGCACTAAAGCCTAATAAGAATATGTGACCAACGTAAATGGGAAGAAGCATGGACAAGGCTGATATAATCAGTGCAGTACGAACTCATTTAACGGATACTGACGAGGTACGGACTCTAGCCCGACTGCACGAACTGGAAGTAAAGCCTGGCCAAGCATGTCAATGTCGCCTTCGTGGGGGGAAAGAAGATACCATAATCAACTCCTCATGGGAAGAGAGAAATGAAATACTTTGGGATGGCTGCTTCATTGGAGGACTGGGCATGCATGGGGATGTCCTATGTGCAATGACGTTGTTGGACGTAACATAATATAGCATAATATGTGATGGCCTAACATTTCACAGTAGCGGAGTGTTTAGATCCTCATATGACGGCCTGGTGGAGATGGTTTTAAAGTCCGCGGCAGTATGGATTTTAAAATTTATAAAGGTTGCCAGGTCGAGCCAGCCTAAAATGGGTACACGGAAATGTCTATGGAAGATAAAGAGACCGGTGTGCTATTGACCACATCACCCATATAATGTCTATTGATCTATTAACATAAAAATCTAGATCCTCTCTCAATATACCTCACATTTGAATGAAAGACGTGTCCAGCCTACAACAAGAATGCAGTACTTAGTTGCATGTCATTTACAGGACGTAGCAGTCAATCCCACACCGTTTTTGGCTGTGTGATTTCTTGGCAAGTTTACGTTCAGCGGTTTGCCATTGCTTTCTGAACGACCGGCACTTCTATCTGTTTGGGAACCAACGCAAGGCGGTCTGCTTCCAAATCGTCAGCAGCTGTGTTTCGAACGCGGTATGCGGGATTACGAATTGCGTCCGTAACATCTTTGCCACAGTTCCTATAAGCTTCACATATTACAATGGGCGCGGCGGCGAAACTGATAGGGAACTGCGCCGATAATATCATCAGCACGGTTAGACGAGGTTTTAATCCCTCGGCTCGTTGTCCGCTAAGGGAAAGCGTGGCCACCTTTTCTTATGTTTATTCAGGCCTACAGAATGTGATGGTCTTAATCACATCACAGACTCGTCGCGGGAAATTGATTCGGGACATTTTTGCCTCACATATTATGCCACACGATTATATGATGATGTCACTTATTCCTTTCCTTGCTGTCTTCTCCCTTCACTGGTAGGAGAAATCCGATACCTTATTTAGAAGACAGTCTTTACAACAGCGCTGTATGTGTGATCCTTTCTCAGCTGGGGATTGATCTCGTATCACTGTTACAGCATAATATCGTATTCACTGCACTACCACTGCAGTGGCAGGATAAAATGGTGTAGTTGCTCCAAGCAAAATAAACAAGATGCAAGAGAAGATAAGATGTAAACACATACACAAAAAAAAAAAAAAAAAAAAAAAACAGAATAAAAGTGCATGGCAGTGGATGACTGATGATGTGGGAACACTACCCGGACTGTTTCGCACCCCGTTAGCTTCTGTAGGCGTTAGAGGGGAAAGGGCATCACGCAGAGACTTAAAGACTTTATTTCCAGTAAGTAGCCCAGGTCGACACCTTAACCCAGCATGCATTGTCCCAATTTCCAAAGATGGAGTTCTCTAGGAAAGATGTATTGCCTTTACACCATATGCTATCTGGCGAGTCTCATCGCTCTCGGCGCACCCTCGTCCAAGATCATTCCTGCAGAAATATTTCAATAAACGTGCTTGCCAGAGTAAGAAAACGATGTTTGGAGAGTATTCCTCTCGCGGTGTTTCTAAAAAGGAAAATGGTGCCTGGGAATAAACACCATAATTGTCCGCGCATTTCCTATTGTACTTATAAAAACATTATAGTTTCCCCAGGTTCCTTCAAGAATGATGAATGGTCGCGGTGAATGTTTGATTTTGTTTTCGTGTATATTCTCCTACTGGGATTACAGTTGTGTTCAAAAGAGTTAAAACACGACCACCCGGTGATAATCAGTTATGCAGTCATAGGAAAGCGCATTATCTCATTGAGAAGCGTGGAAGATAAAGGCCGTCTTGTTGTATACACTCCATCATGGAGCAATCACAACAGCAGATTTCTGATCCTCAGAAGTAGTGTCTCCTCTATGAATGCTTCAGTCTCGTATGCTCCTTGGACTCCCATGAGGGCCAGTTTGGGGGCGGGGGAGGAAGGGAGGGGGGGGGGGTCCAGCAGATCTGCACTGACTGGTGTCTTTTTCCAGTATTGAATTCGAGTATAGTACGCGATCTTCAAAAGATGTGTACACCGTTGATAGCAATAGTCCCAGACATTCTTTGTCATGTCCGCCTATCCGACAGCCACTTTGCCCTCTGGAAGTGAACGTTATGTCCGCCTACCCGACGGTCACTCTTCCCTCCGGAAGTGAACGTTATGTCCACCTACCCGACAGTCACTCTGCCCTCCGGAAGTGAACGTTATGTTAACGTACCTGACAGCCACTCTTTTCTCCTGAAGTGAACGTTATGTCCGCCTACCCGACTGCCACTCTGCCCTCCAGAAGTGAACGTTATGTCCGCCTACCCGACAGCCACTCTGCCCTCCGGAAGTGAACGTTATGTCAACATACCCGACTGTCACTCTGCCCTCTGGAAGTGAACGCTAAGTCCACCTGCCCGACAGCCACTCTGCCCTCCAGATGTGAACATTATGTCAACCTACCCGACAGCCACTCTGCTCTCCGGAAGTGAACGTTATATCAACATACTCGGCTGTCACTCTGCCCTGGGGAAGTGAACGTTATATCAACACACTCGGCTGTCACTCTGCCCTCCGGAAGTGAACGTTATGTCAACCTACCCGACAGCCACTCTGCTCTCCGGAAGTGAACGTTATATCAACATACTCGGCTGTCACTCTGCCCTGGGGAAGTGAACGTTATATCAACATACTCGGCTGTCACTCTGCTCTGGGGAAGTGAACGTTATGTCAACCTACCCAACAGCCACTCTGCCCTGGGGAAGTGAACGTTATATCAACACACTCGGCTGTCACTCTGCCCTGGGGAAGTGAACGTTATGTCAACCTACCCGACAGCCACTCTGCTCTCCGGAAGTGAACGTTATATCAACATACTCGGCTGTCACTCTGCCCTGGGGAAGTGAACGTTATATCAACATACTCGGCTGTCACTCTGCCCTGGGGAAGTGAACGTTATGTCAACACACTCGGCTGTCACTCTGCCCTGGGGAAGTGAACGTTATGTCAACACACTCGGCTGTCACTCTGCCCTGCGAAGTGAACGTTATGTCAACCTACCCAACAGCCACTCTGCCCTGGGGAAGTGAACGTTATGTCAACCTACCCAACAGCCACTCTGCCCTGGGGAAGTGAACGTTATATCAACATACTCGGCTGTCACTCTGCCCTGCGAAGTGAACGTTATGTCAACCTACCCGACAGCCACTCTGCCCTGGGGAAGTGAACGTTATATCAACACACTCGGCTGTCACTCTGCCCTGGGGAAGTGAACGTTATGTCAACACACTCGGCTGTCACTCTGCCCTGGGGAAGTGAACGTTATGTCAACCTACCCAACAGCCACTCTGCTCTGGGGAAGTGAACGTTATGTCAACCTACCCAACAGCCACTCTGCCCTGGGGAAGTGAACGTTATGTCAACCTACCCAACAGCCACTCTGCCCTGGGGAAGTGAACGTTATATCAACACACTCGGCTGTCACTCTGCCCTGGGGAAGTGAACGTTATGTCAACCTACCCGACAGCCACTCTGCTCTCCGGAAGTGAACGTTATATCAACACACTCGGCTGTCACTCTGCCCTGGGGAAGTGAACGTTATATCAACATACTCGGCTGTCACTCTGCCCTGCGAAGTGAACGTTATGTCAACCTACCCAACAGCCACTCTGCCCTGGGGAAGTGAACGTTATATCAACACACTCGGCTGTCACTCTGCCCTGGGGAAGTGAACGTTATGTCAACCTACCCGACAGCCACTCTGCCCTGGGGAAGTGAACGTTATGTCAACCTACCCGACAGCCACTCTGCTCTCCGGAAGTGAACGTTATATCAACACACTCGGCTGTCACTCTGCCCTGGGGAAGTGAACGTTATGTCAACCTACCCGACAGCCACTCTGCCCTGGCGAAGTGAACTTTATGTCAACCTACCCAACAGCCACTCTGCCCTGGGGAAGTGAACGTTATGTCAACCTACCCAACAGCCACTCTGCCCTCGGAAAGTTAAAGTTATGCACCCAGTGTATGGTGGTTCGTTTCCTGCTCATGGCATCTGTGGCTTGTACGTGGACTGTCAACTTCCTTCCCCACTTGTAAAACCTCTGTCGCCACATTTGCATAAGGCTTCTCTATGCTACGATGAACGTTCTTGTTGCCATGTTGCCTTCTTCGCAACCCGTCTATAGCTGAAGAACTGTATTTCTGCAATCACTTAGGGGAATCCAACTGTTTATATCACTTAGGGCAATCCAACTGTTTATCTCAGTTGGACAGCTGTCGTAGCTCAGATGTGGTGTGGGACTTTGGAGTACATTTCTGTACACTGGTATCCATTGCTTTGTGGGTGTCCTCCAGTCTGCAGTGCCCCGGATAAGGTGCAACATCCCTACCTGACAGAATGGCTGGTTAGGCTGTCCGAATTCTCGACTGTCTCTTTAGTCTCAATTGCTTAAGAACATTGTATGGGGAGCTGGAAACCAAGTTTCTGGCGCCTACATCTATAGTTTGGCTGCATAACTGTCTTGTCTCAGGCAGCTTGAAGTGGTTCTGCTTCACAATTCTCGATCAAATGGCTGCCAGGATATTTCTTATAAAGTAAAGGCTGCCAGCCTTCATTCATTCATTCATTCATTCATTCATTCATTCATTCATTCATTCATTATTTCATTCATTCATTCGTTCTTTCATCCGGTAGCATGTCCTTTGCAGAACCTCGCTCCCATAACAACCTTCCGGAAAACTTTTCGGTCATAAGCTAGATGTCCCGCGTCCGATACACCCATCTTGAGATAATCTTCCACATCCTGCACCCATCTTCCCTTTGGCCTTTCTCTTTCTCTCTTCCGGGCATATACCCCTCCATTATTGTTCTCTCCAAACTTTCATGACGTTTCAAATGACAAACATATTTCAATTTTCTTTGTTTTATCGTCTTTAGGAGCCAACCTTCTTCAATATTAAGATCTTATTGTGGCGATACTTTTGTTCCTTTCTCTATCCAAGATATTCTTAGAACTCGTCTATAACATTTATATTCAAAGGCATGTGTGCGCTATTCAGCTTGTGTAGTAAATGCCCATGTCTCACAAGAGTATATTTGTAAATATCTTCAGTGTTCAAATCTTCGAGCCGTGTGTTATGGCGCTGGCACCATACACCCGGTGCTCCTTAAAGCGTGTAAAAGAGACTAACTCTTTTTTACTTTATCTTCTATGGCTTTTCAGGTCGACTACCAGTTGCCAGTCTCCTGCGCTATCGAGGATGGACGGCACGCTTGCAGGGTAGATGCCTCTCCGCCCAGCTGCCAAAAGTACATCGGCTCGGCATTAGCTTAGATGTTTTGTTCACCTATGGCTCTAGTATGTCAATTATTATTGCCAGCTCAATGAGCACGCTGTTTTGATGTCATGTGAATCGACTTTGTCCGATGGCTTCGTAACACGTAGACAATAAGTGTTCGAGAATCTACTTTTCTCCCCAAAATGAACTCGCTAGCGGCTGATTGTAGGCTTATGGTTGGAAAGATGAGTAAAACGACCTGTCAGTAAAACTTAGCCACCCGAAGGCCATACATGGTTGCAGATCAAAGATCTTTGCAAGGCTTCTTCCCATGACACTCATTGGCCTTGTTGGGACTTTTCACTCTCTTGTTGTCTGCCATGTCAGGGATTTCCTGTCTCTGCGTTCCCTGCGACATCTGTGACCACCACCAAACGTTTGCCTTGTTCAAAAGGTTTTCTATTGGACTGCTACATTCCATCAATGTATTTAATTTCAGCGAGTCCTGCTCACTGCTAACCTTCCACTTTGTTCTTGTTCATAGTGGTGGCTGAATGTCTCTAACTGTTTAGTCTAGGAGCTCTTGTGGCATCATGGCGATTTTGGATTGAACAACTACATTTCACGGCAATGAACTTGAAGAGTGACACGAGATTCTGCTGTCTGCACTGGAACGCTACGTCCCACAGACCAGCGCCACACTACAAAGACGGTCCTTTACTTGTGTGTATATGCTAATGAAGATGATGCTGATGATTCATAATTTTGCACTTTCTGTTCGTTCCTGGTTAATCTCTTGCTTTCTAGAACAAGCGACTGGCTAACAAGGTTTGTTGCCAACATCCCACATCGTAGAAAATGGGTTCCACACCCTAAAAGGCAAAATGATATTTAAGTTTCCGAGGTGAAATACAACCACAAGCCTTAAAATTGCGTGGCGTCTGCTTGAGACAGCAGCCGTGAACATCAGCCCTTCAAAACCCTCTTGACAGACATCTCCGATGGAGCATTCGCCATTCTTGCAGGTTTTTTTGTTTTTGTTTAAAACATTGGTGTATGGGGGACGTATTAGATAATTCAATGGGTTTGTAACTGTGCATTATTAAGAACCTCTGTATTAAGGATACTGCTGCGTGCTGTATGGGCAACACATGGTCTCTACAATTCAGGCCAGGCGTTGTTCTATGTAGGGGTATAATTAGTCATCATGCCTTTTTTAGGGCACAATGTAACAAACTCGCCTGTCAAGACGGCAAGGAGCCAGTCATTAAAGATACGGGAGTGTCGTGGTAGCCCAGTAGCTAACATGCTTGCCTGCCTACTCGGTAATCATGAGTTCAATTCGCATTTTACCGTGGTTTCCAGATCGACCCAGTTTGAAATTGGTGCCAGGGAATATCATGAGAAGTAAAGACATTCGTATCATATTGACAACATCGCCCTCTTAAGAGCTTATGAGTCTATACAAATATGTGACTAGAACCATATACTCAATAGTCTCAAAGAATGTAAAACGGAACCCTGTACCTTTTACTTTACTAAGGATTCCACATAAACTAGGCCACCGCAATACGACAGTTTGGGAGGAACGAAAACCAGTTTAAAGTCAGATACACATTTGACATCTCGGTGTATTGAAGCATCGCCGCGACCCTGTTTTCAATGCGGTCACAAAATTCCACGAAGTCAAAACCCCCTTGTGGCTGAGCTCTTCCACGCTGCCCAACAAAAGACGGGCCGAATATTTCCAGGACAGGGTGATTACCCGTATCTTACCCATCTTGTTTATGTACCCCGGGCTATGACCTTCCCCTCCAGAAAGGGACCTCTGTGTTGACGATGGAAACCTGACACTGTCGTTTCAATAATATTTTCTGTATGGTTGTTCTTTCCACTTCTCAGTGGGTTCTTTTCTTTTCGTATCGTCTTCATCGCTCCCAGGTGTCGCCTCGGTATTATCCTACCCGCATCTCCTGAAGAAATAGATGGAGGACCTTTACAAATCTGGGAACCGGCGAACCTGCTCGTGAAAAAAAAAAAGTAACTAGAAAAGCTCCTGTGGTGAGGAATAAACGGTGCATGCCTACGTTCACTCACACAAACAAATAGCGGAGTGCGGCTCACTGGATTATGATACAGCAAGAGTGCGGCTGAGTGAGGGGATGGTGATGCTTTTATTACTGGAAGTTTCATTTTGGGAGCTCCTGTAGCATAGTGGTCGCCCGCCGGCCAGGTGGTCGTAAGTTCAAATCCACATCGAGGCGGATTATTAAAATTGACCTGCCTTCCTATGTCCTACACCTCAAGGTATTATAGTCAGTAGATGACAGATAGATGATATTTTCAGCTGAGGTGACTATTACTTCTTTCTTTATCTTCTTCTTCTTCGTTCATCCGGAGTTTTTTTTTCGGATGTGATTGCGTTGTGCCTGTTTACAGCAGAGCTGCGTTCTTGCGCCGTTAGGCCGACACATCCGACTTCTGCGGGCATTTGTTGACCGGGTTAACCTTCCCGGGGGTTTCTTAGGACGTTTGACTCTCACTGTTGTGGTGTTATCCCCCATCCCAGCTGGTCCATATAGAACAGCCAAAGATCCTGGTCAGCCCTCAAGGGAAGGCAGGGGCAGACCATGGGCATTCCCCGCCATCCAAGGAGGCTTCCATAATTGCAGAGCCGATACATAGCGCTCTGGTACTGGGCTCACCCAAGGAATCGTCACGTCCTGCACATGGCTGCTTAGCCTCACTTCCGTATATTGGGCCTTCCGTTCACCATAGGCTGTTCTTCCGGAAACCAGAAGTATGCAGTCTGCAGATGACATCCACACAGTGAGCTTTCGATTCGGACTTTCCATGTAATGGATTTGCTATCCAAGCAATATTCCATTTCGTGCCACTAGGACACTTTTCCACCTTTTATGAAGTCCACACAGTGGGCTTTAGATACGGACTTTCCACGTAATGGATTTGCTATCCAAGCAATATTCCATTTCATGCCACTAGGACACTTTTCCACCTTTTATGAAGCCCACACAATGGGCTTTTGATTCGGACTTTCCACGTAACGGATTTGCTATCCAAGCAATATTCCATTTCGTGCCACTAGGACACTTTTCCACCTTTTATGAAGCCCACACAGCGAGCTTTCGATTTGGACTTTCCACATAATGGATTTGCTATCCAAGCAATATTCCATTTCATGCCTCTGGGTCTTCATGCACCTTTAAATGTCAACCTGTATGTAGTTAAAGTAAGCTGCGGTCAACTTGAGCTTGTTGATATCTCCATAGAGCTTGTCCTCAAATGAAGCAGGTGTGGGCCAAAATATCTTTCTCTGTTCTGCATACGTTGGGCAATCCTGCAGCAAATGTTTTGCTGTCATTTTTCCAGTTCTACAATTACATTCATCAGTATCTCCTATCTTTAGTTTATTGAACAAGTGGTATTTCAGCCTGTTATGTCCTGTGCGGAGTCTGAAGATTGCTACTTGTTCTCTTCGGTCGAGTTTGTAATATGCATCATCCTTCTGATGGCCTGGATGCTCAGATTCCCATTTGGTTCTATAAGTGCTTTTTATCAACCTCTTTGCCTCATTATAGGTTATGTCTATGTCAGGCTGTGGTAGTTCGTCCGCCCTCTTTTGCCAGTCTGTCAGCCTCTTCGTTTCCAGGTATACTGCAATGTGATGGGATCCACTGTATTACAACTTTTTTGGATTTCTGGCATAGACCATGGAGTGCTGCTCTTAGGTCAGTTAGTTCTGTGCTGTTATTGCTCTTGAGTATTGAGACAGCTGACTTTGCATCTGTGAAGATAGCTATTTGCTTCTCTTTATTTTCCTCCATCAGGAGCATTTCTGCTGCAGTTTTCAAAGCCTCTACCTCCGCTTTGAAGTTACTTGAAAATTTTCCAGTTGCCATTGAATGTGTTTTTTTCACTCCATTTTTTAAATTTAGGAGAATTCCTCCTCCTCCATTCTCTATTGAATTTTTGGCTGATCCATCTGTATATGCATGGGTCCAATTGCTGCTTGGGTAATGTTCTTTTATGTAGTTTAGGGTTATTTCTCTTCTTTCGGTTTCATGCTGAGTGTTCTTTTTCTCAATACCAGGAATGTTTTCTATCATCTCAGGCAGTTGCTGCTGTCTCCAAGCTGGGAACTTGTGTGCATTGTGTATGGGCTTGACTGTTGATATGTTAAGTATAGGATCTGCCCTAATCCTTCGTTTTGCAGTTTCTACAAAGTTGCCACGCTTCAGTCTTCCCTTTCCAAAACCATTAAATCTGTTGTACATAGGGTGGTCTGTCAATCTTCTAAATTTTTCTGCTTGTTGCTGGGCTCTGCTATCTCTTCTATCCTGCATTGGTTGTAAACAAGTGATCTTTTCTAGTTCATTAATAGGCGTTGTCTTCAGGCTTCCAGTTATGATTCGCATTCCTTGGTTTTGGACTCTACTTATTTTGTTAAAGTTTGACTTAGCTGCTGTTGCCCAAGCTGCAATGCCATATTCCAGTACTGGCCTCACCCGTCCAGTATATAACTTCTTGAGAACTTTCTCATCTGCTCCCCACGTTGTACCAGCAAGCTTTTTCATGATTGCCATTCTCTGCCTTGCTCTTGTTCGATTTTTCTCAACCTGTGTCTTCCATGTCAGGCGACGATCAAAGGTGACTCCTAGATAGTTTGGATTTTCTTCATGGCGCAATATTTTTCCATTCAATACCAGCTTAGGTTGCTGAGTTTTATTTGAGAGGGAGAACACTGTGCATGTTGTTTTCTCCTCACTTATCTTCACTAGCCATGATTTTGACCAGTCCTCTAGCGCTAATAAAGCTTGCTGTATTCTGCTGTTAGCTGTACTAATATATTCTTCAGATGTCCATATGGCTAGGTCATCTGCAAAGGAGGATGTGTGTACTCTGGCTGGAAAATTTTCTGTGATGTCATTTATATATGCTAGGAATAATGTTGGTGAAAGAACTCCTCCTTGGGGGACACCTTGCTCCAGCAGCATCATTTTGCTTGTTTGTCCTTGTACTTTTGTCCTGGCAGTTCTGTTCTCAAGGTAGTGGCTGATCCATTTATACATTTTTCCACAAACATGCATGTTTTGCAGTTTTACTTTCAGTCCTTCCTTCCATACTTTATCAAATGCTTTTTCTAAATCTATCCAGACTGCTAGTGTGTGCTTTTTCTCTTGGAAGGCATCCTCTATTTCCTGAGCTATATAGGTTATTTGATCTTCAGTGGATCTGTATTTTCTGAATCCTGCTTGGTGTGGTGTTAAGAGTTTGTTTTCTTCCAGATGCCATGTTAGCCTGCCATTGATAATGCGTTCCATTAATTTTCCTACACAGCTAAGTAGACTGATAGGTCGATAGCCATTTGGTTCTTCCAGGTCTTTTCCTTTCTTTGGGACTGGTATTAGTATAGCTTCCTTCCATGCCTGTGGGACTATTCCTCTCTTCCAGCTGTTATTTAGGACTGCTAGTAGTTTCTTCTTTGCCTTGGTGCCTAGTCCTATTAGCATTTCATTTGTGATTCCATCCTTTCCTGGTGATTTCTTCTTTTTTAGGGTATTCATTGCCTGTTCCATTTCTTCCATTGTTAGATTTGCCATCATATATTCTGCTGCTGTCTCTGTATTTCTATGATGTATCTGTTTGTCTTTGATTGCTTTCTTCTGTTCGGTTGTAATATCAATGTGGTTTGCATTTGCATAGTGTTCCATTAGTGCATTTGCAGCCTTTTTGCCTGTAAGCAAGGCATTTCCTTGTTTAATTGTTATTTGTTTGTTTCTAGGTCCTTCATTGTTCATGGCTTTCACTAGTTTCCATAGTTTGTTTCCATCCCTGTCAAAATTCAGGTTTTCTGTTTTTTCCCTCCAACAATCTCTTGTTGTTTGATTTACTGTTCTTTTATATTTTGCTGAGATGGCTTTGAGAGAGATGTTTGCTTCAATTGTTTGTTCTCTCTCTGCTGTCTTCCTGGCATCTTCAACTTTGTCCTCCAAACTTTGTAGTTCTTCAGTCCAGTATGGTTTGTAATTTTTCCTCGCT
The DNA here is from genome assembly GCA_014155875.1 of Cepaea nemoralis. NCBI lineage: Eukaryota > Metazoa > Mollusca > Gastropoda > Stylommatophora > Helicidae > Cepaea > Cepaea nemoralis. The sequence continues at coordinate 270,088 of JACEFZ010022290.1, read as the reverse complement.
CCTCTTGGAATGGACTCAGTGGCTGCCTGTATTATCGCTCTGTTTAGACTTTCCACCATTTGCTTTATGTTGCCATATCGTGTATTTATGTTTTCACAATATTTGTCTGTTAGTATGGCAAATCTGTCCCAATCTGCTCGTTTGTAATTCCAGCGGGGCAAGGGCTTTTGCTCCTGTGGAACATACTCCATATTCATTTCAAGCTTGATTGGTCTGTGGTCACTACCTGCTAATTGGTCCAGCACATGGCGATCGATTTTGTGGAGGATGTCTCCTGTGCAGAAAGCTAAGTCTGGAGTAGAAGTGGTAAGCCATCTTCTGGAGTAGAAGCTCGGTGTGTCATCCGCTTTGTTGAGTAGATGGAGATTTGAGTCTATTTCCCAGTCCTCCAATTCATCTCCTCTTTTGTCAGTATCTGGGTATCCCCATCTTTCTGAACGGCTATTAAAGTCTCCGACAATAATGCAGTTTGTGTCAGTTATTTTCATGTTTGAGAGTGTAAGGTCCTTATCTGCTGGGCTATACAGATTGTAGATTCTTATTTTCACGTCCTTTATCATTATATCAACACCTATAATTTCCGTTTGGTTGTTAGAGATCACAGATACTTCGCTGCAAGGTATTGTATTTCGTGTAAGTATTAGAACTCCTCCTTTGTGTCCTTCGCGGTCGAAACGTGTGGCCTGATATCCTCTGACTGAGAATTTGTGATTGGCGTTGAGGTGTGTCTCTTGAATGCATGCCACATCTATTCTATCTTTATGAAGACGCTGTGTTAGGGAGTCTTTCTTCTTGTAAACTCCTTCGGCATTCCACTGTAGTATGTTGAGTGTCCGGGGTATTTGGTCAATAGCTCTTAACCTACTCCTCTGTGCCTTGACTCCACAGCACAGGGGAAGGTGACCACCAGTAGTCATGGGTGGACCCCCTCGAGGCAGGGGGCCCGGCACTATCACCGCCTGATGGGACTTCACGGGATTAGCACCATATCGATTAATTTTGATTTGTGACATCATGAATTAAGTTACGTTGCACTGCTTTGTCAAGCCTGTGGCTCAGTACATCCGATTTCGACAAGCATTTATTCGGGATGCTTTCCCTAGCCTTTGACTGTCCCCAGTCTACCTACAAGGCAGCAGGTTTGTGTGTCTCTTCGTCTGGTCCCTCTCCCTTGACCTGTCCGACATGGGTGGCCCTACCAGTAGCTGTGCTACCGTCGGCATAGCTCTTGGGGTCATTGGGACGCACAAGCCCCTCTACCTCGTCACGGTGGACACACAGCAGAGGGGACTTCTTTCTTTATAATAACATATATCTTCTTCTTCTTTTCGATCATCCGGAGTGTTTTTTTCAGATGTGATTGCGGTGTGTCTGTTATGCGCCCTTGGGCCGAAACCCTTAGGCCAACACATCCGACAATAGCGTGCTTTTTTGACCAGGTAGCATTCCTGGGAGGCTCTCACTTTTGTGGTGTCATCTACAACCATGCTGGCCAAGTTGGAACGGTCGAAGACAACGGTCATCCCTCAAAGGAAGGCAGGGACAGTCCATAGCATTTTCCGCCATCCAAGGTTGCTTCCATAGTTGCAGGGCCGACACATAACGCCCTGGATCTGGGCTCACCGAGGGAGATCGTCACGTCCTGCTCATGGCTGCTTTAAATCCTCACTTCAATATATTGGTCATTTCGTTTCCCCGGGTCATTCCCGCACAAACCAGACAGGTTTGCTGACGGTATCCACTCAGCGAGTTTTCGGACATGTGCTTGTCGTTGCGCCCGTCAGAGCTTTTCCAGGCACAACAGACATTCGGAAAACTACCCAGTCAGAGCTGTTCCGAACAAGAGCGGCATTCGGAAACTAGGTAGTCAGAGCTGTTCCTAGCACGAGAGACATTCGGACGAGACATTTCACTCGGACGTAATTGCGTAGTGTCAATTTTTAGTTTGCCACCCGTAGGACGACACTTCCGACTTCAGCGGGCATTTTTTAATGAGGTTAGCCTTCCTCTGGTTTCGAGGCACGTTGGACTGTTGTGATGTCGCTAACATCTCAGCTGGTCAAGATAGAACGATGAACGACATCGTGGTCGGCCCTCAAGGGAAGGCAGGGGCAGACCATGAGCATTCCCTCGCTATCCAAGGAGGCTTCCATAATTGCAGAGCCGGCACATATTGCTCTGTGACTGGGCTCACCCGAGGAGTTGCCACGTCCTGCTCATGGCTGCTTTAGTTCCTCACTTCCATGTGTTGGGCAACTCGTTTGCCACTGATCGCTCAAGCACACACCAGGGACGGTCAGACTGCGAGCGACACCCACTCGGTAAGCTTTTGCTTTTGACTTCGGACCACGCAATAGGTTCGCTCGCCGTGCGTTCCATTTTGCGTCATTGAGACGTTCTTCCACTTTTGTCTACACTCTCTATGAGTTAGATACAGTTTTCGCAGCCATTTTCTTCGGCTGGGGCACTTTTTGACTTTTTGTACTCGCTCACGAGGTAGGCTACTTGTGCTGCCGGCTCAGCACCTTACCTTCGTGCAGCGGTGAACGAGAAACGGCCTGGCCCTCTCATCCGGGAATCTCTCATATCCCCCAGCTGAGAGCCTTCGAACTTGTATCAGACCTGAGCATGTAGCTTGCTCAGTATCACGCCTTTATTTTTCGAAAGGTGGGTATCGGCCCGGCTCTCAGGTCCGAGGGTTTGTGGCTTAGAGGCGTTCAGCCACAGCCCTCGACAGGGAGCCTTTAGTGTTTTGTCCGGACCAAGAACTTCTGCCTTCGTGCGCCTGATTTAAATTTTAGACTGCTATCCTCAGTCTCACCTGCAGAGCAGCAGGTTGTGTCTCTCTTAGTCTGGTCCCTATCCCATAAGCTGTCCGATATGTAGTTGTTCATCCATCAGCAAGTAAATGGGGTCGATAGGACACGCAAGCTCCCCCACCACGTCAAGGTGGAGACACATCGGGGGAGTAATAACATATATTATTACATTCAGAAACTAACCGTTTGTGATGTTAAAAACATGAAGCCAAACATGTGCACATTTGTCAGTTGGTCACAAGGGTGGCAGATTTGGTGTGTAATAATAATTTATCTCGAAGAAGTTTCGCGCTATAAGCATGTGATTTAATACAACTATCACATTATGTAGGCATGAATACACCGAGGAATATGTAGCCAATGAATTCATAACCTTCGTGGGCGACGAACCCACGATTCGAAAATTTTGGTGTCTGCAACAATTATTTGTCTGTAAGTTATTTGGGTTGTGCTGTTTTGTGGTTGTACTATGTTGTGGTTGTTCTATTTTGTGGTTGTTCTGTTTTGTGGTTGGGCTGTTTTGTGGTTGGGCTGTTTTGTGGTTTTACTGTTGTATCGTTGTATCGTTGTTCTGTTTTGTGGTTGTCCTGTTTTGTGGTTGTGCTTCTAAATTTATTCAAAATATGCTCTACCCAGTATAACTGTCCAATGGGCTGATGTGTGTATTAACCGATCTATGCTTGATATTCAACATTTAGTAGATGCGGTTGTTGCACACAGTGAACAACTAGGGTTAGAATTAAATTGTAAGAAGACAGGTTATGGTCATCTCTAAGAAGAAGAAAATACCACAATGTGATATACGAGTAAATGAGAATATTTTTAAACAAGTGAATCGCTACAATGATCTTGGAACAGTGATAACATCTGATGGGAGATGCATTGAAGAGATTAGAACAAGAATCACCATGGCGAAGGTTACCTTTTGCAAGATGGAAATCATACTCACCAAGAAAAAGGTATAAACTGAAACGAGAAAAAGAGTGTTGAAGTGCTACATAGAACCTTAACTTTTGTATGGATGTGAAGCGTGGACAATGAGCAGTCAAGCTGAAAAACATGTAATGGCAGTGGAAATGTGGTGTCTGAGGAAAATGCAAAGAATAAAATGGACAGACAGAAAAACCAAAGACCAAGTCCCACAAGAAAGAAATGAAAACCCTAAACTGATTAGAGAAATCCCCTCTGCTGTGTGTCCACCGTGACGAGGTAGAGGGGCTTGTGCGTCCCAATGACCCCAAGAGCTATGCTGACGGTAGCACAGCTACTGGTAGGGCCACCCATGTCGGACAGGTCAAGGGAGAGGGACCAGACAAAGAGACACACAAACCTGCTGCCTTGTAGGTAGACTGGGGACAGTCAAAGGCTAGGGAAAGCATCCCGAATAAATGCTTGTCGAAATCGGATGTACTGAGCCACAGGCTTGACAAAGCAGTGCAACGTAAAACCTGCTGCCTTGTAGGTAGACTGGGGACAGTCAAAGGCTAGGGAAAGCATCCCGAATAAATGCTTGTCGAAATCGGATGTACTGAGCCACAGGCTTGACAAAGCAGTGCAACGTAAAACCTGCTGCCTTGTAGGTAGACTGGGGACAGTCAAAGGCTAGGGAAAGCATCCCGAATAAATGCTTGTCGAAATCGGATGTACTGAGCCACAGGCTTGGACAAAGCAGTGCAACGTAACTTAATTCATGATGTCACAAATCAAAATTAATCGTTATGGTGCTAATCCCGTGAAGTCCCATCAGGGCGGCGATAGTGCCGGGCCCCCTGCCTCGAGGGGGTCCACCCATGACTACTGGTGGTCACCTTCCCCTGTGCTGTGGAGTCAAGGCACAGAGGAGTAGGTTAAGAGCTATTGACCAAATACCCCGGACACTCAACATACTACAGTGGAATGCCGAAGGAGTTTACAAGAAGAAAGACTCCCTAACACAGCGTCTTCATAAAGATAGAATAGATGTGGCATGCATTCAAGAGACACACCTCAACGCCAATCACAAATTCTCAGTCAGAGGATATCAGGCCACACGTTTCGACCGCGAAGGACACAAAGGAGGAGTTGTAATACTTACACGAAATACAATACCTTGCAGCGAAGTATCTGTGATCTCTGACAACCAAACGGAAATTATAGGTGTTGATATAATGATAAAGGACGTGAAAATAAGAATCTACAATCTTTATAGCCCAGCAGATAAGGACCTTACACTCTCAAACATGAAAATAACTGACACAAACTGCATTATTGTCGGAGACTTTTAATAGCCGTTCAGAAAGATGGGGATACCCAGATACTGACAAAAGAGGAGATGAATTGGAGGACTGGGAAATAGACTCAAATCTCCATCTACTCAACACAACGGATGACACACCGAGCTTCTACTCAGAAGATGGCTTACCACTTCTACTCCAGACTTAGCTTTCTGCACAGGAGACATCCTCCACAAAATCGATCGCCATGTGCTGAACCAATTAGCAGGTAGTGACCACAGACCAATCAAGCTTGTAATGAATATGGAGTATGTTCCACAGGAGCAAAAGCCCTTGCCCCGCTGGAATTACAAACGAGCAGATTGGGACAGATTTGCCATACTAACAGACAAATATTGTGAAAACATAAACACACGATATGGCAACATAAAGCAAATGGTGGAAAGTCTAAACAGAGCGATAATACAGGCAGCCACTGAGTCCATTCCAAGAGGAGCGAGGAAAAATTACAAACCATACTGGACTGAAGAACTACAAAGTTTGGAGGACAAAGTTGAAGATGCCAGGAAGACAGCAGAGAGAGAACAAACAATTGAAGCGAATATCTCTCTCAAAGCCATCTCAGCAAAATATAAAAGAACAGTAAATCAAACAACAAGAGATTGTTGGAGGGAAAAAACAGAAAACCTGAATTTTGACAGGGATGGAAACAAACTATGGAAACTAGTGAAAGCCATGAACAATGAAGGACCTAGCAACAAACAAATAACAATTAAACAAGGAAATGCCTTGCTTACAGGAAAAAAGGCTGCAAATGCACTAATGGAACACTATGCAAATGCAAACCACATTGATATTACAACCGAACAGAAGAAAGCAATCAAAGACAAACAGATACATCATACAAATACAGAGACAGCAGCAGAATATATGATGGGAAATCTAACAATGGAAGAAATGGAACAGGCAATGAATACCCTAAAAAAGAAGAAATCACCAGGAAAGGATGGAATCACAAATGAAATGCTAATAGGACTAGGCACTAAGGCAAAAAAGAAACTACTAGCAGTCCTAAATTACAGCTGGAAGAGGGGAATAGTCCCACAGGCATGGAAGGAAGCTATACTAATACCAATCCCAAAGAAAGGAAAAGACCTGGAAGAACCAAATGGCTATCGACCTATCAGTCTACTTAGCTGTGTAGGAAAATTAATGGAACGCATTATCAATGGCAGGCTAACATGGCATCTGGAAGAAAACAAACTCTTAACACCACACCAAGCAGGATTCAGAAAGTACAGATCCACTGAAGATCAAATAACCTATATAGCTCAGGAAATAGAGGATGCCTTCCAAGAGAAAAAGCACACACTAGCAGTCTGGATAGATTTAGAAAAAGCATTTGATAAAGTATGGAAGGAAGGACTGAAAGTAAAACTGCAAAAAATGCATGTTTGTGGGAAAATGTACAAATGGATCAGCCACTACCTTGAGAACAGAACTGCCAGGACAAAAGTACAAGGACAAACCAGCAAAATGATGCTGTTGGAGCAAGGTGTCCCCCAAGGAGGAGTTCTTTCACCAACATTATTCCTAGCATATATAAACGACATCACAGAAAATTTTCCAGCCAGAGTACACACATCATCCTTTGCAGATGACCTAGCCATATGGACATCTGAAGAATATATTAGTACAGCTAACAGCAGAATACAGCAAGCCTTATTAGCACTAGAGGACTGGTCAAAATCATGGCTAGTGAAGATAAGTGAGGAGAAAACAACATGCACAGTGTTCTCCCTCTCAAATAAAACTCAACAACCTAAGCTGGTATTGAATGGAAAAAATATTGCGCCATGAAGAAAATCCAAACTATCTCGGAGTCACCTTTGATCGTCGCCTGACATGGAAAACACAGGTTGAGAAAAATCGAACAAGAGCAAGGCAAAGAATGGCAATCATGAAAAAGCTTGCTGGTACAACGTGGGGAGCAGATGAGAAAGTTCTCAAGAAGTTATATACTGGACGGGTGAGGCCAGTACTGGAATATGGCATTGCAGCTTGGGCAACAGCAGCTAAGTCAAACTTTAACAAAATAAGTAGAGTCCAAAATCAAGGAATGCGAATCATAACTGGAAGCCTGAAGACAACGCCTATTAATGAACTTGAAAAGATCACTTGTTTACAACCAATGCAGGATAGAAGAGATAGCAGAGCCCAGCAACAAGCAGAAAAATTTAGAAGATTGCCAGACCACCCTATGTATAAAAGGTTTAGTGGTTTTGGAAAGGGACGACTGAAGCGTAGCAACTTTGTAGAAACTGCAAAACGAAAGATTAGGGCAGATCCCATACTTAACATATCAACAGTCAAACCTATTTACAATGCAGACAAGTTCCCAGCTTGGAGACAGCAGCAACTGCCTGAGATGATAGAAAACATTCCTGGTATTGAGAAAAAGAACACTCAGCATGAACCGAAAGAAGAGATATAACCCTAAACTACATAAAAGAACAATACCCAAGCAGCAATTGGACCCATGCATATACAGATGGATCAGCCAAAAATTCAATAGAGAATGGAGGAGGAGGAATTCTCCTAAATTTAAAAAATGGAGTGAAAAAAACACATTCAGTGGCAACTGGAAAGTTTTCAAGTAACTTCAAAGCGGAGGTAGAGGCTCTGAAAACTGCAGCAGAAATGCTCTTGATGGAGGAAAATAAAGAGACGCAAATAGCTATCTTCACAGATGCAAAGTCAGCTGTCTCAATACTGAAGAGCAATAACAGCACAGAAATAGCTGACCTAAGAGCAGCACTCCATGGTCTATGCCAGAAATCCAAAAAAGTTGTAATACAGTGGATCCCATCACATTGCAGTATACCTGGAAATGAAGAGGCTGACAGACTGGCAAAAGAGGGCGGACGACTACCACAGCCTGACATAGACATAACCTATAATGAGGCAAAGAGGTTGATAAAAAGCACCTATAGAACCAAATGGGAATCAGAGCATCCAGGCCACCAGAAGGATGATGCATATTACAAACTCGACAGAAGAGAACAAGTAGCAATCTTCAGACTCCGCACAGGACATAACAGGCTGAAATACCACTTGTTCAATAAACTAAAGATAGGAGATACCGATGAATGTAATTGTCGAACTGGAAAAATGACAGCAAAACATTTGCTTCAGGATTGCCCAATATATGCAGAACAGAGAAAAATATTTTGGCCCACACCTGCTTCATTAGAGGACAAGCTCTATGGAGATATCAACAAGCTCAAGTTGACCGTAGCTTACTTTAACTACATACAGGTTGACATTTAAAGGTGTATGAAGAAGTATTCAGACTGCCACACTTCCATACCACAGGTATGTCGGTTACAAAAGCCTCCCAGAGGCATGAAATGGAATATTGCTGGATAGGAGATCCATTACGTGGAAAGTCCGAATCAAAAGCTCACTGTGTGGGCTTTCAAAAAGGTGGAAAAAGTGTCCTAGTGGCACGAAATGGAATATTGCTTGGATAGCAAATCCATTATGTGGAAAGTCTGAATCAAAGCTCACTGTGTGGGCTTTCAAAAAGGTGGAAAAAGTGTCCTAGTGGCACGAAATGGAATATTGCTCGGATAGCAAATCCATTGTGCGGAAAGTCCGAATCGAAAGCTCACTGTGTGGATGTCATCTGCACACTGCATTCTTCTGGTTTCCGGAAGAACAGCCTATGGTGAACGGAAGGCCCAATATACGGAAGTGAGGCTAAGCAGCCATGTGCAGGACGTGACGATTCCTTGGGTGAGCCCAGTACCAGAGCGCTGTGTGTTGGCTCTGCAAGTATGGAAGCCTCCTTGGATGGCGGGGAATGCCCATGGTCTGCCCCTGCCTTCCCTTGAGGGCTGACCAGGATGTCTTTGGCTGTTCTATATGGGCCAGCTAGGATGGGAGATAACACCACAACAGTGAGAGTCAAACGTCCTAAGAAACCCCCGGGAAGGTTAACCCGGTCAACAAATGCCCGCAGAAGTCGGATGTGTCGGCCTAACGGCGCAAGAACGCAGCTCTGCTGTAAACAGGCACAACGCAATCACATCCGGAAAAAAACTCCGGATGAACGAAGAAGAAGATTAGAGAAATTAGACGTAAGAGAGTCACCATGTTTTGGACCCGTTATGAGAAGAAATCGACTGGAGAACTTGGTGACAACTGGCAAGATTGACGGGAAGAGAACAAGGGGGAGGCAGAGAAGTAAATACCTGGATAGCGTGACCACGTGGTATGGTCGAGTACACAGAGCTGATCCTCGACTCTGGTGATCGCGTGAGATGCGAAAAATGACCACCCACGCTTATCGGCATGGCACATGATGATGATGACGATGCTTCATTTTATACATTTCTCAGACCTATTTCATGAACCTTCTACCTCTCTATAGCCACTGCAACGTTGTGATTGTTTTTATTTCTTTTCTTTTTTTTTTGGCGCTCGCTCGCTTTTGAACTGAAGCTTAGTCCAAACACGCTATTTATAGTAGTGATCGACTGCATTTTTTGTGTTGGTTAGCTTTCCCTATTAACAGTGTCCCTCGCCATCAGGCCAACCCACTCCGACTTCAAAGTAATTATCATCTCCAAGTCAAGGTCGACAGGTTAACATTTTAATCCGGCTGTCAGGTGTAGGGGTTGAACCGCTAACCTCGGCATCAGCACACCGGATGTTTAAAAACACGCGTTCTTATCCATTAGGCCATGCGGACCTACAACGTTGAGATTTGACGCTCGTCTCTCGGCCTGGTAGTCAATGGTTGGACACTCATCGGCACGGATTATTAGTTTTATAAGTCCAACCTGTTCTCCCAAGTGGACCGAGCCTAAAATGGGTACGAGGAAATATTTTGGGGAGTAAAGTTGGTCTGCTTGATGCTGACCACTTCGCCCACGAAGTTTCGATTTATCTTTACAAATATGGGTGCAGCACCATATGTCCATAAGCCATAAAGCGTAAAAACGGTCCTTTACGCTGGTATTTTACACGTCTTTAGACGTATTGTGTTAGTCGCGGTTCCAACTATACGACTTAGGGTCAGTTCATAATACTCTGTTCCCGGGAAAGTGAATATCGCACAAAATGTTCCTAACTGTCCCATGTGAAAAGTGGAACAGACAACAGTCCTAACAAACCAAGAGCACGCAACTGCATACATTCAAAAGGCCGCTGCCAGTATGCCAACGCAACAGCCCGTCACTAAAATTACAGTTCATCGTCGATGGAAGCGGCAGTCACTAGAAAACTAGCAGTTTCACACATGTTATTGCATAAGGTAAAACCAACTAGTTCAGCAACCGATTGTCCGCCATTTTTCTGAACATGCAGTTCTCGTTACAAGCAACTGCGGACACGTGTAAAAGCATTCCCCATGAAAGCTAAAACTCACAGTCTCGCTCCACACACTTAGCTCAGTAGCTGGGAGACGGGATCATGTAATCTCAGTCCAACATGCGGAACATGCGTAAGCAAACCGTAGCCAGAAGCAAAAACACTCCAGAGGCCTTAACAGCTCAACAATCTGTCCGCCATATTGGACTGGAAGTCTTATTGTGAATGCGATGTTAGTCCCATATTAAAAGCAAATCAGCATCCACTGAGTGATGTGGTCAGTATCACATGGCCGCCTTCACTTTATAAGACGTTCCCTACTACCAACTTTAGACTGGGTCGACTTGACAGACCTAGTCAAGATTTGTTTTAGAAAGTTCACCTTAATAGGTACTGGAATACACGACTGCGGGGTCGATAGGCAAGCTTGCTAGCCATTGCGCTACCTCGGCTCCCATGAGACCCACAATGCAATACAATTAAGGAACGGCAAACAGCTTGCAGAGAGCATCGCACAAAGCAGGAGCTTCGTAGCTTCAGCCATGACCCTTAGTCTCGGGAAATACCCACTCATGGTCTAAACAACGCAGTCCGAACAACGAACCCATGACTTCAGAGCTCGAGGCAGATTATTTAACAACTTCCCCATGGATGACAGACACCCTTAATATGGATATTTAGTTAGCCATACGATTAAAAGCACCTATTTCTTCAGTGATGTTAATGTCGCCATTTCGGAAGTCGCTGGTTCGAATTCTGGTCTAGCCACTCTATGGCTTTCGTTATTTACATTATTTACATTATTTTGTATATCCACAGTCAGATTTCGACTGTGCTACGTATGAGAGTAGACAGTACTACCTGCTTTCTGCTAGCGCCGGATGTTGGGCGGCGCACACCAAACTGGACACCCTACATTGTGCCAGTCTTCGGGCGGAGGAGCGAAATTGGAAGGGGTAAGCCTTATCCTAGTGTTATGAAATGCAACATAAAGGCTAAATGTCATGGCAGGGCAGACAAGATCCGAAGCGTTGGTCGGAAGCTGGTCTAGGATGTAAGCTCCGACAGGCGGACAGTTAAAGCATTGATTTGCTGATCCGGCAGCTTCTGCAACTTGTTCCAGACGTATTGGTATTATACTTTCCTCTGGAGTAAACTAGGCAGGCTGAGAGAGGGATCATGCTGCATGGGCAACACATGGTCTCTAAATTCAACCCAGGCTTTGTGTTATGGAGAGGTACAACTCCATTTTACAAACTATCGTCTGTCAAGACGGCAAGATGCCAGTCAGCCATATCCTCTAATCTCTGTTTCTTTCCTCTACTTTTTATAATGTCGATCACTACCTGTGCATTTATTTCTCATCTTATCCGATAGTGCGTCCACCCCCTTCCTTCCCCATGTGGTTTTCCGTTGGATAGATCCCACATCACCTCAACCAGGGCGTAAACAGACACACATTTTCTCTGTTTATTGCCGCATTCACGCTTAAGTAACTCCACATTTTCCCCAGTAATTGCGCCAAGACATTTGTTGTATAGCCAAGACCACCAACCGAGGCATATAACATTAATTATGCCAAATGGCGAAATGCAAACTAAACAACCATTTTACGGTATCTTTATGTTTGCATCCACCCATATTATTCAACGTTTAAAACAGAGCCTTAAGTGAAACCAAAACAAGGGGGCAAAGAAATGCATGAACTGATACACGAGCTCAATTACTTGGCTATAGCATAAGCCATGGAAACGTGGAAAGAACAATAATGGAAACCCGACCTTAATGTAGTCATATTACGAACCATCAGATTTCATTTTCTAATGTCTTATTTTGAAGGTGTAAAGTTACTAATAAGTTTAACTACTTGCTATTTGTACTAATGCAGACTGACGTGTGCCGTACATTGACGATTTATTACCATAAACATTCCACAACAATATTTTTTCCTCATCAAAGAATGCTGTTGCTTTCGCCATAGATGTTTCCAGGCGCTAGACAGGCTCCGTTTGATCAAACCCAAGCCACGGGAAGTTGCAGCAGTGAAAGAACGGAAAGTAAGGTGAGAGAACTTGTGCCTGGTTAGAAAGATCACAAGCTGAGAAAAGAGACGCTTCATTAGCTGGATTTGAGTCAGCTCCGACGGTGTACAAACGTTCCGGTCTCCAATAGACTTTTAATTAACTACAAAAAGGCATTTTCACTGGCAGACGTGGTCGAGAAAACGGGCGGTTAAGTGATGGAAACAGGGGTTTTCTACATCGTTCCATTCTGTGATTGACAGCTAGGCTTGCGGCTTGCAACTGGCAGCGCGGTGGTCCTGTATGTAACGTACGTTTGGGTGTCTGGGAGTTTGTTCCTGTTGCTCTTCAACGGCTTTGACTTTTCTTCCCGCCTTCTGGAGTGTTCTAACAAAGGATTTCTCCCTCCGCCAAACCGAGACACTATTTCGTACATAAAATAATTGTGCATTTGTCTACTTAACCATATAATTACATACCTAACTTAGGCCTTGTTGGCTACCCATGTACCTAGATATTTAATTATCCGGGTTCCAAATGTTGCTGTTATGTAGACGGGGGCTGGGTTGGGGAGATCGCCCAACCTTGCATAAGTACCCCAATGGCTCGGTACTTGTACTAAACGTGGAAAGAACAATAATGGAAACGAGACCTTAATTCATCACCTCTGCAGCAAAAGTCCAACTCCTGGTCTTCACGTGGATCATCCAGATAAATAGAATACCCCTAAGAGAAGATAAAGAACCAACATACCTTGGAGTAACATTTGATGACAGGCTGGCATGGAGAAGGCACATCAACAAAGCAGTAGCAAAAGCCAGGAGAAAAATAGCCATCCTGAGAAAACTAAGTGGAACCACATTGGGGAGCCAGTGGGAAAATACTTAGCAAAGTTTATCAACAGAGCATACGACCACACCTTGAATACGCGTGGTGTTCAGCATCAAAGACCACACTACAAGAAATGGACAAGGTGCAAAATCAAGCACTTAGAGTCATCACAGGAGGGATGAAATCAATCCCTATAGTGGAGATGGAGAATATGGGGAGGACACATGCACTGGGAGAGCGTAGAGATACGAAAACGCTAATACAAGCAGAAAAGCTCCTCAGCTTGCCAGGCCACCCTATGAAGAACAGGTTTGAAAACTTAGCTATGGGTCGGTTGAATAGAAGCAGTTTTATCCACCAGGCCAAACTACTCTGTAAAGAAACCACCGATCTGCCCACAGTTGGTATCCCCTGAAAACTATTCCATAACGAACTCCATGGAAAGATGAGTATAGACTATCACTACAAATCCAGACAAAAGTGAGAGGAATATTTGACAAGGAAGAACAGAACGTGTACAGCGCAGAATAGCCACTCTCAGCTTCCTTGGTGAAGAATACCCAAGGGATGTCTGGATCCGAGTCTACACAGATGGGTCAGCACAAAATGCTGCTCGAAATGGAAGGAGCGGGAGTGTACATAGAATACCCAAATAATACTAGGGAATGGCCAGACTACAAACAGGAAAGTATTGCCATAACTATGATGCTGAAATTGAGACAATCAAGATAGCAACAGATAAATTACTACACACCATCCATGGTACACAACCTGTGGTGCTGTTGACAGATGCAAAATCAGTACTCGTGGAGCTCCTGTCTGGGAAATTGCCAGTGCAAAGGACACTACTTTCTGAACTTAGCAGACAGCATAAGGTCACCATACAATGGATAACAACCTACTGTGGAGTACCCGGAAACGACAGAGCTGATCTCTTGGCTAAGGAAGGAGCAAAAGAAAAACAGCCTGATGTGCTCGTTACATACCACCAAAAGAAAAATATGATCAAATCAGTCAGAAAGCCACCAAAACCTGCACAAGATGACTTACACGTTATGGACAGACCAGAACAAGTGATTATTCTGCGCCTCAGAACAGGACACATTAGATTACGCAACCACTGTCATTGTCATTTACTGCCAATATAGTTAGTACCTTGCGGTGTATGGCAGAGGGGTCTTTGAGCCTGAGGAATTAAGGCCGCCTGGTTAGTGCAGTCGCCGCGAACTGTACAGGTTAGAATTTTCTTTTTGCCCCCGACAGAAAAAAATCCCACACATTACCGAGGGATCGAACCCGGGTCTCAAGATTGGTGAATCAGCTATGTGCACATGTGGATTGGCGTCGCAGACAGCAGAGCACATACTCTAAGACTGCCCAAAATACAACATATCCAGGCAAACCTTCTGGCCTAGAGAGACGACAATGGAAGATAAACTGTATGGACCGCTGAGTGAACTAAAAAAAGACAGTTAAATTCATTCAAGAGACAACATTGCAGTTATAGACATATTTCAAGCGAACGAAAGAAGAATTTAATTATCCCTTTGCACATCTACGATATCTAATTAAAATTATTTGCATATCCTTTACACAACGTTACAATCAACCTCAGCATTTATTGGCTTGTTATGGATTTTAGTTCAGCAGTTTACCATAGTTTTCTGAACGGAAGTCTCATATTATCGAAATAACGCGAAGCGGCAGCATGCTAGACCCCCCCCCCCCCCCTTTTCCTGCGTGCCCAATTGTTAACCCTTTGAAGACAACGTTACTTCGTCAGTTCTTTCTTTCGTTCATCTCAGCATATGTACATATATTTATTTTCTAGATATCTAGATACATATCTAGATATCTAATTACCTACGCACACATTTTTGTTATCTAGTTACCTTCCAGTATAGCTGAATGTCTACTTACCTACATATATATCTATATCTAATTATATATCTATATATTTAGGTGTACATCTGTTTTATTATACTTGCTGGCTTTGACCTCAAGTGTAGTCCATACACACTACCTCTAGTAGCACTGGGCTGAATTCTGCTTGTGAATTAGCTTTCCCGTTTGCCAGCGTCCCTCGCCATTAGGCGAACCTACTCAGACATCGGAGATACTTGTAATTTACGTCCCCAAGTCAAGGACGACAGGTCAACATTTTGGTCCAACTATCCGTTGTAGGGGTTGAACCTCTTACAATCGGTATCACCACACCGGATATTTAAGAACGCGCGTTCTTATCCATTCGGCCATGCTGACCTCCTAAGTATACATTAACCTGGCTACATATTCTAGACATATACGTGCCAATCCGTATATGTCGACCCTCGCAACATTTAATTTAATTCAGTAATGACTAATGTGTGGCTGCTGGTTTTCTAGCAACTGCAGCTTCCATCGACGATGAACTGTATTTTTCGTGGAGGACTTTTGTGTTGGTATCCTGACGGCGGGTCTGTAAGGTGTGGAATGCGCCTGGCCCTGCAGCCAGCAGGGTTAGGATCGGCTAGCCTCTCCCAGGAGGGGTGAAGAGCGAAAATTAGTAGCCTGCCGATGACCCGCAGACTACACAAGTCAACTCCCACCTCCACGTGGTGCAGACCGGGCAACCATGACCGCGAGGTCATGGGCTAACGGGGCTATGGCTCGCCATAGGGGATGGACTCCCTGTGGTCAGATTAGTGTCCTAAACCTGCGACTGGCCTAGCAAGCCGGCAGGGGATCTTCATACTGCTCGTAGAAAAACTAAGAAGTATAAACGGACTGACAATACAGAGGCATTTCACTGTTGAGTCATACTTGGAAAATATTTTGCAAAATTCTTGAAAAAAGATTACGAACTACTTTAGAACCCCAGCTAAGCGAAACGCAGCTTGGATTTAGGAAAAACAAAGGATGCACAGACGCCATTTTTGCTCTTAGACAACTTATAGAAAAATCAATTGAATTCAATGAAACACTCTACTTAGCCTTTGTCGACCAAGAAAAGGCATTTGATAGGGTAGATAGAAACAAGCTGTGGGAAATCCTTAAACAATATGGAGTGAGTACACATCTAACAAACCTATGTAGAAGTTTATACAACAACAGTGAATGCATAGTGAGAGCAACTGGAGGACACTCAGAACCCTTCACCATAAGATCTGGAGTACGACAAGGTTGTGTCCTGTCCCCTCTCTTGTTCATAACATATATAGACAACATATGTAAAGAAACCAGCCAAGCAGAGACAGCAAGAATACCGCATGACGAGAACACAGAAGAAGAACCATCTGCAAATCTAACCATTAGAGAACTCCTGTTTGCGGACGACCAAGCACTAATAGCAAAATCAGAAGCTGAATTACAAGACCACATGAATAGTCTAAACGAAATGTGTAGGGAACATAACATGAAAATTAGCACAAGCAAAACAGAGGTAATGACTATAACTAAAGAAGAACAAACAGCAACAATTCACCTAAACGAACATCCCTTGAAACAAGTAAAGAGCTTCAAGTACCTAGGAAGTATAATATCATCAAATGGCAGATCAGAAGACGAGATCGAAAATAGGTGCAATAAGGCAAATCAACTCATTGGACAAATGGCACCAATACTAAAGAACAAACATGTATCAATAACTACTAAGAAAGCACTTTACAACACAATCTTCCTACCAACTCTGTGCTACCAATGCCAAACCTGGACAATGACAGAAAAAGAGAAAAGAAAAATCACAACAACAGAAATGAGGTTCCTGAGAAGAATACTCAACGTATCAAGAAGAGATAAGATCAGAAATGAAGAAATCAGGACTAAAGTGGGGGTTAAAGCTGCTCTAGATTTTATTAGAAAGCAGCAAGTCAAATGGTTTGGCCATGCAAGTAGGCTACCAGTCAACAGCATGCCACAACAAGCAATGATGTACAGACCAGATGGAAACAGAGGAAGAGGCCGACCACGTAAACGTTGGACGGAGGGAATAACAGAATCCATGGGAATGTCGATATACGAAGCCCATAACCGGGCACTCTCACGAAGTTTATACTTCACCTCGACACCGCAAGGTACAAGAGGAACATGATGAGATGAGATGAGATCCTGACGGCGGCATTACGCACAATGTGCCTTTCCGGGCTGTTGGCTTGTCGAGACTCCTGTCTATTCCACTTTTCACAAATGGCAGCGAGGAGCATAACTAACTAACTAACTAACTAACTAACTAACTAACTAACTAACTAACTAACTAACTAACTAACTAACTAACTAACTAGCTAACTAACTAACTAACTAACTGACTGACTGACTGACTGACGTACCGACCGACCGACCGACCGACCGACCGACCGACCGACCGACCGACCGACTGACTGACTGACTGACTGACTGACTGACTGACTAACTAACTTATATGATCAGTTTACATGACTTAGACGCGTTGTACATATGGTTCTAGATCCATAAATTTATAACCCACTCGGCGCCCAGGCAGTGATGTGTTTAGTAGATTTCCAAATATATTTACTGGTGTCTATTTTAGATTGTGTCGACCTGGGAGGTGACGTCAAATTTAAACATCTGTCACGATGAAGCTTCGAAGCTGCGACCAACGGGCCGACAAGCAAACGTCTAACCGATACGCTACCGGCGGTTCCCATATATCTACATACCCAACCACATATGTAGATATCTACTTACCCACCCACATATATAGATATCTACTTCCCCACCTACACATATAGATATCTTCTTAACCAACCACATATATAGATATCTACTTACCCACCCACATATATAGATATCTAGTTCCCCACCTACACATATAGATATCTACTTACCCAACCACATATATAGATATCTACTTACCCATCGACATATATTGATATATACTTATCCACATACACATATAGTATCTACTTACCCACTTATATATATATATATATCATTACCCGCCTACACATATAGATATCCACATACATACCTACATATATAGATATGACATTAACCACATACACATATAGATACCTACTAACCCAGTGTTAAATATATCTACATGCAGCCATACATCCATCAATTCATTCATCCGTACATTTATACTTACTTACGTACATACAAACATTCACACACAAACACATACACTCACACGCGCGAACGTATTCACACACACACACTCTCACACACACACACACACACACACAGATACATATGCAAACATACACACACACATATACACAACGCCTGGGACCAGACACACCCAGGGTCTCATCCTACGAGC
Source organism: Cepaea nemoralis (assembly GCA_014155875.1). NCBI lineage: Eukaryota > Metazoa > Mollusca > Gastropoda > Stylommatophora > Helicidae > Cepaea > Cepaea nemoralis. The sequence continues at coordinate 251,568 of JACEFZ010022290.1, read as the reverse complement.
TCCAATAATATAAATCACGTAAGTAAGAGGGCTTTAATCCAGCGCTGTAAACCCCGCGGACCCCATGCTGACAAACGCATTAATCCCTCCAACAGCCTACAGTCGAACACGTGTATCGAATGAGTGAGCACCGATGTTCTACACGCTAACATCGGGCCAGCGAAGTACGAGCACACTCTTTCTGTTTTTCTAATGAAGAAAGTTGGCGACGCATAAATTACTCTCGGGGCCTCTTAACGATCTACACCCGCAGACGTTGCCGGTACATCGTCGGCAGGGAACTGTGTTGAGGAAAACGGTAGTTTTACATTGTTTTAAATGGTGGAACGGGATCTTTTTTCTTTCTTCGTTGGGAGGCTTTCAACTCGAACGTAGTCCATACGGGAATTATTTTTGTTTGGGTGTAGGTCAGTTGTGCCTACTACCGGTGTCCCCCGCCATCTGGCGAACCCACTTGGAATACTGGGGTACTTGTAATTTACGTACCTATGTCATTGGATCTGCTATGTATATTGTGTGTCTTATGTTTCTGGATCTGCTATGTACATTGTGTGTCTTATGTTGTTGGATCTGCTATGTATATTGTGTGTCTTATGTTGTTGGATCTGCTATGTATTTTGTGTGTCTTATCATTCTTATTTGCTATGCATTGTGTGTGTCTCATATCTTTTTGGATCTGCGATGTATTATGTGTCTTGTCTTTCTGCATCTGCAATGTATTGTGTGTCTTATCTTTCTGGATCTGCGATGTATTGTGTGTCTTATCTTTCTGGATCTGCGATGTATAGTGTCTTATCTTTCTGCACCTGCAATGTATTACGTGTGTCTTGTCTTTCTGCATCTGCAATGTATTGTGTGTCTTATCTTTCTGGATCTGCGATGTATTGTGTGTCTTAACTTTCTGCACCTGCAATGTATTATATGTGACTTATCTTTCTGCATCGGCAATGTAATGTGTGTCGTATCTTTCTGCATCGGCAATGTATTGTGTGTCTTATCTTTCTGGATCTGCGATGTATTGTGTGTCTTAACTTTCTGCACCTGCAATGTATTATATGTGACTTATCTTTCTGCATCGGCAATGTATTGTGTGTCGTATCTTTCTGCATCGGCAATGTATTGTGTGTCTTATCTTTCTGCATCTGCGATGTATTTTGTGTCTTATCTTTCTACATCTGCAATGTATTGTGTGTGTGTCTTATTGTTCTGCATATGCAATGTCTTGTTTATCTTATCTTTCTGCATCTGCAATGTACTGTATAACTTATCTTTCTGCCACTGCAATGCATTGTGTGTCTTTTCCTTCTGGATCTGCAGTATATTGTGTGCGTCTTATCTTCCCCCTTAACATTTTGGTTGTTTAAGGACGAAATGCAATGCCCTATCCTTGATGTTACAACCCCGACCCCTGCTAGCTTTTTCTGATTGCTGTTTTGTTTTTGTGTTTTTTAAATACTCGAAAAATAAATAAATAAAGGTCACTGTACACGCCTTAAGAGCATTTGGCCTATATGGCTAGATCCATATTTTCGTATACCAGACGGCACTAGGTGAATGATGTGCTATATACAACACCGGCCGTCTTTATTTCCCAAGCCATTTCCTGGTACCAATTTTAAGCTGAGAGGACCCGGGAAGCTCTGGTCAATTAAAAATAAATTCGAAATCGCCATAATGCGTATCGAACCCAAAACCACCTAAACGGCAGACAACCGTCTAGCCAATACGCCACAGCGGCGTACACGTTTTGTGATTTACTGCGTTGAGTAGTTTGCCATTGCCTTGTGAAGGCGAATTCATCATTTAAGTGCAACTGACGTGGAGGACAAACACAATACCCGGCGTCAGAAACGAAAATTTAAGCACATGAAACCTCTTAGCCACGCCGACCCCAAATGGTTATAATCAGTGATCCGTCTGTCCTTCCTTGGGTGGCTTAGACGCGTCGTGTTCGCCTGTACTTCGAGAAATGTCGAGGATGTTGACGTTCAATACATATTCTGGGGACTACATTTTCACGATCATATTTACACATTATCTTTACTATAATATTTTTACGTCAATATTTTCACGGAAATATTCTTAACAGAATTTTTATGTAATAATTTTTACGGATACTATGTTACTATTAGCCGGCTCCATGGCCGAGGGGTTAGCAGCTTTCTCCGCTAACCCCGAATACTCTCGTCACGTGACGCGACGAGAATTAGCAGTGGTTCGAATCGCAAAAGTGACTTATGAGAGTATGGAGCCGGTCGCTCAGAAAGTCGTGGCGTGCTGATGAGCGTAATCTAGCCTAGGAATCAACATACAGCTGAAAGATGCTGGTGTTGACCGCAATATCCTGAAACAGGATGGAAACGCGGAAAAAAAAAAAAAAAATGTTACTATTAATGTTTCTTGCGTTCGATCACTTTGAACTAAATCGTGGTCAACCCACGTGCTACTACTTCTAGTTCACTGGACTGACTTTTGCGTGTGCATTAGTTTTCCATATTACCAGTGTCCCTCGCCTTCAGGTGGTCCAACTCAGACTTCTGAAGTACTTGTAATTTACATCCCCAAGTCAAGGACGAGAAGTCAACATTTTAGTCCAATTGATCGGTGCAGGTGTTGAACCCGCTACCTCGGCATCAGCACACCGGAAGTTAAAGAGCGAGCGCTTTTATCGATTTAGCCATGCTGACCGCAATATTTTTTGCTATCATACTGCAAGGATAATATTTTAATATTTATACAAATTAATTAGACGATAATATTTCAGCCATATTTTCACCACAATATTTTACGACAATGCTTTTTTCATGACACTATTTTCACGACAATGTTTTTGCGATAAGATTAATGTAGGCAGTGGGGATTTGCGTTGATTTAGTTGTTATGAGAGTTGGCCGTTCAGAAAGTTTTGGCAAATTACTGAAAGTAAAATGCAACCCAGTAAATCACAAACAAATGGGATTGGTTGCAGTGTCCCGTAAAAGGACAAGCAACTCACGTTTCATTTAATCACGTGACAGTATGTCCTCGACAATAGTTTAAAGTGACCCATGACCCATTATGGGGGTATGGATTGCGGAGAGTATAGAGTAGTGAGCTTCACTCAAGTCAGAGTGAATATCGGATCATATCATAGATTCACGCTTTGCATGAAGACAGCAAGCGAGTCGCTGAGCAGGGGACAACGTCTTCTTCAATGCGTCAGTGAAGTTTGAACCGAGTTCGTGTTGAAGACGAATAATGGCTATGGTAGAATTTCACCTTGCCGCCACTTAGAGTTTGAATGCAGATGTTGTTTGCAAGTATCCTAGGTCGACAGATTTTGAATGCTTGTCGTTTGAGAGTGTCTTATATTGACATTGTTTTAATATGATCACGAAGTGCATAAAGTGTTGTGAAGTGATGACAATATAATGCATCAAAACTGCATCGATGGTATGTTATAAAAGTTCACTGTGGAGTGGTGTCAATCGTCACATAATGTATGTCCAAAGATAACAGTCTCGAAAACGTAACAAGTATTACTGTGGCTCAGCTCAATCAGCTAATGGGTCATGTCATCTTGATACTGTATCAACCATAAATTCCACTACTACGAACGAAAAATATACTCTTAAACTCCATGGTAACGTCTTACACGCTGATCGTTAGGTTCTGGATGGAGCCGTTTCCTTTTCGAAAGACGGCAGCCATCAGCTTGTCTCAAGGTCTCAGTACAGATCTTCTTGCAGTTCAAAATCAGAAATACTAAGCTGATTATGCTGTTGCTCAGAAAAAAAAAATTTTGTTTTAGGGAGGCCTCCCACTCTATCCAATGCCAGAATTCAGATATGCAGATGGATGGGTCCTCCTATCACACAGTGCTAAGAGATTAGAAAAGCTAAAGTCACGACAAAGTTCACATTTTCTAACCCTTAAAAAAAAAGAAGACAGCAATGAAAATAATGATCTCATAATCAGGATGTCCTGAAAACTGCATGTCAATCAAAAATCATAGTCTACGATGAAGAAATTATTATTTATTTTTTTTTGCGCTCTCTCTCTTTTTGAACTCAAGCATAGTCCATACACACTAATTATAGTAGTGATGGACTGAATATTGCGTGTGGATTAGCTTTCCCTATTAACAGTGTCCCTTGTCATCAGGCAAATCCACTCGAATTCAGAGGTAATGAAGAAATCGAAAATGTCTTTGAATATCTTCGCTTAATAATCAACAAGAATGAGTAGTTGTAACAAGAAATCAAACAACGACAGTCTATAGCAATGAAGAGGTTAAGTAGTAATAAAAACTTGCGGGGAGTCTTCGTGGCGAAATAGTCAAGCCGCCTGCCTCGTGCTCCGAAGGTTGTGGGTTCGATTCCGGGCTACGTCTTCCGGTTCACGAGTGCATTTTTCTCGGAGACTCCTGGGGATCGCTGGAGCTACGGTGTTCGTGCTTTGTGAAACGCTTTCGGCAGCCCACCCTGCGGAAAGAGACCAAGCCATATGGGATAGAACCCGGTGCAATGAAGTCGATCCTCTCGACTGGACTTTCTTGTAAGAACTTGCAGCTCAATATAAGTAAACAAACTGAAGTAACATGGTGGTCTCATTCGCATATGAGTCCTGGACACTTTCGCAATTACTAAAGAATGCACTTACATATCAACTATCACCCTCACTGAAACATCCAAATATACCCATGTCCGCAAAACGACAGATAATAAACAGCATATTCACACCAACCCTATGCTACCAATCTCAAACCTGGACTTTATCCAAATTACACCTTCGCAAAATCAACTCCTGCGAGATGAGATGCCTGAGGAGAGCTGCCAACCTAACAATCCGAGACCGAGTAAGAAATGCTGTTATCAGACAGACTGTGGGATCAACACCTTGTGCCACATTTATTGAAAGACAGAAGATCAAGTGGTTTGGCCATGTCGTTAGAATGCAACACCAGCAACTACCATGACTGGTCTTACATCAAAGATCATCTGCGACGAGACCACGAGGACGTCCAAGAAGAAAATGGATTGACGACATCAAAGACATTGTACAACCACACGGAATAACACTATCCAGTGCCGCCCACCAGGCGCTGGAACGCAAATTATTCCTCCCCACGACGCTTGACAGCAGAAGTGGAAGATGATGATGATGATGATGATGATGATGATGATGATGATGATGATGATGATGATGATGATGGTGATGATGACTAAAGAATGTGACTAAAACCGTCAACTTAAATGTTATAGTATTTCCCCAGGCTTCACTAACTGTCGTGTTATTATTTTTAATTGCCCTGAAGCAGTTTCCTGCCATGAGTCTGTGATATGATAGGGTCATCACATTCTGCAGACCTGAGTGCACGAAGGAATAGGTGGTCAGTCTTTCCCTCACTTTCGCAGGGAACGAGCCCAGGCGCCCAACCCGTGCCCAAACGTGCTCATGACATTTACCAGGGCAGTTCCCTCTTGTATAATCAACACCAAAGGGGAGAGGGGTGGCGGGGGCTGTGTGGTCTCTAGGTATGGTGTCCGCTTCGAGTGCTGGAGGTCCCGGGTTCAAGTCCCGAGGAGGTCCGGGACTTTTTCACGTGGACTTCTAGTAACAAATTTTCCTTGGTCTCTGTGTAGTGAGATTGGACACCCGTGTGTATTGTTGCGAACTTAAAAAATCCCTTGGAAGGTGGAAATCGAAAAAGAGTAGCCTAACGGCGCTGCCCGGGCAAAATGTCGAGTTAAAAATCTACCCAAAGTATTTCAGGATCCTCGCCGGTGCTACGAAGTTCGTGCACTGAGCTGAGATTCTCCTGACTCAGGCTTGAGTTAGGAGTAGAACGGAGCACTTATGGGTTACACCCGTGTGCCGTGATGTTGATCCGTCGACTAAACTAAACTAAACTAACCAACGCCATCATTGTTTTTACTGTTTATGATGTATGTGGCAATTTGTACGTCGAGTAGTTTATCATTGCCCAGCTCCGTGGTGATGGCGTTGCGGACGCGATACGTAATAACGCTTACCAGCGTTCGAAACTCACCGGCGACCGATTTGGCAGCAGACCGTGTCGCGCTGGTTTTAAAGTGTTGTATGGGAGCAGGTCGTTTAGAAAGCAATGGCAAACTATTGAATGTAAAATCTTGCCAAGACCAATGGCAGTAAAATGCCGGTGTTGACTGGAACGTCATGTAAAGGATATGTAACTTAAAAAAAATAGTTTGTCATTGGTTTCTGAACGACCGACGCCTTATACCAATGAAATCAACGCAAAGCGGTGTGCTTCCAAATGGCCGGCAGCTGATTTAGAAACCTGGACTGAGTGTGAAACGCGTTCACAGCGCCAGTTACTCTAACTCATCATCATCATGTGCCATGCCTATAAGGGTGTGCCGTCATCTCACACGATGACCAGAGTCGTGTAACAGTTCTGTGTTCTTGTTTCGACCATGTCATGTGGTCAAGCCATATAGATATTTAATTTAAGTTAGTTGCATATCCTTTACAGGACGTCGCAGTCAACACCAGCATATTTTGTTTTGCTGTTCTGATCTCTTGGCAAGTTTACGTTCAGTAGTTT
>JACEFZ010022290.1:177500-240000 GCA_014155875.1 Cepaea nemoralis | reverse complement strand
CGCGTAACAGAATTTGGGAATTCATTTGCAATTAGCTAAGTTTGACTCTGACATACCTCCACGTCTGCTCAAAAAGACCCCGAACACTCAATTTCCCTACATTTATATGTACATTAGGCTTTCGTTTGTCATTAAGTGCCTTCTGGTGCATTAGCATTTTTGGGAATCTCGGTAAACGTTCTCCTCCGACCCGGAGACAATGGGTTCCAGACTACATCGCAGCGGATTTTTATACGGTGCAGGGACTGCCATATCGACAAAGCCTAAAATGGCAACCATGGGATGTCTCGGGAAGTTACAGCGGCGACGTGATACTGACCACATCGCCCGCGGAGTGACATCTGTTCTGTAAAAATATAGTCCTAGCACCATATGCCCCTAGATGTGCAACAAGTTACTTTATTTTTACATTAGCATATATTTTTGTATATCTTTTTTTACAGGACATCGCTGTCAACACCAGCATTTTACTGCTGTTATTGATGTCTTGGCAAGTTTACGTTGAGTAATTTGCCATTGCTTTCTGAACAACAGGCTCCCTTACCAAATCGTTAAAACCCAGCGCAACGCGGTCTGCTGCCAAATAGGTCGCAGGTGTTTTTCGAACGCAGGTAAGCGGGATTACGAATCGCGCCTGTAAGCCTTTCGCCGTCCCATTTTACCCAAAGTATAATAAGCGCCGGCTATGTTGCCAAGGGCTTACGAATCCCTCATACCGCGTTCCAAACACAGATGCGGGCGATTTGGGAGCAGACCGCATTGCGCTGGTTTTCATTTAATGGTATGAGTGAGGGTTGTTCAGAAAGCAATGGCAAACCACTGAACGAATTCTCTGCCTGGAAATCACAAACAGCCAAAAACTACCGAGGATTGGCTGCGAAGTCCTGTAAAGGATATGCAACTAACTAACAATACACGCGGCCACAGCATACACATGTATGTAAGCTTGTATGTGTGTCTGTTATGTGTATGCGTGCACGTTGAGAGTAACTCTCTCTCTCTCTCTCTCTCTCTCTCTCTCTCTCTCTCTCTCTCTCTCTCTCTCTCTCTCTCTCTCTCTCTCTCTCTCTCTCTCTCTCTCTCTCTTTCAGCCATCTTAGAACTCACACCTCCATACATTCAACCTCACTGGATGAATTGAATGGTCATCATCATTCTTGATAGACAAACACCACACAACACACCTATCTATCTAACTATATTTCAATCTGCCCGTTGTATGTTTATCTCTCTATCTATCTAACTATATTTCAATCTGCCTGTTGTATGTTTACCTCTCTATCTATCTAACTATATTTCAATCTGCCTGTTGTGTGTTTACCTCTCTATCTATCTAATTATATGTCAATCTGCCTGTTGTATGTTTACCTCTCTATCTATCTAACTATATGTAAATCTGCCTGTTGTATGTTTACCTCTCTATCTATCTAACTATATGTAAATCTGCCTGTTGTATGTTTACCTCTCTATCTAACTATATGTAAATCTGCCTGTTGTATGTTTACCTCTCTATTTATCTAACTATATGTCAATCTGCCTGTTGTATGTTTACCTTTCTATCTATCTAACTATATGTCAATCTGCCTGTTGTATGTTTACCTCTCTATTTATCTAACTATATGTAAATCTGCCTGTTGTATGTTTACCTCTCTATCATACTATATGTCAATCTGCCTGTTGTATGTTTACCTCTCTATCTATCTAACTATATGCCAATCTGCCTGTTGTGTGTTTACCTCTCTATCTATCTACCTATATGTCAATCTGCCTGTTGTATGTTTACCTCTCTATCTATCTACCTATATGTCAATCTGCCTGTTGTGTGTTTACCCACCTAACTGTTTATCTATATAACGATACTATAATCTGCCTGTATGACCATCCCACTTAACCAAATTTGCGCGTCTCTACACAGGCCCTTCTGTTCGCCGCCCTTATCCAAAAAGGCGTGGTATTCGATCTCGCTACCCGTGATTTGATGGGAATATGTTTTTTTTTTAATTGGGTGGGGGTGGGGTGGGGGGCGGTGGCTTGTAGTCCATACACGTGCTACTACTTTTAGTGTAAACAATATAAAATGACACAAAGTAGTGCAGCTTTACATAACAGAATTAAGACACATACAGAACGTTGCGGCGACTAGTCTTCATCAGCAAACAAACACATTCACAAACACAACATACAGTCAAGGAAATCTCCTGTGACTACATCAGAAGGTGACGACAGGACGAAAAGAGTCGTCACCTTCTGATGTAGTCACAGGAGATTTCCTTGACTGTATGTTGTGTTTGTGAATGTGTTTGTTTGCTGATGAAGGCTAGTCGCCGCAACGTCCTGTATGTGTCTTAATTCTGTTATGTAAAGCTGCACTACTTTGTGTCATTTTATATTGTTTACACTCTCACAGCTTTACCGCAGTTTTAACTAATTTTATTCATATTTTACTACTTTTAGTGCACTGGGCTGAAGTTTGCGTGTGGGTGATTATCTTCCCCAATTACTAGTGTCCCTCGCGATCAGGCGAACCCACTGCGACCACTGAGGTACTTGTAATTTACGTCCCTGAGTCAAAGACATGGGAAGTCAACATTGTAGTCAAACTAACCGGTGTAGGGGTTGAACTAATATGATTATAAATGAAAGAGTTTCATACAAAATAATACCCTCTGTAACCTGAGATTCGAACCCAGTTAACGTATGACCCTGAGGCAGGTATGCTATCCATTAAACCACGTCTCCTCCTTACCCGCAGTTTTGATAACAGCCAATTAACCACATCATTATCAGAACGTCTGCTTGTAACACGACCACACGTGATACAGTCCCTCTTTGTGAGGCATCACCACAAATCACAGAAAATAACCGTGAAACTATTAAATAAACCAAGTGCATTCTGATCGATACACCAGTAAATAAATTCTCAGTTTGCCCAAGGACAATAACGATACCTCGATTCCCTGCAGTTGGCAGCCTGCTGGTATCGATCTTATCCGTCAACAGACACTCAAATTAATGATACTCGAGTATTAATTTCCAATGCCTTACCGAGTATATAGGAGACAAGAACAGCTGTTGAATGCAGTTACTTTGGGCAACACCCTTCATTTCTCCCTCTTCCTTGCCCGATGTATCTCCATCAATAAATGAATTAAGATTGGTTATATGATATAATACAAAGCAATTAAGTGAATTTTCATAAATCGAAGTTAAGTGTGTCGCATTTCTGTGCACCCGCATATTTGGGGATGCCCCGTCGCAAAAGCAATTCAGAGTCAAACTGCTAAATTAGTGGCAACAGGAGGTGGGTTTGTGTATGTGTGTGACGTAGTGTGTATGCATGTGATCGTATATCAGATGTGTTCTTCAATTCCCCACTCTTTCAATTATGACAATATATTTGATACAGCAATGACTACAAAGAAATAAAAAGCAAAGAAAAAACACCAAATCACTTTCAATAAGAAATAAGGTTGCTCTTTAGCGTTGAGGTCAAAGACATATAATTGGAAATGGTAAGATATAGAATTATTATTTAACAGCCTAATTGAACAGAACAAGTTACAATTTTCAGACTACGGACAGGCCACATTAAGCTGAAATATCACACGTTTTATAAACTAAAGATAGGAGATAGTGATGAATGTAACTGATGCTTGCTTGCTTGTGTTCATTGGCTTGAGCTCCAACGCAAAGTCCTGTATGTCGGATGAAGGCATCCTGTTGTCCAACATCAGTGTGATGTCATACAGGACCTGAGGTTTGCATGAGTATCCGTTGTCCCATGTCTGGCTAATTGGTGTGCAGACTGGTGGTTCCTCGCCATACAGGCAGACACTCTCCGACTTTGGAGGAATCGGCGATCCTATTGACTTCAGCCAGGACCCCGAAGGGACCTGTTGCCCAGGACGCTCGGCGAGGACGCGTCAATAGGTCTTGGTCAGTATATAACCCGGCCCTGGTGCCTTGGAAACACCTCTGCGTCCCAAAACATGCGTCAGCCGGGAAACAATGTAACTGATAAAATGGCAGTTAAACATTTGCAGCAGAACAGAGAAGGTATTTTCGTCTACACTGGTGTCATTTGAGGATAAAGTCAATGAGGTTTTCAACAATCTTAAGCTGACTGCTGCTTTCTTTATATAAATTCATTTTGACATCATCGTCATCATGTGCCATTCCGGTAAGCTTGGGCGGCCATGTTTTGCCATCTCACTCGCTCACCATAGTCGTGGACCAGCTCATTTTTCTTGTCTCTACCATACAACGTCGCCAAGCCATCCAGGTATTTGCTTCTCTGCCCTTTCCCTGTTCTGTTCCCCTCGATCTTGCCAGTTGTCACCAAGTTCTCCAATTTATTTCTTCTAATAGCGTGACAAAAAATATTGTGACTGTCTTCGTCTAATTTCTCTAATCAGTTTACTGATTTCGTTTGTTTCTTGTAGGATTTGATCATTGGTTTTTCTGTCTGTCCATGATATCCTTTGCATTTTCTTCGGAAACCACATTTCCACAGCGATACGATGTTTTCAGCTTTCTGCTCATTGTGTACTATACAAAAGTACATGTTTTATGTAGCACCTCAACACTCTTTTTCTCGTTGCTAATTAGATATTTTTATGGGTTCCAAATGTTGCTGTATGTAGCCGAGGCGCGGTGTTGGGGTGAGCGCCCAACATTGCTCAAATACCTCAATGGCTCGTGAATACATAACCTATGCAGCAAAAGTCCAACTCCTGGCCTTCACGTGGCGGGCCTGTTTAAACTAACAGGAGAAGGGGCGACGGCGAGTCTCTGGCGCCGGAAAATAACCAGTATGCTCTAGATGTGTATGCACGTACATGCATGCGCAGACAGGCGTGTGCGCGCGTACACATCTACACTCGAGTGAGACCACAGTCTGCTCTAGCAAAGAAAGGTGCTGAAGACGGAGGCAACCAGCCAAGAGGCGCACCACAGAAATCAGGATGCCACGCAATCACGCAAAATGGAATATGTCGACTACTGCTAATCGTTATGGTGCTCGCCCTGCTTTGGACCCCCAGGCAGGTGCAGTGCCGGGCCCTATGTCTCGAAAGGGTCCAACCCCAACTACTGGAGGTCCTTCTCAGATGTCCTGTGGAGCCAGGGGACATGAGAATAGGACGACTGGCCATACTAAACTAAGACTTAAAATAATGCACTGGAATGCGGAGGGAGTCAGCAACAAAAAAGTAGAATTAGAAAACATCCTGGACAAAGAGAAAGTAAGCATATGTTGCTTGCAAGAAACTCACCTCAATGAAAATATAGCCTTATAAAATCAGAGGCTACCAGTGTTACCGATCTGACCGAAAGAACAGGCGAAAAGGTGGGATACTGACCCTTGTAAGAAATAACATCATGGCTTCCCAAATCAAAGTCTACATGGAAGGGGCTGAGTATCAGACACTTAAACTTAAGACAGGTAATACAGATCTACATCTGATCAATTACTACTGTCCAAGTGACCGCCCACAGGCACTGGACACTCTACCACTAAAAGAAAAAATGATTGTGTGTGGCGATTTCAACAGCCACTCGCAGAGCTGGGGCTATGATCACATGGACCAGAGAGGAGAGAGACTGGAAGACTGGCAAGATGAGAATAGATTCATGTTGATTAACAAACCGTCCGACCCACATACTTTCTACTCGAGATCATGGCACTCTACAACTACACCTGACCTGGCTTTTCATTCACCAGACCTGGAGTGGAACATTACACGAACTGTTGGGAAACAACTTGGTGGCAGTGACCATCGGCCAGTCTTTCTAACCGTAGAAAATGAGCTTGTAAGTGAAAGCAGCACCCTCTCGAGGTGGAACTACAAGAAAGCAGACTGGGCAATGTACAAGCATCGCACCAGCATACTGGTTAGAAACCTGAACACTGAGAAAGACATAAATAAAGCAGTTGAAGAGTTTGGGAAATGCATACTACAGGCAGCGCGAGAAACAGTACCAAGAGGAGCCCGTAAACAATATAAACCCTACTGGAGTAGTGAACTGGAACAGTTGCATAATGATGTTGAAGTGTGTAGAAAGCAAGCAGAGGCCACACCCAGCCAAGAGCACCACAATAAATTCCAGCATGCAAAAGCCAAATTTCAAAGGGCCAAGCTGCAGGCTAGACGGAAAAGCTGGCAGGAGAAAACGGAGTCCCTGAACTTTGAAAGAGACACAAGGAAATTGTGGAAGCTAATAAAACAGCTTAATGACGAGGGCACAGGGAGAAACTCAAAAATTGCACTACATAAAGATGGAAAAATCTTAACAAGAAAGCAAGCAGCTGACCATTTTGCGGACTCAGTTCGCACAAGATAGCAATATCAAAATTAGTCCAGAGAAACAACAAGAGATTCGAGAGAAACGACAACATACAGGACAGAAGGAAATAGTACATGAGGTTCTGGAGGCACCCATCACAATCAGCGAACTGGAGCTAGCCATATCAAAACTGAAAATGAGAAAGTCACCAGGAGCTGATGGTATCTCCAATGAAATGATCAGGAACCTAGGAACAGAGGCCAAAACAAAGCTGTTGCAGATCTTCAATAACAGCTGGACCTTAGGCAGTGTTCCACAAGCCTGGAGAGAAGCAATCATGATACCCCTCCTAAAATCAGGGAAAGATGGTTCCATTGCCTCTAGCTACAGACCAATTAGCCTCACCAGCTGTCTCTGCAAAACACTGGAGCGCATCATCAATCACAGACTGCAGTGGTACATTGAAAGTAAAAACATCCTTGTGCCACAGCAGGCTGGCTTTAGGCAGTGCTACTCTACGGAAGATCAGACAACCTACCTCTCTCAAGAAATTGAGGATGCATTCCAAGAGAAGAAGCTGGTGCTTGCGGCATGGATAGATCTGAAGAAAGCCTTTGACAAAGTCTGGAAAGAAGGTCTGATGAAGAAACTGAGAAACTGCAAAGTCAATGGAAGAATGTACAAATGGGTGAAAGCATACTTGCACAACAGAAGAGCCCGAGTACAGATAGACGGACTCAAGAGCAAGAAAGTACTACTGCGTCACGGTGTCCCCCAGGGCGGAGTCTTGTCCCCCACACTTTTTCTAATCTTCATCAATGATCTTGTTGCTCACCTACCGCATGGAATTAAAGCGGCAATGTACGCCGATGACCTGGTTCTATGGAGCACAAATGAATATGCATCAGTGGCCACCAGATTGCTACAAAGAGCTGTAGATACATTTGCTGCATGGGCAAATAGATGGTGTGTCAGCATAAACACTGACAAGTGCAGCACCACCCTATTTACCCTCTCTCCAAAACAAAAGGCAGGGATCATCCAGATAAATGGAACACCCCTAAGAGAAGATAAAGAACCAACATACCTTGGAGTAACATTTGATGGCAAGCTGACATGGAGAAAGCACATCAACAAAGCAGTAGCAAAAGCCAGAAGGAAAATAGCCATCCTGAGAAAAGCTAAGTGGAACCACATGGGGAGCCAGTACGAAAATACTTAGCAAAGTTTACCAACAGAGCATACGACCACACCTGGAATATGGGTCAACTGCGTGGTGTTCAGCATCAAATACCACACTACAAGAGCTGGACAAGGTGCAAAATCAAGCACTTAGAGTCACCACAGGAGGGATGAGATCAACCCCTATAGTGGAAATGGAGAAGATGGGGAGGACACAGGCACTGAGTGAGCGCAGAGATACGAAAACGCTAATACAAGCAGAAAAGTTCCTCAGCTTGTCAGGCCACCCTATGAAGAACAGATTTGAAAACCTAGCTATGGGGCGGTTGAAAAGAAGTAGTTTTATCCACCAGGCCAAACGACTCTGCAGAGAAACCACTGATCTGCCCACAGTTGGTATCCCCCTAACAACTATTCCAGAGCGAACTCCATGGAAAGATGAGCATAGACTATCATTACAAATCCAGACAAAAGTGAGAGGAATATTTGACAAGGAAGAACAGAACAGTGTGCAGCGCAGAACAGCCACTCTCAGCTTCCTTGATGAAGAATACCCACAGGACCTCTGGATCCGAGTCTACACAGATGGGTCAGCACAAAATGCTGTTCGAAATGGAGGAGCGGGAGTGTACATAGAATACCCAAATAATACTAGGGACACAGCCAGAGTACCGACAGGAAAGTACTGCCATAACTATGATGCCGAAATTGAGGCAATCAAGATAGCAACAGAGAAATTACTAAATAACAGCAATGGTACACAACCTGTGGTGCTACTAACAGATGCAAAATCAGTACTCGAGGCGCTCCTCTCTGGGAAATTGCCAGTACTAAGGACACTACTTTCTGAACTTAGCAGTCAGCATAAAGTCACCATACAGTGGATACCATCCCACTGTGGAGTACCCGGAAACGACAGAGCTGATCAATTGGCTAAGGAAGGAGCCAAAGAGGAACAGCCTGATGTGCCCGTTACATACCACCAAAAGAAAAGAATGATCAAATCAGTCAGAAAGCCAGCAAAACCTGCTCAAGATGACTACCACATTATGGACAGACCAGAACAAGTCATTATTCTGCGCCTCAGAACAGGACACAATAGATTACGCAACCACATGTATACAAAATTCAAGATTGGTGAAACAGCCATGTGCACATGTGGATTGGCGTCGCAGACAGCAGAGCACGTACTCCAAGACTGCCCAAAATATAACATATCTAGGCAAACCTTCTGGCCTAGAGAGACGACAGTGGAAGATAAACTCTATGGACCACTGTGTGAACTGAAAAAAAAACAGTTCAATTCATGCAAGAGACGACATTGCAGATATAGACATATTTCAAGCGAACGAAAGAAGAAGAAGAAGATCTTTTTATTGGTCAGTATGTTTTGCATCTTGCAAAAGGCTGCTTTCACCATGGCGATTCTAGTTCTAATCTCTTCCAGGCATCTCCCATCAGATGTTATGACTGTTCCAAGATAATTTTACCGATCCACGTGTTCAAGAATATTTCCATTTACTTGTATATTACATTGTGGTA
Source organism: Cepaea nemoralis (assembly GCA_014155875.1). Lineage (NCBI taxonomy): Eukaryota > Metazoa > Mollusca > Gastropoda > Stylommatophora > Helicidae > Cepaea > Cepaea nemoralis. The sequence goes on along the minus strand of JACEFZ010022290.1, from coordinate 230,991 downwards.
TTTTCTTCTTCTTAGTGACGACCATAATCTGTGTCTTCTTACAATTCAATTCTAACCCAAGCTGCTCACCGTGTGCAACAATCGCTTCTACTAAATTTTGCAGATCCTGTTCATTGTCTGCAATCAATATTGTTTCATCTGCATATCTAATGTTATCGATGTCATGTCCCCGAATTATAATTACTTTCGTATGGTCAACATGTCTGAAAATACTTTTACCGTACATGGAAAAAAAGATCTGGAGACATTACACATCCATGTCTCACACTTCTCTTAAAAGGCTGATATTGACCTACTACATTATTAACCCTTATGGCAGCTTGTTGTTTCTTATATATGGTATTTTGTAAGTCTAAGTTCTTTCCCATCAATTTGCATAACTGCAAACATCTCCATCATATTGACATGTTTTACTGTATCGAAATTCTTTGTGTAGTCAAATAAGCGAAGATATACGTCTTTGTTTACATCTATAGAACGTTCAATTAATGTTCTTAGCATATACACAGCATTTACAATACCCTTTCATTCTACAAACCCACATTGTTCTTCTCATATTTCGGGCTGTATTTTCTTCCTAACTCTTTGCATGATAACTCTTAGCAAAATCTTTGTGATGTGGCTCATTATATTAATTGTTCGATAATGATCACATTCCAAGGCTCCTGATTTCTTCGAGATTGCAATAAATATAGAATTACATAATTCAGGAGGTATATCTTCGCTGGCTCCGTGGATAAAGGCTTGCGAACGAGGTTCGTGAGCCGGGTACCAGGCGTTCGAAGCTCAGCTGCGACCGATTTGTGCAGCAGACCGTGCTGGTATGGGAGCCGGTCGTTCAGAAAGCAATTTCAAACTACTGAACGTAACACTTGCTTAGTACATCAACAGCAGCTGATAAATGCTGGTGTTGACTGCAACGTCCCGTAAGGGATACGCAACAATTTATTATTATATATATCGCCAGTATCATATTGACGCTTGAAGGTGAAAGTGAAAGAAGACGTCAAGATTTTAGTCCAAATTGCCGTTGCAGGAGTTGAACCCCTTACCTCGGCATCAGCAAACCGGATGTTTAGAAACTCTGGTTCCTGTCCATTCAGCCATGCTGACCTACACTGTTGTCTTTGAAATAACAGGGTTTACAAACCTGTTTCGTAACTATAGCTTTGAATGTATATGCTGTCTAGTGTGTCTCTAATGTCTTTTGTCTTCTTCTATGTCTATCCCCACTAATCAATACTTGTGAATTACTTAGGTACTGTCTTAGGGGATAGTGAGACGCATAGATTCATAATTCCCCGACACACCCAGTCGTGGGTTCGAAATCAGCGATTTGGAAGCAGACCGTTTCGCGTTGGTTTCCATGGCATGAGGCATCAGCATTCAGAAAATAATGGCAAACTACTGAACTAAAATTGCTTTAGTTTATCGCTCATTATCATCATCATGTGCCATGCCGGTAAGAGTCGGCGGCCATGTCTCGCCATCTCACTCGATCACTCGAGTCGTGCATATCAGCTCAGTGTTCTTGTCTCGACCATGCCACGTGGTCAAGCCATCCAGATATTTAAGTCTCTGCCTTCCTCGTGTTCTTTTCCCCTCAATCTTGCCAGTTGTCACCAAGTTCTCTAGTTTATTTCTTCTCATAACATGACCAAAAAATGTTGGCTGTCTACGTCTAATTTCTCTAATCAGTTTACGTAAATAAATCACAAGCAGCCAAAAAAATGCTGGGATTGATTGAACGTCCTATTAATGACAAACCAGTATCTTTTGCTAAAACCTGTGTTGGAGGCCATAAAGGTTAACCAATGATTGAACATTCTCAATACAAAACTCCGTGTGACTCACTCACTTCAAATAAGAACAAGAAACGACGAAGAAGTCGACCATAAAATAACAAACCAGAGATACCATGAACAGCTCTACATAAAGTCGCCAAGCCTCCAGTTGTGAGTTGCACATGATCAACCCACAACTGTATAACAACTCGTTAACAACTTGTAAAAGATCATTTGTGAGTTGTATATGATCAACCCAACTGTACAACAACTTGCCAAGCATCTAATTATGAGTTGCATATGATCAACCTAACTGTACAACTCGCCAAGCATTCAGTTTTAAGTAATATGATCAACCCAACTGTACAACAACTTGCCAAGCATCTAGTTATGAGTTGCATATGATCAACCTAACTGTACAATAACTTGCCAAACATCTAGTTGTGAGTTGCATATGATCAACCCACAACTGTATAACAAATCGCCAAGCATCTAGTTATGAGTTGCATATGATCAACCCGACTGTATAACAAGTTGCCAAACATCTAGTTGTGAGTTGCATATGATCAACCCACAACTGTATAACAACTCGCCAAGTATCCAGTTATGAGTTGAATATGATCAACCAACTTTACAACAATTTGCCAAGCATCTAGTTGTGAGTTGCATATGATCAACCCACAACTGTATAACAACTCGCCAAGTATCCAGTTATGAGTTGAATATGATCAACCAACTTTACAACAATTTGCCAAGCATCTAGTTGTGAGTTGCATATTATCTCAATTAACGCTTCTCCCTCCGTAAAATCATATACACACCAGCCACAGCTGCTGGCAAACGATATGTAGGTAGGTAGGCAGGTAGGCAGGTAGACGGGTAGGTAGATACGTAGGGAGGTGGGTAGGTAGATAAGTAGGGAGGTGGGTAGGTAGATAAGTAGGGAGATGGGTAGGTAGATAAGTAGGTAGGTAGGTAAGTAGGCAGGCAGGTAGGTAGACATGTGTAATGAATGTATATGAATATAGAATGAGAGAAGGAGATAGCGATAAAGAGAACGAGAGAGGAAGAGAGAGAGAGAGAAAGAGAGAGAGAGAGAGAGAGAGAGAGAGAGAGAGAGAGAGAGAGAGAGAGAGAGAGAGAGAGAGAGAGAGAGAGAGAGAAAGATGTCGTAGACAGGGAGGTGCGGGTATAGAAATATGACCCCCGATACAAATCAACCCAAAGACGAGTTGACAGACAACTTTGTAGTGTCTGTCTTAAACTGACAAGAGCACCAGGCAAGACTTTAGGGTTGCATCTGCAAACATATCCAGGCCAAGTTATCAAATTAAGTTTGGTGTTAAAGACAGCATTTCTATAGCCCATGCCCATCCACCTGTCGTTCTTCTGGACAGGTTTGCTGACAACATAATCTTCCCCTTCTCCCCTCGACCACACCCACAGTTTCCTTAGTATCAATAGCCAGGTCCGACCCCTGTGCTACAGCCAGTTACAGTGTCTATTTTCTTTCGTCCTTTCTTGTTTCCCAAGTGCAAAAGAGAGCAAAATGAATTGAATTGTGTTGCTGAATGGTCTTGGATTTTCTCATTAGTTTGGGGAAAGCGACCCTACAATAGAATGTATAGAGGTGGCTGGGAAACGCCGCAAAGGGGGAAATTGGAGGATTGTAAGCGGGGACATTTTATAGACTGGAGGCTCTTTATAGCACCGACAAATTTCCGTGCCCAGGCTATTGAGGAAGGCGAGGGCTGTAAACTGCGTTAGCCAGGGCGACGGACGTTGCTGTGTCTGTCTCAGCCGTTGTGGAGCAGTGGCTAGCACACTTGGCTGCCGGCCGGTGGTCGTGTATTCCAATCCCGTTCTAGGTTTAGAGTGTGTGCGTTAATAGACCGAGGCTCCCGGGTGGACACATCCTTCAATGGGTACCAGAAAACTTACAGGAAGTAAAGGTGGCTGGCGTGATATTGACCTCATCAGCTGTCAGTTGCTCAAAAATGTAGGACTAGCACCATATATCTAGCGCGCTTCATTGCATGAGAATGGGTCCTTTGCCTTCTTTTTCAAAATTATATTTTCTTCGCTTCCGGTAACGGAACCTAGCGTCGCTTTGCAATAAGTTTCTCCTATCATGAACATGTAATAACAGATGATAGCAGAAGCTAAACAGACATTTAAAAAAAAAAAGAGTGTAGAAATGGCCATAAATGTTTATAGCCACATGAAATCAGTATTAACTGATTCTGTGACAAACAAACGGTAGGTTTGGACGAAACACGATACACAGTCAAATGAACAAGTATTATAATGTGAATTTCCGTTCACTGAGACTTACAATTGCGAAAGATAACACAAAACAAATCAAGCAACACAGTGACCCAAGTTTGGCGATTTATCGTTCTTCTGTCCAAATGGGAGGTCACATTTGGCGATATATTATCCTTCGACCTTGAGTAAGTTAAAATTTAGAGAGATTAAGAACGCATTAAAAATTATAATAATCAAATGTTATGTATACTCAACGCTACTTTATAGCGCAGTTGCCTGGGCAATGAACAAGCAATCAAAAAGTCGAATGAAGTCAAGTCGAAGTCGATTTGGAAGCAGACCACCTCGCGTACGTTTTCATACAACTGTATGAGTGCCATCGTTAAGAAAACAACGACAAACTACAGAACATAGACTTGCTAAGAAATCATAAAAATACTGGGGTTGACTGCGACGTCAAGTTAAGGACATGCAACTGCTAATATACTAGACACAGCATTATGGTCCGATGTGTTTGTGTGTGTGTGTGTTATTTGAAATATGGTTAAACAAGACAGTCTACTTTGACACACTGTTCCTACTTCTCTTGCCACTTTAATTAGTTCATTTGGTATTTCGTCTTGCCCCGGTAATTTGTTCAATGGGGCTAATTGCATTGCTTCTATAATTTCTTCTTTCAGTATGTCTGGTTCTAGTTCTCCGGTGGCATCTGTGTCAGCTTCATGGATTCTTGTAGTATTTGATGGAATGTTGAGAACTTCTTCGAAGTACTGCAACCATCATTTTAGGATTTGTTTTGCTCACTTATTGGTTCTCATTTTTCGCTGTTACCTATTTCAGTTTGGTCAAATGGTTCTGGTTTGATTATTATTGCACTAATCATTTGCTGTATAGGTTTTGTATCTACCCAACCAACCAACAAACCAACCAGCCAACCAACCAATCAATCAACCAACCAACCAACCAACCAACCAATTAAACATCCAATCACCCACCCACCCAACTAACTAGGTCGTCTACGCGTCTGCGGTCGGTCTATCTAAGTAAGCGGGTATCACATACTTTCTGTTTCTGAGCGAGAGAAAAACATCCCTGTAGGCAGCCATCACTTAACACCCCTGAGATAATGCCTATGTGGGATCACCTTTACTTGCTGTGTTATCCATTATCGCCTGCTTGCAGACGGTAACGCAATTCAATGCGTATATGTCATATGTCCCACACTCCATGTCGGAATTCTTATCCTTTTAATTCCTTACAGGCTTCTGTTGTGTAGATTTCAAGGACTATCTATTTCTAGCATGTTCTCAACTGTTTTGGGGTGTATTGTTCTGTTTTCGATATTCTATTACTGGTTTCTATTGTTGCTAACATTTCATGCAAACTAGTACCAAATGGTGTCTTTTATTTTCTGCTGACAGTTAACACAACGGCTTTCTTTTACAATACACCCCTCTTTTGTGTTCTTGCTTTTACCTCGTACAGTTTTTGTTGTTTGCTGACAATTGTTAGTTTTCTTGATGCCTGATACGTTCTCATTGGAGTAATGAACAATCTGTGTGTGCGTGTCTTCCTTCTTAGCGTTTGTTGAACGTTTCCTGTCGCTGTCCCCTTGTTTCTATTATCAGTCCTTGAGAGGTCCCCACACATGTGCTATACTTGGATAAACACTAGGTCTATTTCATGGAGATGCACTGTATGCACTAGGTGAAGATGCACTGTAAGTATATCCAGAGCAACCCACCTGTACTTAAGTACTATCTTGAGATGCACTACATGAAGAAACACTGTAAGTACAAAGTGGAGGAGCACTGTAAGTACTAGCCGGAGTTGCACTATAAGTACTACGTGAAGACACTACAAGTACTACGTGGAGATGCACTGTAAGTACTACGTGGAGGAGCACTGTAAGTACTAGCCGGAGATACACTATAAGTACTACGTGAAGAAGCACTATAAGTACTACTTAGAGATGCACTGTAAATACTACGTGGATATGCACTGTAAAGACTAGCTTGTGATGCCCTATAAGTTCAAAAGGAAGAAACACTTTAAGCACTACGTGGAGGAGCACTTTAAGTACTAGCTGGACACGCGGCGATGCACCTTACGTACTAGTTGGAAATGCACTATAAGTACTATGTGGAAAAGCACTATAATTACTACGTGAAGATGTACTAAGTACTAGCTGAAGATGCACAATAAGTTCTACGCGAGGTACACTGTGAGTATTACGCAAAGAACCATATATGTACTACGTGGAGATGTACTGTATATACTACGTGAAGATGCACTGTATACACTACGAGAAGAAGCAATAAATGTTATACATGTAGGGGTATATATATATATATACATTCATAATATACATTCATATATTCATATTCATACATTCATATTATACATTCATACATTCATACATACAATAAATGTTATACATGTAGGGGTATATATATATATATATATATATATATATATATATATATATATATATATATATATATATATATATATATATATATATATATATATATATATATATATATATATATATATATATCCCAGTCAGGTCTTAGTCAGATATGACTGAGCTACCGTATAACAGTAGACGGTACTACCTGGTTTCTGTTAGCGCCGAACGTTGGGCGGCGCTTACCAATCCCGACACCCCACATTGTGCCAACGGCTTCGGGCGGAAGAGCGCAATTGGGAGGGTACAAGCCTTACCCTGGTGCGAGGAAATGCAAGCTAAAGACAAAATTGTCATGGCAGGGCAGACCAGGCCCTAAGCCTTGGTTGGCGACTGGTCTAGGATCGAAGCTCCGACAGGCGGACAGTTAGAGCATTGCTTTGCTGATCCGGCAGCTTCTGCAGCTTGTCTTGTTCCAGATGTAGGGGTGTTACCTTTCCTCTGGAGTGAACTAGGCAGGCCGAGAGAGGGATCATGCTGCATGGGCAACACATGATCTCTATATTTTAGCCCAGGCTTTGTGCTATGGAGAGGCATAGAGTTAGACTGAGACCAAAGAGAATCTACACAGCTAAACACAAATCTAGCCCCAGGATTAATATTATTAACACTCATGATCCTGAAAAGTGCTTTCAGTTTCAACAGCAACTTGAAGACGCTTTCACTGATACACCAGAAAATTGTACAGTAAATGAAAAGTGGGGTCAAATTAAGGAAACTCTTTATAAAACTGCCGTAGGGGTTTACGGCACTGTGGATCATAAGAGGCAGGACTGGTTTGCGGCCAACAGTGAGACTCTGCAGCCCTTGATTGATAAGAAGAAGAAAGCTCTCTTAAGAAACAAGGAAAGACCAACGCGTAACACTCTGAGTGAGCTAAGGCAAGCTAGGAAGGATGTGCAAAAGGCTGCCAGGCAGTGTGCAAATGATTATTGGATCAAGTTATGTGAGTCCATTCAAATCGCAAGTGATAAGGGAGACATAAGAAGCATGTATGAAGGAATAAAGAAAGCCTGTGGTCCAGTGATCAAAAGAAGTGCACCGCTGAAAACCTTGACTGGAGAAGTCATCACTGATAAGAAACAGCAGATGGACAGATGGGTAGAGCACTATTTGGAGCTTTACTCAAGTGAGACCAAACTAGCGGATGATGCCCTTAACGCCATAGAGGCTCTACCAACTCTTGACCACCTGGACACACTTCCCACCATAACAGAAGTTAAGTGTGCTATAAATGAACTTGCATCTGGCAAGGCTCCAGGTAAGGATGGGATTCCAATAGAGGTTATCAGGAGTGGGCAAGACACACTCACTCTACAGATCCACCAGCTAATAGAGCTATGCTGGCGTGAAGGACAAGTCCCACAGGATTTCAAAGATTCAAACATCATAACGCTGTACAAGAACAAGGGCGATCGGAGCGACTGTAACAACTATAGGGGTATCTCACTTCTGTGTATTGTTGGAAAAGTATTTGCCAGAATTGTTCTGCGCAGACTTCAAGTCTTAGGAGATCAAGTCTACCCCGAATCACAGTGTGGCTTTCGACAGAACCGGTCTACCACTGATATGATATTCTCATTGCGACAAATGCAAGAAAAATGCCGTGAACAGAATCAACCACTGTTTATTGCCTTCATCGACCTCACAAAGGCATTTGATTTGGTCAGTCGTGAGGGTCTGTTCAAGGCACTAAAGAAGATTGGCTGCCCACCAACTCTTCTGTCCATTGTGGAATCGTTCCACACAGGCATGAAGGGTATAATCAAGTTTGATGGTGCAACTTCTGAAGAATTTGAAATCAAGAGTGGAGTTAAGCAAGGTTGTGTACTAGCTCCCACCCTCTTTGGAATATACTTTTCACTTCTACTGAAATATGCATTTCGTGATCAGGATGGTGGTATATACATTCACTCACGCTCAGATGGCGGCCTCTACAATGCTCAGAGATTGAAGGCTAAGACCAAAATTAGGAGGGTACTGATCAGAGAGTTGCTTTTTGCAGATGATGCTGCAGTTACGACCCACTCTGAGGAAGAATTGCAATGTCTACTATCTGCATTCTCCAATGCTTGTTCTGAATTTGGTTTAACAATTAGCAAAAAGAAGACACAGATTATGTCACAAGGTGCACATGAGGTACCATCAATCTTTATTGACGACGCCGAACTAGAGATAGTAGACCATTTTACATATCTAGGATCAGTGGTAAATAGCAAATTATCCCTAGATCAGGAAATCAACACCCGGATTGGTAAGGCAGCAACAACAATGAACAGGTTAAGAAAAAGAGTCTGGGAGAACAGGAAGCTTACTGCCAAAACAAAAGTCCTTGTCTATCAAGCCTGTGTCCTTAGTACTCTTCTCTATGGCAGTGAAACCTGGACAACTTACTCACACCAAGAGAACAATTTAAACAGCTTTCATATGCGGTGTCTGCGAAGAATTCTTGGTATTAAGTGGCAAGACAAAATCACAAATACTGAAGTATTGGAAAGATCAGGTTGTGTGACAGTTTATTCCATGCTCAGTCTTCGTAGACTTAGATGGATAGGACATCTTAGGAGGATGGATGATGGTAGAATACCAAAGGATATCTTTTTTGGTGAATTACAGATGGGTAAGAGATCTCAGGGTCGGCCTCTACTACGATACAAAGATGTGTGTAAGCGGGACATGATTGATACAGGCATTGATAATGCACATTGGGAGCAAGTCGCCGCTGAACGTGTTGCATGGAGGGCAAATATCAGAAATGGAATAAAGTCAAAGGAGAAAATTATTGCAGAAAAGTCACACACCAAGCGTTTGAGACGTAAGATGGTGCATGATGGTGGAAATGACCACGTGTTCGCATGCACCCACTGTGAACGGACATTTACAGCGCAAATTAGCCTTATCAGTCACACTCGCTACCGCCATAGTTAAAAGTTATTATGCCTTTTTAGAGCACAAACTATCGTCTGTCAAGACGGCAAGGTGCCAATGATTGATATATATATATATATATATATATATATATATATATATATATATATATATATATATATATATATATATATATATATATCCATCCATCCATCATGCGCCATGCCGGTAAGCGTGGGCGGTCATGTTCTGCCATCTCACTCGATCACCAGAGTCGTGGATCAGCTCCGTGTTTCTGTCTATATATATATATATATATATATATATATATATATATATATATATATATATATATATATATATATATATACCTCGCGCAGAATTGCATGTACTACATGGAGAAGCTTATTTGTACCACGCGGAGAAACAATTTTTGTACTACGTGGAGGGTTATATATGTACTACTTGGAGAAACAATATGTGTACTACGTGGAGAAACACTATATGTACTACTTGGTATAACACTATATGTACTAAGCGTAGAAGCACTATAGGTATTATATGGAGAAACACTATATGTAATATATGGAGAAACACTATATGTAATATATGGAGAAACACTATATGTAATGATATATGGAGAAGCACTGCATATAGCATCTATTATTCTGCTGCTGACAGCTAACACAACGACTCTTCTTTAAAATACAAGCTTTCTTTGTGTTCTCTTGTAGCATGAGAAAAATCACTAAGTTTATATGGCCGTTTAGTGCTTGTTCGTGTCTATTATTCCTACTTGTATTTGTCATGAAATGCCGCCTTAACATCCCAGAATATTTTTCTCGGTCTCAAAATTTGAGAGGCCAAATTGAGAAAGAATGAATCAATCACGCTACTCCAAAATTATCTAGTCGTGAGGTAAGATTATTCACAAAAAGCCTCTAGCCATGACGTAAGCTTGCAGATGGCAAGTAAAATGGCAACTAGATAATTAGTATACACCTTGGGAAACTGCTGACCCAGACATGCTGAATCAACAATGAACTGGGCCATGGACTGTATAATTAAAACCGACCAGGCATGACACCTGATAAGCAGGGGTAGAAAATCGCCCAGGTGTGAACAACATTGACCCAGGGAAAGATAATAGCCCCAGGGCTGTAAACTAAGCCCCGCCCACTCTGACTGGCAGACTCAGGGAGGTGTGAACCAGGTCTGATAAGACAATTAACACTGAGCCTGTGGACTTGGGACCAGACAGAGAGGAGCAAGGTGTGATGGCCAGTTGCAGTGATAAGGGCAATTACTGTCAGGAGGAGATAAGAAGAATTTATGACGGGAATGCCAAGGAGATAATACTGTCTGCTTGACTCAGCTTAAATAAGGGTCCCTAGCCTGTTTTATGTTAGATTAAGTCTGACTTATGAACAGGTAGGAACTATCTCAATGTTCTGTAGTCATATGCATGATTATTATGTTAGATTTCACTACAAAAGTTATTTCTTAGTTAAGTGATTTTCAGTCTATATCTGATCTAGGTTATTGCAAGAACTATCATTGTCATAGGTTACTTGAGTGTTCTTTCTAAGTTCTGTGTTCAATATCATTGTGCTGTAAGTGCTACTCTTCTGAGAAGTAGAAACTTATGGAAGGCAGGTCTTGTCTAGATATACTTGAGGTATCGTAGCAGATGCTTGCCATTTCTTTGTAAACTAGACTAGTCTCTTTTTGGTGTGTGCATTTGTTGTACAGATTATAGTCAACTGACTATTTATTTAATTCTTACAACAGCAGTAACTAAGTGGTGATTAAACCGGGCAGCCCAGCAAATATGGCTGGTCTGTTTGGTCACTTCAATTAGACTTGTTGTATATCTCATTTTGTAGCTATACAATATTAGTACTCATTAATAATGCCTGATGCTATTATGTGAGTATCATTAGATGTCTATCTTGAAGTAATATAATGTTTACGGATATGTTGGATGTATGTATGTGTAATTTCATATGAATATACGATGCTAGGAATATGCTTCGTACATATTCTTTTTGTGTATATACATCTCATTTCGTATACCTACAAACTAACTAGTGCATTATGCTATTATGTTAAAGTATCATAATATGTCTAGTTTAAGTAATGTTTTATGTGTATTGGATGTTTGATATATTGATTTGTCATATGCAAACCTACCAATATGAAGTGTTATGCTATTGTCTGCGCATTGGCACATTGGCCAATGATTGTGTTGGAAGCAGAGGTGTAATGGTACAGACATTACCCACAAGTGTTATAGGGTATATGGTGCTAAACTTTCTCAGTGTATTGTGGGCGTGCGTCCACGGTAATGCATGGAAACCTGGCACAGCTACTGGTCACGGCTTGCATTCCCGGATGATCAGGCCTTGTTATAATACCCTTACCGACCCTGTGAGCTGCTAAACTAACATTGGACGGAGCGGCTGTACGACACAGAATTTCTGTATTAGCGACATGGACATGGGGCGGCAGAAATGTAATCATTACAGGCGTGTGAGACAATTGAAAAGCCCGTCCCAGACTAAAGACAGTAGGGAGAAGGAGGATGGTGAACGCAGTAGAGCTGGAAGATAAACTTGGCCAGACTGGTCATTGTATATGTTTGTGTTATGATATGTTTTAATTAGGATTGCGCTGATGTAGAACTGATATAACACATTCTTGACTTTCTTTCAAGCTCTCACAAGGAGCCCTATGTTATAGATCTCAAGACTAGAGACTACTGACTAGGAGTGTCAGGACTGACAGGATCGTCAGAATACCGGCAAGCTGTTTCTTTTGTGTGTGTCTACTGGAGAGTGGGGATCTGGACCACAGATCCAGATAGATCGAGTAACAAGTAAAGTTACGTAATGTTTGTCATCAATATCAATATGTATATGATTTCATCATCCTCATATTGACAATCATCCTATGTCTATTGTTATGATTAGTAAATAAATGTTGTAGTATTGTAACTCATAGTTCTGTCGTTATATTTTAATTCCAATTGTGCATACGTGTTGTGTGTGTACATTGGTGGGGGTTCACTTACACACCAAGGAAGGGAGCAGTCAGGGAGAAAAACCTGTACTGGAATAGTTGTCTTTACACTTTAATTCAGACGTAAAAATCTATTCTAGCTAACCTTCTCTTCCCATCCTTGGCGAATATTCAGCACAGTTCATTTAATTTTGTAACGAGCCACTTTGAGCTGTACGTTGGATATTCATGGGCCTAATCTATAGTTCAGCCATATAGATTTTGTCCCTAGTCAGTTTCTGACTATTAGGGGTTGCTCGCCAGTGAAAAATACTTTCATCTAGCCGGTGGGGCACCCCGACTTCTGACAGATTGGGCTTCTCGTCCGGTATTTGAATTCGGACTTCTCGCTTTCAATAGACTCCGGTACTAGACCCTAGACATACGATTTTTAAAAGTTAACTCTTGTAATCTTCAGTCATCAAAATAGACTATCATCAAATGTAGCTACTTTTAGTTGAGGAAGTTACAGAGTACATATATAACTTTTCAAAAGTATAACAGATAAGAACTTATGAGAAAACTACCATCATCTATCATTTATTGATAACTGTTTTTAACTATTATCAATTAGTGTTACCATTCATCATTTAATGATAAGTGAACACTTTAATCATATTTACATTGATGTGTTTGATGATTTAACTGCTTGACTGATTTGCAATTTTATGCTAATATATGCCATGTTCATTTTGACATGTATGCAGTGCATTTTAATGTTTATTTAGGTAAATATTACTGTTGATTACTGTGTAGTATACCTCTCACACTTACTTCACTGCTGTCGCCAGGTACTACTTGAATATTATTTTCAGTTGTCTTTCACTGCTGAGGCTAAACTATACACCTTGGATAGCGCAGACTGTCAGTAGTTAACTCTTGTCTTTCTAGCTTAGATCTGATTTTTGATATATACATAGGAGCTTACCTGAATATAGTCATTTGCAATTATGGCCTTACGTTACCGGAATCTCGAAGAGGACATGAAGGCGCGCGCAGATTTCTCAGAGTCCGCGAGAGGGTGGGGCATAAGAAAAGGCTTAGAGGGGGAGCAACTAGAAACATATATCATAGCTGAGTTAGAATGGTGGGACCAAGAAGAAGAAATTATGTTTAAAGAAAATGATGAGTTCTTTGGAGCACAAGAGCGTAGCAAAACTGAAGGAGTAAGAGATGGAGAAAACGCATATGGAAGCAGTCAATGCAGAGAAGCTAACCTTTCTAGCGGAACATAAGGTAGGAGATATGGATGCTCACCCAACCAGGAAGGAAGGGACATCTTTGCCACCCACCGCAGAATCAGAGGTAGTGGACCGGGAACTACAGGTTCTCATTCGACCCAGTCCTAAACGGAAAAGAGGGAAGAAAAAACGTGCCAAGGGCACTTCAAACAGTCACAAACGTGATAACTGTTTGCACCACGGCAATAGTCGTTTGACAGTAGAGGACCTTCAGGAAAACCACTTGACTGCTACGAGAAATGAATCTCGAGAGAAAGAGGAACTGAAGACAACCTTTAATGAGGTCGCAGGCGGAGACCTAGCCGATTCTCACATTCCCTTCTGTTCACAGAATCACGAAGTGGAATTACATCTGACTGAAATAGGGAGGATGGAAGGAACTGAATCCCAGGTGAATTTCATTACTGCAACGCGGGAAGAATCACTAATTATCAGTTCAGATAATTTGCCTACTAACAGTTACCCAGAGGACAACTGTTCGTACCACAGGATATGTGGTTTAACTGGTCCGCCAGTACAAGACTCCCAGGAATCTCATTTTACTTCAACGAGAGGTGAAACTCAAGAGGAAGATGACCTGAGGACATCTTTTAAGGAGGTCGGAGATCGAGAGGTAACCGACTTTATTATTCCCTTCAGCTCAGGAGAGGATGAAGTGGGATTAAATTTGACTGACAGAGGGATGAAGGATGACCCGGAACCCCTTGTGATCTTTGAGGCTGCAGCTCAGGAAAAGACACTAGACATCAGTTCAAATGATTTACGTAATGTGATGGATTGTTTAGACACCAGCCCATCACAGGATTTACCTCAACTGGACTTAGCCCATGAAAGCACGACCAGAGAGGAACATCCAGACCAGGAAACATTTCCAGTTGTTATCTCACAGTATACCAGTTCGGAGACTCAGGAAACACAAGGAATTGTCATGAGCCAGAATATGGACTCTGATATTGTGCAGACAACATTGTCTGTAGTTGCTAAAGAAGAAAATTCTTTGCAAAAGATGGAGGAAGAAAAGCCTATCATCTCATTAGCTGAAGTTATCAGGGAATTCCAGCAACAGGGACCTGAAGTAACAGAAGTCAAGAGTGGTTTGGAATCAAGCACTCTTAGGACTCAATCTACCCTTCAGTCAGGTCGATTTGATAGGAGTAGATCAGCTATTTGTGGATACTTTATTCAAAAGTAACTCCACTTTATCGCCTGTGAATAACTATGTTATTTCTCAAGGCTGGACAACTTGGCTCACTAAATTTCCAATTTCTAGCACGGTTTTCACACGAAACTCTAATGCAGAGAAACTCAGCCCATTAACTGAATATCAGGGGAAGAAACCGCGACACCGAGGAGGGACGATTGTTACGCCCGACTTTGAAGGAGGAAAGCGCCAGTTGAATGTATATCATGGGACCATGATGTGTAACATTATTCCTTTTAAAAGGAAGCTATTGATGGATCTGTTAAGGATCTTTAAAGGATGGAGGAATATCACGGAGACAAGCTTTGCTGTGGCCAGCTTATGCGAGACTTCACTACGGGTACATCCTCGGCTGAAAGGAGTAAATCACGTGAGTGAATGGTGTAAAACAATCGCTGCCCAGAGGCGTAGAAGAATCCCGTTGATTGTGATCTTTCCCAGAGGGGTAAAATTACAACCTTCTGACAATTACCGGATTTTACCAAGCTATGGCATGGAATCCCGGCCGAAAACCAGGTACAAGGATCTATCCAGAGTATCTTTGGGTTATGGAAATGGGACGTCTTTCTGCAGATGCAGGACAACCCACTGCCACAAGGAATATTGGAAACCTTTAGGCAGATACAGAACGGAGAGTGCTTAGGCATTATTCTGGGATGTACGGCGTGCGTTGAAAAAAGATTTCTGGCAGAAACTTTTTTTTTAAGGGGAAAGCTCTGTCGTGAAATGCCGCCTTAACATCCCAGAATATTTTTCTCGGTCTCCAAATTTGAGAGGCCAAATTGAGAAAGAATGAATTAATCACGCTACTCCAAAATTATCTAGTCGTGAGGTAAGATTATTCACAAAAAGCCTCTAGCCATGACGTAAGCTTGCAGATGGCAAGTAAAATGGCAACTAGATAATTAGTATACACCTTGGGAAACTGCTGACCCAGACATGCTGAATCAACAATGAACTGGGCCATGGACTGTGTAATTAAAACCGACCAGGCATGACACCTGATAAGCAGGGGTAGAAAATCGCCCAGGTGTGAACAACATTGACCCAGGGAAAGATAATAGCCCCAGGGCTGTAAACTAAGCCCCGCCCACTCTGACTGGCAGACTCAGGGAGGTGTGAACCAGGTCTGATAAGACAATTAACACTGAGCCTGTGGACTTGGGACCAGACAGAGAGGAGCAAGGTGTGATGGCCAGTTGCAGTGATAAGGGCAATTACTGTCAGGAGGAGATAAGAAGAATTTATGACGGGAATGCCAAGGAGATAATACTGTCTGCTTGACTCAGCTTAAATAAGGGTCCCTAGCCTGTTTTATGTTAGATTAAGTCTGACTTATGAACA
This sequence comes from Cepaea nemoralis, assembly GCA_014155875.1. NCBI lineage: Eukaryota > Metazoa > Mollusca > Gastropoda > Stylommatophora > Helicidae > Cepaea > Cepaea nemoralis. Next base: position 214,755 of record JACEFZ010022290.1, on the reverse strand, counting down.
GGTAGGAACTATCTCAATGTTCTGTAGTCATATGCATGATTATTATGTTAGATTTCACTACAAAAGTTATTTCTTAGTTAAGTGATTTTCAGTCTATATCTGATCTAGGTTATTGCAAGAACTATCATTGTCATAGGTTACTTGAGTGTTCTTTCTAAGTTCTGTGTTCAATATCATTGTGCTGTAAGTGCTACTCTTCTGAGAAGTAGAAACTTATGGAAGGCAGGTCTTGTCTAGATATACTTGAGGTGTCGTAGCAGATGCTTGCCATTTCTTTGCTAAACTAGACTAGTCTCTTTTTGGTGTGTGCATTTGTTGTACAGATTATAGTCAACTGACTATTTATTTAATTCTTACAACAGCAGTAACTAAGTGGTGATTAAACCGGGCAGCCCAGCAAATATTTCTGGTCTGTTGGGTCACTTCAATTAGACTTGTTGTATATCTCATTTTGTAGCTATACAATATTAGTACTCATTAATAATGCCTGATGCTATTATGTGAGTATCATTAGATGTCTATCTTGAAGTAATATAATGTTTACGGATATGTTGGATGTATGTATGTGTAATTTCATATGAATATACGATGCTAGGAATATGCTTCGTACATATTCTTTTTGTGTATATACATCTCATTTCGTATACCTACAAACTAACTAGTGCATTATGCTATTATGTTAAAGTATCATAATATGTCTAGTTTAAGTAATGTTTTATGTGTATTGGATGTTTGATATATTGATTTGTCATATGCAAACCTACCAATATGAAGTGTTATGCTATTGTCTGCGCATTGGCACATTGGCCAATGATTGTGTTGGAAGCAGAGGTGTAATGGTACAGACATTACCCACAATTGTAGTATAGGGTATATGGTGCTAAACTTTCTCAGTGTATTGTGGGCGTGCGTCCACGGTAATGCATGGAAATCTGGCACAGCTACTGGTCACGGCTTGCAAGCCCGGATGATCAGGCCTTGTTATAATACCCTTACCGACCCTGTGAGCTGCTAAACTAACATTGGCTGTACGACACAGAATTTCTGTATTAGCGACATGGACATGGGGCGGCAGAAATGTAATCATTACAGGCGTGTGAGACAATTGAAAAGCCCGTCCCAGACTAAAGACAGTAGGGAGAAGGAGGATGGTGAACGCAGTAGAGCTGGAAGATAAACTTGGCCAGACTGGTCATTGTATATGTTTGTGTTATGATATGTTTTAATTAGGATTGCGCTGATGTAGAACTGATATAACACATTCTTGACTTTCTTTCAAGCTCTCACAAGGAGCCCTATGTTATAGATCTCAAGACTAGAGACTACTGACTAGGAGTGTCAGGACTGACAGGATCGTCAGAATACCGGCAAGCTGTTTTCTTTTGTGTGTGTCTACTGGAGAGTGGGGATCTGGACCACAGATCCAGATAGATCGAGTAACAAGTAAAGTTACGTAATGTTTGTCATCAATATCAATATGTATATGATTTCATCATCCTCATATTGACAATCATCCTATGTCTATTGTTATGATTAGTAAATAAATGTTGTAGTATTGTAACTCATAGTTCTGTCGTTATATTTTAATTCCAACTGTGCATACGTGTTGTGTGTGTACATTGGTGGGGGTTCACTTACACACCAAGGAAGGGAGCAGTCAGGGAGAAAAACCTGTACTGGAATAGTTGTCTTTACACTTTAATTCAGACGTAAAAATCTATTCTAGCTAACCTTCTCCTTCCCATCCTTGGCGAATATTCAGCACAGTTCATTTTAATTTTGTAACGAGCCACTTGGAGCTGTACGTTGGATATTCATGGGCCTAATCTATAGTTCAGCCATATAGATTTTGTCCCTAGGCAGTTTGACTATTAGGGGTTGCTCGCCAGTGAAAAATACTTTCATCTAGCCGGTGGGGCACCCCGACTTCTGACAGTATTGATGACTTCTTTTAGCAAGCAGCTGACGCATTTTGAGAATATCGTGTCGTCTTAGTTTTTCAATGACCAAAGGAGGCTTGGGGTACAATATCAGACTCAGACTTATGGGATTTGTTTTTGTTTGAGCAACATCTTTGATACCCAATTTATCTTTTGTCACCTCTGTTATTCTCATTGACCATAGGAAGGATTGTAAAGACAACATTAAGAACTGCCTAAAATGGAGTTCAATGAAGCTCTTTTACAAAGCAACCCGATGACCTTGACTTAGCTAACGACATTGCCATCCTGTCGGATGGACGAAATCAGATGCAGGATAAATTAAACACATGGGAGGTCACACCAATTAGGTTAAAAAGTCATAGGGAGAAAACTATGGTAATGAGAATAAATCAAGTCAATGATAAATCGATCTCCCTTGGTGAAACTTCACTTCAAGAAACAGAATCATACACCTATCTAGGTAGCAATGTAGTCAAAGATTAGTAAACAAACTATGATATAAAAATAAGAACCCAAAAGGCAAGATGAGCTTTTTCCGGTACTAGAAAACTTGTAGACGACGAAAGAAATTAAAGTTAGCACCAAACTTAGAATAGTTAATTCGGTAGCACTGTATTAATCAGAAACGTGCAAAACAACTTAACTGATAACACGCAAACTATACACATTAATTACTTCGTGACTGCTGAGAATTGAAGAACTATAATGGTATGACAGAATCACCCAACGTAGAGTTCATTGAGAGAACTAGACAAACACCTGTCAAACAAGAGATGAAGAAAAGACGCTAGCGATGATTGGGACGTACACTGAGAAAACCTGAGATAATGTGTAACTAGAAAGACATTTGTTTAGAATCCACAAGACAAAAGGAATAGACGGAAGACCCAAAAACACACAGAGACGAGAAGTAGAGTCTTTTTGTTTTTGTTTTTTTGCTTTAGCTAGCTTTGAACTCAAGCGTAGTCTATGGACGTGCTACTACTTATAGCGCCCTGGACTGATGTGTGCTTGTAGATTAGCCTTCCCTACAACCAGTGTCCCTGGCCATCAGGCGTACCCACTCAGACTTCACAGGTAAATACAGACAAATGAATAATATGGAGGGAAAGGGACGGAGCTGCATTGAACAGCTAATGATAGGACGGCTTGAGGTGAGCTAGCTAAGTGCCCATGTCCTATTGGGGGACAACAGGCGAAAGAAGGGGACATCAAGGACATAAATGTTAAGGTTGTCCCGTGACGGGACTTCAGGGAGCGAAATGCTCGGCCTTGACATATTCAAGACCACGTGAGTATGAGGTGAGGGTGGCCCATTCCCTTTCTCGCTGTCTTTCCTCAGTAGACGATTCCCAAGAAATTCTGAACACGAGTTGAACTGAGTTGGGCAAAGAACCAACATCACTCCACTTAGGACATTCCCATATGCACTCCGTCCCATCGTTCAACAGCCAGCGAAGAGTCATACTACTAATATTTCCGACCGCTATCTGATTAAAAGTTCTGCTGATCTTCCCTCTCGGTTTTGAGATTCTTCCAGACCCCTTGCCGATCCCCCGCAATCTCATTCTTACCACTTACGGGTTCTCAATCTCCTCTCCCTCCCTCTTCACCTTGTCCTACAGGCGCTCGACCACCACTCCCTTGTCCATAGGCAATCTACCACCAACAGGTGCATTCCCTATTAGCCTATCCGCCTGTTCATTTCCCCGCACTCCCGTGTGGCAAGAGCAAACATTGAATACAGTTCTCAGTCTGTGGTCTCCAGGCTTGGCCATGAGAATGTTATTCCCATAGGAATGTTATTCCCATCCCATGGTAATTTATGGCTGTCCCATCCCATCCCATGGGAAAGGTCCCATGGTGTAGGATGGGATGGGACAGGCATAAATTACCATGGGATGAGACAGAAAAATATGTCCCATGGACAAGCCTGGTGATCTCTGAAGCGGGAATAGCTATTCCAAACGAAACATTCCTTTCTCCACATTATTAAGCATACGCCTTGAGTCCGTAATGAATGCAATGTGCATCGCAGTGGTCTCCTCAAACAAACGGAATGCCGCTGTTACTGCTTCCAATCTACAATTCTGAACATGACCACGTACCAATGAAACAAGCTGGGTGGACTCCAAAGCCGTATTTGTCGGAATAAAGTCTACCGTCGCAGGAGATTGAACCCATACCACTGTCTTGACAAGTAATCACACTAACCACTATATCACCGCGCCTCCATCGAGCCGGTACTAGTCGAGAACAGGAACCCATCACCGAGGAAGCATGCATTATCACAAACCATGTTAAAGATATCAACAGCCATAACAAACAATCAAGAAATAGTTTACTGCGTAACCCCGCTGTCTGAAAGAGCTGTAATACACAACATGCCAATAGAGTGGCCGACAATTTGTCTCCACTGGCTGGTGTTTAACATAAGCTACTCCTCAACACAAATAGCCAAGCTTTCATATTCAATAGAATCCTCAATGCAGAGCTGCAAGCACAACAAGAACTAAATATAAAACAGGTTTCCGATGTTTTGTTACAATCGTTCTGCACTTCTGCGAGTTCTTCGGCGACATTAACGTTAGGAACCCTGAGGACAATACTGCAAACAGTGACGAGCGCTTTGACAACAAAAGAGGATAATGCGATTGGTTACCTCTCTCACGTGGATGCTTTGTGGAGCGGGCGACTGCTTGGAGGAGCAGGCAAAAATTGCATATTGGGCAAGGAACGGAGTCTAATCATGATTTGAATGAAAATAGATTGGCGCGTAGTGGATTCTCTACGCTTCGGTGGACTTTAGAAGTGTCATGGAAAACGACTTTTTTCAATGCCTTCAATACAAAACGGTATAATCTTCTTACAGATTTGCCCAGGCTCATCGAAGGAGAAAGTACACACTTCGGCCAAGCTTAACGTCAGAGAAAGTGCAGATTTCGCCCCAGCTTATTGCAGGAGAAAGTATACAGTTATCACAAGCTCACAGAAGGAGAAAGTAACATATTTATCACAAATTTATGGAAGGTGAAATACAGACTTCGCCCATGCTCATGGTAGGAGAAATGCAGACTTAGCCCACGCTCATCGAAGGAGTAAGTACAGACTTATCACAAGCCCATCGTAAGAGAAAGTATAGATTTATCCAAGATCATTGTAGGAGAAAGTATAGATTTATCACAAGCTCATCGTAGGAGAAAGTATAGATTTATCCAAAGATCATTGTAGGAGAACGTATAGATTTACCCCAAGCTCATCATAGGAGAAAGTATATATTTATCTCAAATTAAATGAAGGAGAAAGTACAGACGTATCCCAAATTTATCGAAGGAGAAATAGACTTCACTCAAGCTCATTAAAGGAGAAAGTACAGTCTTATCTCAAGCTCATCGTAGGAGAAAGTACAGACTTTTTCTACAAATTTTGACTGTCTAGAAGTCTAATTTCTCTAATCAGTTTTCATTTGTCTTATCCCAAGCTCATCGTAGGAGAAAGTACAGACTTCGCCAAAGCTCATCGAAGGGGAAAGTACATACTTATCCCAAGCTCATCTTAGGAGAACGTATAGAATTTAGAGTATCACAAGCTCATCGTAGTAGACAATATAGATTTGTCACAAGCTCATCGTAGGAGAAAGTACAGACTTTTTTCTACACATTTTGACTGTCTAGAAGTCTAATTTCTCTAATCAGTTTTCATTTGTTTCTTGTAGGACTTGACCATTGGTTTTTCTGTATGTCCATGGTATTCTTTGCATTCTCCCCAGAAACCACATTTCCACAGCAGCAGCTGTAAGAATTGACATATTTTTATTGGTCAGTATGTTTTTCCATCTTGCAAAAGGCTTCCTTGTCCATGGCAAGTCTTGTTCTAATCTCTTCAAGGCATCTCCCATCAGATGCTCCGAGATAATTGTCCCGATTCACTTGTTTAAGAATATTCCCATTTACTTGAATATTATCTGGGATATTTCCTCCGTCTTCTTAGTGATATATATATATATATATATATATATATATATATATATATATATATATATATATATATATATATATATATATATATATCATACTTCAACTACTACTACTTCTACTGCTGCTGCTACTGCTGCTGCTGGTGCTGCTGCTGCTGCTGCTACTACTACTACTACTACTACTACTACTACAACTACTACTACTACTACTACTACTACTACCTACTACTACTACTACTACTGCTACTACTACTACTACTAATACTACTAAGACTGCTGCTATTAATATTACTACTTCAACAACAACAATTACGCCCACCACCACTACTGCTACTATTACTACTACTACTACTACTACTACTACTACTACTACTACTACTACTACTACTACTACTACTACTACTTCTACTACTACTACTACCACTACTACTACTTCTATTGCTGCTTCTGCTGCTGCTGCTGCTACTACTACTACTATTACTCATCCTAATAATAATAATAATAACAATAATAATATTAATAAGAATAAAAATTAATAACAGTAATAATAACCATGAGGAAAAAAAAACATTACGAAACTTAAAATGAAACGAGTTTCGAAACATATAACTTTATTCTTAAAAGCGGGAAAATAAATAAACAATTACAATTCTCTCAGAAATATTGATTTTACAATCAACTTCTCTACCAACAAAACAATCACTGAAGCCACATTATTATCAATAACAATAGAAATTACAAGGTAACCAATATGCAAAATAGACCAGTCCGTCTCATGGCGGCCATGACAAAATTTCAAGTTCCTTCCCCTGGACTTAACAAGTCATTACACCCCGGGCATTCTGTAATGGAAAGTTTTCGTGACCCAGCACCGGTAGGACTGGCCCCCTCGTGGTTGTTTCATTATCAGCGGTGTCGTATATAATAACGCACCAATTTGACTCCGAGGAGACAGCGGGAGCTTAGTGTACCTTTGCGTGCAAGTTTTATGAAGAGATGATGAAGTTGGCCTGTGGCTCTGTTGCTCACCATGGCAACCAGACTTAAGTTGCTTTTTATGGTGGTATGTTTAAAATGATACTTAATGCATCCTGGCACTAAGGTTCTTATAAGTTACGTGACGCACTTTTTTTCAAACTCACGAGTGCTCGAATTTGCTTTTTATGTTAACTACTTGTTGTATCTTTTGTTCTCGTGATATTTGCTGTTCGCCACTCACTACATTCTCGGGAGATTATCTATCTATCTATCTATCTATCTATCTATCTATCTATCTATCTATCTATCTATCTATCTATCTGTCTGTCTATCCATCTATCTATCTATCTATCTATCTATCTATCTATCTATCTGTCTGTCTGTCTGTCTGTCTGTCTGTCTGTCTGTCTGTCTGCTATCTATTTATCTGCCCATCTGTCTGTCTGTAAGTCTGTCTCTCCTCATCTTTCGCTCATCTTTTGGTCTCTTTTGCTGTCTATCTGTCTGTCCATCTTTCTGCCTATCTTTCAATCTACTACTCTGTCCATATTTCTGCACATTTTCTACAATGGCCCTGTCTACCTTTCTGCCCATCTTTCTGCCGATTTGTCTTATTTAAAAATATTTTGTTTGTTCGTTTATATTTCTGTCTATCTGTCTTCTTCTTATTTGTTTACCAAATTGTTGGACCATCTTTCTGCCAATCAATAACCCATGTTTCTGTATGTCAATCTGCCGTTAATTCTGCCAATATGTCTGTCTATCTCTCTGCCAAAAAGTATGTCTTTCTTCTATTAAACTTTCTGTTCAACTTTCTCTTTATTTTATTTTTATATATTGCGCATCTTCTTTCCACCTTTCTGTTCGTCTCCTCCCCCACCCACCCCCTTTCTCGCATTCGTTATGTCTGTCTTTCTGCACAATTTTTCTGCCCAGTTGTATGCTCATTTAATATTGATATTTTTTTTAACCTGCCTGCCCATCTTTCTTCATAATTTCTTCTATCTTGACTTGCGTCTTTCTTTCTGTTTTGATGTCCATCTTTCTACCAATCAATCTGTACATATTTCTGCCCATCATTCTGTCTATCTTTCTAGCTATCTTTATGTCAACATTACTGCCCATCTGTCTGTCCATCTGTCTGTTGTTCTGTTAATCTATCAGTCTATATTTCTGCTCATCTTTCGGTCTATAATTCAGCTCATCTTTCATTCTATATTTATACTAATCTATCAGTCTATATTTCTGCTAAACTATCTGTCTATATTTCTGCTAACCTATCAGTCTATATTTCTGCGAATTTGTCAGTCTATATTTCTGCTCGTCTTTCAGTCTATATTTCTGCTCATCATTCGGTCTATAATTCAGCTCATCTTTCAGTCTATATTTCTGCTTATTACCCGGGAAGGTTAACCCGGTCAACAAAATCCCACAGAAGTCGGATGTGTCGTCCTAAAAGCGCAGTATCGCAGCTCCGCTGTAAACAGGTACAACGCAATCACACCCAAAAAAAAAAAAGACTGGATGAACGTAGAAGAAGAAGACGATTTCTGATAATCTATCAGTGTATATTTCTGCTAATCTATTAGTTTATATTTCTGCTAACCTATCAGTCTATATTTCTGCTAACCTATCAGTCTATATTTCTGGTGATCTTTCGGTCTATAATTCAGCTCATCTTTCAGTCTATATTTCTACGTATCTATCAGTTTATATTTCTGATAACCTGTCAGTCTATATTTCTGTTAATCTATCAGTCTCATTTCTTTCTGTTTGTCTTTCAGTCTATATTTCTGCTCATCTTTCGGTCTACGTATAATTCAGCTCATCTTTCAGTCAATATGTCTGCTCGTCTTTCATCCTATACTTCTGCTCATCTTTCTGCGCATTTTCTGTCCATCTTCCTTTCCATTTGCTAACCCGATGTTCTTCCTATCTTTCTATCCATCTTTTTCTGCCAATCTATCTGTCCACCTGTCTGCCCATTATTTTTATCAAAATCTATGCAAATATTTCCATCAACTTTCAGTCTATCATTTTTTTCCCCATTTGTCTGTCCAATGCTTCTCTCATATTTCTGCCTATCTTTCTGTCCCTCTGTCCTATCAACATTTCTGTCCATCTTCATGTCTATCTTTCTGTCCATCTGCCCTGCCCATCATTGTGTCCAAATTACTGCTCGTGGAAAGCACCGATCTTTCTGTCCATCTTCCTTTCCATTGGTCTGTCCAATGCTCGTCTCATCTTTCTGCCCATCTTTCTGTCCATTCATCTCCTCCTCCGGCTGATAGCTTATCCACAAATTTACCCATCTAGATTGCCTACTTTGTCTAATGTATTGTTATTTACGATCACAGAACCCTTCTAAGAGCAAATAATTGGACATGAAATAGAACTGAGATAGAACCAAATGAAACTATAACTAAATCCATAGAATACAATTAGCTCTTAAACATAAAACACATTAATAAAACACAAGCATCTTTGCCGTGTAATGTACAACGTCGAGAAAGGTGCTACCAAGTATGCGATACAATTTCACTTCGTTAGTAAATTTGAGGTAGGCATGTATGTTTCGAAACACGGAAACTGAGGTTGAACTGGCTTATTAGTATCGTTCTCATCAACATGCCCATGTTGATACGCTTGAGCGGAGATGATTCGCCATCACAGAAGATTATCACAGTTTGGAAATCAGCTTGCGTTCTTGTCCTAATTATGCCATTTTCGCCCTGCTATTGATTTTAATGATGTTACACTTCTATCATAAGGCATGTGTCCTGCCTCTGGTGTTGGTATTTGTAAATTATCACATCGCCAGGCCATCATCTACTTTTCTGATCCTCGTTTTCTCCTCGGCCCGGTACAATTCCTTAAATAATTATCAGTTCCATTTATGGGAGTGGGAGTGAGTGAGAACGAACGAACGAACGAACGAACGAACGAACGAACGAACGAACGAACGAACGATACGAACGACCGAACTTTATTTTCGAAAGGTCATAAATTTGGCACGCAGGCCCGTCTTACATTCAGAACTTCCAATCACTCATCTTTCGTTCATCATTTGTGCATGTTACATTCACGTAGGGAAAAAGACATTTTCAGATGAATGTTGTAAACATAAACAATGCATATTACCATGTTATGAGACAGACAGGCAGGCAGACACACATACACACGCACATTCCATAAACACATACAATCATGCATATACTTGTATACTTACATCATTTGCATAAACTCTCACAGTTATGCATCGTCTGAACAACACAAAAATATACACAGTCTCGCATACACATATGCTTATTCAAAATCACAAACTCACTAACAAATGTTTACTTATAAATACATAATACTCTCTGCCTCTCTCTCTCTCTCATTCTCTCTCTCCTCTCTCTCTCTCTCTCTCTCTCTCTGCGTGCGTGCGTGTGTGTGTTAGTGGTGTGTGTGTGCGCGTGTGTGTGTGTGTGTGTGTGCGCGCGTGTGTGTGTGTGGTGTGTGCGTGCGCGCGCGTGCGTGTGTGTGTGTGTGTGTGTGTGTGTGTGTGCCTGTCCCCCTATCATGGTAATATGCATTGTGTATGGTCACATTATTTATTTGGGAATGTATAAAACATTTTTTAGATAATTGCTGTGCCAAAGATGTATGACTGTAAGGGCGGAATGTAAAACAGGCCTGCGGGCCCATCTTTGAAAACAAAATTCGTTTTTGTTTTTCCGTTCGTTCTTTCCCAGATATCCATGTATTTCTTTTTTTTTTTTTTTTCAAGCCCAGAGTACGCGATGCTCCTCAATTGTATTTGCCTGTTTAACCAGTCATGTTCAATATTGGGTGCGTATTGGATATATCTCTTTGTGCTCATCTTCGTCCAATGAATGTGTAATACTGTTCTTAACTCTTACGTTGAAAGACGTGCATGTGCTCTTTGGCTAATTTGTTCAAAATTAAAGTCTTCTTCTTCTGCTGCGTTCATCCGAAGAGTTTGTTTTCTTCTTTTCCGGACGTGATTGCATTGTGCCTGTTTACAGCAGAGCAGCGTTCTTGCGCCGTTTTGCCGACACATCCGACTTCTGCGGGCATTTGTTGACCGTGTTAACCTTCCTGAGGGTTTCGTAGGATATTTGACTCTCACTGTTGTGGTGTTATCCCCATCCCAACAGGCCCATATAGAACAGCCAAAGACATTCTGGTCAGCCCTCAAGGGAAGTCAAGGGCAGACCATGAGCATTCCCCGCCATCCAAGGAGGCTTCCATAATTGCAGAGCCGACATACGCGCTCTGGCACTGGGCTCACCCAAGGAATCGGTCACGTCCTGCACATGGCTGCTTAGCCTCACTTCCGTATATTTTGGCCTCCGTTCACCACAGGCTGTTTCTCCGGAAACCAGAATAATGCAGTCTGCAGATGACATCCACACAGTGAGCTTTCGATTCGAACTTTCCACGTAATGGATTTGCTATATAAGCACTATTACATTGTGTGCCACTATGACACCTTTTCCACCTTTGATTACGCCCCACAAAGTGAGCTTTCGATTCGGACTTTCCCCCGGGAAGGTTAAACCCGGTCAACAAATGCCCGCAGAAGTCGGATGTGTCGGCCTAACGGTGCAAAAAACGCAGCTCTGCTGTAAACAGACACAACGCAATCACATCCGAAAAAAAACTCCGGATGAACCGCAAGAAGAAGAAGAAGATTCGGACTTTCAACGTAATGGATTTGCTATCCAAGCAATATTTCCATTTTCATGCTTCTGGAACGCTTTTGCTACCGACATATCTGTGGTATGAAGTGTGACAGTCTAAGTACATCTTCATGCACCTTTAGATGTCAACCTGAAGTTAGTTAAAGTAAGCTGCTGTCAGCTTGAGCTTGTTGATATCTCCATAGAGCTTGTCCTCAAATGAACAGGTGTGGGCCAAAATATCTTTCTCTCTTTTCTGCATATATGGGCTCTCTTCCTGCAGCAAATGTTTTAGCTGTCATTTTATCAGTTCCACAATTACATTAATCGGTATCTCCTATCTTAAGTTTATTGAACAAGTGGCATTTCAGCCTGTTATGTCCTTTGCTTTGAAGATTGCTACTTGTTCTCTTCGGTCGAGTTTGTAATATACATCATCTTTCTGGTGGCCTGGATGCTATTGATTCCCATTTGGTTCTATAAGTGCTTTTTATAAACCTCTTTGCCTCATTATAGGTAATGTCTATGTCAGGCTGAGGTAGTCGACCGGCTTCTTTTGCCAGTATGTCAGCTTCTTCATTTCCCGGTATACTGCAATGTGATGGGATCCACCTGTATTACAACTAGTTTGGATTTCTGACATAGTCCATGGAGTTCTGCTTCTTAGGTATACTATTTCTGTGCTGTTGTTGCTCTTCAGTATTGAGACAGCTGACTTTGCGTCTGTGAAGATAGCTATTTGCTTCTCTTTATTTTCCTCCATCAAGAGCATTTCTGCTACAATTGTCAAAGCTTCTACCTCTGCTTTGAAGTTACTTGAAAATTTTCCAGTTGCCACTGACTGTGTATTTTTCACTCCATGTATTTAAATTCCTCCTTCTCCATTTTCTATTGAATTTCTGGCACATCCGTCTGTATAGGCATGGGTCCAATTGCTACTTGGGCAATGTTCTTTCATGTAGTGTAGAGCGATTTTTCTTCTTTCTGTTTCATTCTGAGTGCTCTTTTTCTCAATATCAGGAATGTTTTCAATCATCTCAGGCAGTTGCTGCTGTCTCCAAGCTGGGAACCTGTGTGCATTGTAAATGGGTTTGACGGTTGATATGTTAAGTATGGGATCTGCCCTAATGTTTCGTTTTGCAGTTTCTACAAAGTTGCTACGCTTCAGTCTTCCCTTTCCAAAACCATTAAACCTGCTATACATAGGGTGGTCTGTCAATCTTCTAAATGTTTCTGCTTGTTGCTGGGCTCTGCTATCTCTTCTGTCCTACATTGTTTGTAAACAAGTGATCTTTTCTAGTTCGTTAATAGGCGTTGTCTTCAGGCTTCCAGTTATAATCCGCATTCCTTGATTTTGGACTCTACTTATTTTATTAAAGTTTACTTAGCTGCTGTTTACCAAGCTGCTGATGCCATATTCCCGTACTGGCCTCACCCGTCCAGTATATAACTTCTTGAGAACTTTCTCATCTGCTCCCCACGTTGTACCAGCAAGCTTATTCATGACTGCCATTCTTTACCTTGATCTTGTTCGATTTTTCTCAACTTGTGTCTTCCATGTCTAGCGACGATCAAAGATGACTTCTAGATAGTTTGGATTTTCTTCATGGCGCAATATTTTTCCATTCAATACCAGCCTTACGTTGCTGAGTTTTATTTGAGAAGGAGAACACTATGCATGTTGTTTTCTCCTCACTTATCTTCACTAGCCATGACTTTGACCAGTCCTCTAGCGCTAATAAGGCTTGCTGTATTCTGCTGTTAGCTGTGCTAATATATTCTTCAGATGTCCATATGGCTAGGTCATCTGCAAAGGAGGATGTGTGTACTCTGGCTGGAATATTTTCCATCATGACATTTTATATATGCTATATTGAAGTCTTATATCCATCTTATGGCTGTAGAAATGTGGTTTCTGAGGAGAATGCACAGAATACCATGGACAGATAGAAAAACCAAAGAGCAAGTCCTACGAGAAATAAATGAAAATAGTAAACTGATAAGAGAAATTTGACGTAGACATTCTAAATGTTTTGGACATGATATGAGAAGAAATAAATTTGAGAACTTTGTGACAACTGGCAAGATCGAGGGGAAGAGAACACGGGGAAAAAAGAGAAGTAAATACCTGGATGGCCTTGGCCACGTGGCATGGTCGAGACAAGAACAAGGAGCTTATCCAGGACTCTGGTGGTGGAGTGAAACGGCGAATCATGACCGCCCACTCCTACCGGCATGGCACATGATGGATGGATGAACATCCACTTGTTGCCACGGGAAGTATGCATCCAAACAACACTCTGACTTGTGTTCTATCTTTTTAACAATTATTTAAAAGGATTTAAAAGGCAAGATCATTTTTATCCCATATGGCACTGTCTTTTTCCGCAGGGCGGCCTGCCGAAAGCTTCGCCCAAAACAAGAACTCCCTAGGTCCATCGACGACCCACAGGACGTCTCCGGGAAAATTGCACTCGTAAACCGAACGACTTATCCTGTAATCAAACCCACAAACCTTTGGAGCGCAAGGTAAGCGGCTTAACCACTGCCCCTTGGAGACTCCCAGTTCTATCTGTTTCAATATTAGATGGTTTTAATGGCTTCAGCTTTTGCAGAACAATGGCAGTTCTTCTCTTAATTCAAGCCATCGCATTTCCATCGCCCTATAGCGAGCTAAAAAAACTATACTAGCCCACCGATTCAACACAAGATACAATTGTATGAAACTAAAGATGGACTCCGGAAATCGGGGTCTCCATAGTAAAGTAGTTAAATCGTCAGCCTCATGATCAAAGGGTTTTGGGTTCGTTTCTAGACTCTTTCGTTCGGTTCGCGAGTGCTGTTTTTTTTTTTTTTAAATTTAATTTAGGGTCGCTATCAGAGGTACGGAGTTCGTGTTCAGTGCTCTGCTTTCGGCAGGCTTCTACGCTGTAGGAGACTGGACTAGGCGATATACGATTAGCCTTCAAATAAAAACCTTAAAAACGTGATATAAATTGCAATAAACATGCATTTATCTTGTAACCTGTCAATATTGTTGTTGATGAGTGTTAAGCACATGACATCACAGTGCAGACGAACACGGTGCGTCATAAGAACAGTTTAAAGATGGCGCCCCAAAGAGGACATGCACCAAAGAGGAGCCGCGTTTTGTTATCCGTTTTTTTTTTATCAGAGTGAAGATGAATTCTATAGAAACGGCAAATGGAGTTCCAGCATGGATGTCACAGACTCACATAGGCACGGTACAAATATAAACGTAAGGGATACTGGAGAAGGGAGAGTACTCCAGCAAAAGGGAAAGAACCGAGTCACTCGAAGGCTTGAATAATCCAGAGCCTTCTCGAAGGACCGGTCAGTGTGTCCACAGCCCCGTGGACACTGATGGGGCCCGCCGATTGTGGGGTCCACGAGAAACTCAGAGAGAGTTGCCACCAGTGTCGGATTGCGACACGTGTGGAACAGTCAGACAGGGACTGGACATCGAGGAAGCAACAGGGCTTACCTTAAGGGGATCTTGATAGTAGACCCAATTGTATTTAAGGGGTCTTAGGACAGTAGATAGCTGCTAGTGTTATTGTGTTAACCATGTTCATTATAAACAACTCCTGTGATATGCAATGTACTGAATGCTGGCGTGTGAAAACTCGCTTCGCCAGCGTACTGTAATATACATGTAATTAAATGATGCTAAATTGTATCTAACGGAGTTTGTTGCCTGTATGAGCCCGAGTTTCAATCCCCTAGAGATCTAGGACTGTGACAGGCTATTGGGGGCAATCGCCGGTTTTGGAAATAAGAAGCTTTACGTTTCAGAACAGCTATTTTTGGGTTTGCCAAGTAAAAATAATATATCAACTTTAACACATGACAAAGTTAGAAACTTTGCAGCTATATGTAAATAAGCTATTATAGTCCCTCTACACAATATTTCAAATGATATTTATGAAATTTGACATGACTGTGACAATTACTATGACAGTTACTAATTTTTTTTTATTCCAACAGCAGATTGTTCCGCGAATTAGTGTGTGTTTATAACCTGTACTCCAGCAGTGGCGAGGAAACAAGACTACATTCGGGATCTCAGGGAAAATAAGATGAGTTTCATTTCATGCTCATTACATCCCTATGCGGTACTCCTCATCCTCATTCATTGATGTAACATTTTTCTATGCATTGATTGTTTATGTATATGCTAATATTATAGCCAAGTACATCTGCTCATATAAATTTGAAAGTAACCATTCAGGGGAAATAACATATTTTTGGACACCCTGACTATTTTTCAAAGGGATTTAATTTCAAGAAAGTAAATAATAACTAAATTACAAAATGTCAACATTAGAACAGTGCATTGAAGCAGGTATTAAGTTAGGATATAAAGAGGAAAAACTTTCAGAATGGGCACAAAAGACACATGCGGAAAATATTGCACTAGAAGAAAGAGCAATAGAAAGAGAAGAGAAGAAGATGCTAATGGAAGCTGAAGAAAGGAAAATGCAGATGCAAATTGAGGCAGAAGAGAAGAAGATGCAACTGCAAGCAGAAAGAGAAGAGAGGCAGATGCAACTGCAGGCTCAAGAGAAGAAGATGCAGATGGAGATCAGGGCTGCGACCAAGCAAGCCCAATTAAATGCAGAGACACAGATAAAACTGAAACAAATGGAAATTGACTCCAACCTAGAAATGTCAGTAAACAAAATTAGAAGTAAAGAAGATGAACAAAAATACAACAAATATAAAGGCCTTGTCAAAGCATTTTGTTCAGGAGATTCTATAAGCGCATACTTAGAGAATTTTGAGTGCTTAATGACTCACCATCAGGTCGCAAAGTCGACTGGTCATTTATTTTGATGAGAAATTTAGCTCTTAGAACCCTTAAAAGTGATAGAGACAGTTCGGCAAGACATGAGGAAAGATTATGATTATTAAAACAGAGAATACTCCAACACTTTTCATTAGATACAGCTGGCTATCAACTACTGTTCTCAAAATTATCACCATCACCTAACCAAACTTTCATTGACTACGTTTCTACAGTTCAAGATGTTTGTACAAAATGGATAACATCAGCGAAAACAAATAACAACCATGATAAATTAAAAGAGCTGATTATAATTGATAAATTATTAGCACTATCCCAACACCTTTTTCTAAATTTTTGAGACAGATGGACTGTAAAACCAATCCAAGAAATCGAAAATAAAGGGAGCGCATATTTTACAGCGAACCGCGATATTTTTCAGCTAAACATGAGCCAAAATGAAACAGCAGCGGTTACGAACACAAAATATTCGAAACCAAATGAAAATAGGTTCAAACAACGCCCTAAATTCTCAAAACCAGTCATGTGCCAGTATTGTCATCTAATGCACGAACAGTTTGCGATGTGTGACAAATCACCAAATTATCCACATCATCTCCAAAAGGTAGTGGAAAAACAAATGAACAAGAGAAATGCATATCAGAGAGCGGCTAAATGCTATTTTTGCGCGAGCTATGGGCATTTTTCTTCTGTCTGTGAAGGGAGAAAGAGGATGAAGCAGGCCAACGCCGCATTGATAGACACCTCCTCCGGATGAGGAGATTTGAACAACAGAATGAATGTCACATCCAGAATGAAAGTGCGAGTGAGTTTAGGCAACGCAGTAGAAATCATCAATACCATCTCTGAGTAACAAATGTAACACCTGTAGAAAGTTTCAGCTTGATACAACCTTGTTATGTGGCCACACAATACCAGTTTCTAACGAAATGGCCAACGCAGCCTTATCACCAACAGGCAATTTAAATTATTTAACATGGTTTGTTAACAACAAACAATGCACATTAATACGTGATTCCGGGGCGACTCTTTGTGGGATTAAGAAAACATTAGTTAACGACAAAGACTACACACACAAATACGTAACGTGTCGCACATTCTCAGGCACAATTGAAAGATACCCCCTAGCACTGGCCGAAATTCGGACACCTGTTATATCAGGACAAGTGCTATGTGCAGTACTAGAAAGTCGTGCCGCGAAATCATCCTTGGAATCTTCCCAACATAAGATCTTGCTTCGAAAAGGAAATCAGAGAATGGGTAACAGAAAAAACTGTATCCAAAACCAAACAGCGATTCCAAAGTGAAAAATCACGCATGCTTGTCTCAAACTGCCAAAAGCACAAGGGAGACAACCTATACGTAATTCGAAAAGAATTCACAGAGGTGCAGAACACAGGGGCGGTAGAATCTTTCAATGCTACCATCAAATTAACACCTCGAACTGAGGACGCCATCGATTCACAAAGTAATCAGCCTGGAAATGTGCAACAACACACGCAACACACTAATGTAGTAACAAGGACAGACAACCCACAAAACCCACACTGACCAACTTCAGGAATGCACTACAAATAATTGCACCCTAACATTACCACCACCTGAGTTGATAGAACAAAAACCAGATCAAACGCTTTCACCCATATTTCGCCAACAAAGGGGCGAGAACGATTTTATTACAACCAAATCAAGATATTTTACTATTACTACCTGACAAGAGAGATTTACTATCAACCTCTTGGCAGGGACCATTTAAAGTTGTGAGAAGGATTTTCGGAAGTTGATTACGAAATTTCTTTAAATGGAAAGTTGAAAATATTCCATGTAAATATGTTAAAACCATACTATGCTAGAAATGACAGTGACATGAACAAGCAGACGCAGATAACAGATGACAATAACCAAACTGACAAGAATGACACTGCGACAAACGAAGCATCGTTAACGACTCATTCTTGTGACAACGAGGACGACGAAAACATATTCACAGTACCGACAATATGGGATAACGACAAGTACGACCAAGGTAACGACACATTGACAACTATTAGTCTAGACGACGACGACAATGACATTGAAGACAATTTACAAACAGTAGCGTCAGTAATAAATCAGACGGACATAGACAATACGGAAATTCCAGTACCAACTATGAACGACGACATTACTATGAATGACATACAAATCTCTGACACTGTGACACAACAGCAGCGACAAGACATTTTGTCTCTTGTAAACGACTATAGAAACTATCTTCTCAAACAAACCTGAACGAACTGACAAGATAACACATTCAATTGTGTTGACAGATCTGACACCGATCAAATGTAGACCATATTCAATTCCTTACATTATAGAGCAAATTTAGATAAAGAAATTTTGGACTTGGAGAAAAAACAGAATAATACAGAAATCTGTGTCCCAGTATTCTTCGCCAATTGTCCTGGTGAAAAAGAAGGACAAAACCATTCGTTTGTGCATAGATTATAGAAAATTAAATACCATAACCATCCACAGATGCTGAGCCAATGAACAGCTGTGAAGACCTTATCTTGAATATGTCTCATTCATCATTATTTTCCTAAGCTTGATTTAGCTAAAGGTTACTGGCAATTGCCACTAGACCCCTCTTCAAGGCATATAACAGCATTCGCTACACCCCTTGGGTTGTACGAATGGAGATATCTTCCATTTGGTCTTAAGAACGCTCCCGCCACGTTTGTTAGGTTAACTAGGCTGCTATTGCACGGCATCAAAGACGTGCAATCTTATATTGATGATATATGTATCCATTCTTCAAACATGACTTCTCACTTACTTACACTCAAACAAGTCTTTAACCAAATTTTTCTTTTCGGACTTACTATCAAACCTTCCAAGGTTGAAATAGGCTATAAACAGATAGACTTCCTAGGTCATAGGATTTCCGAAGGCAAACTGTTGACAGATGATAGAACGTATCAAAATTCTCAACCTAGAAGTTCCAACTAACTAAAAAGCAGGTTAGAAGCCTATTGGGTCTCATAAACTATTATGCCAAGTTTATACCTAAACTGGGCAGAACTCACATCAGTTTTTTCTAATATGTTGACAAAAGATCATCCAGAAAAAATTTTGTAAGAGTATCCGCTTAGAGGATGCAATGTGCAGATTGAAATCGATTTTTTCTAACCCACCAGTATTAAGATTACCAAACATAGATATACCTTTTATTCTGACCACAGATGCCAGTGCTATCGCAATTGGAGGTGCCTGATGCAAGAATATCAGGGTGTGCGACATCCGATACTCTACGTAAGCCGCAAGCTGAGGAAGACAGAGATCCATTACTCGACAATTGAGTTGGAGGCATTAAGCCTACTCTTTTGCATTCGTCGATTATCTAAGTTCCTCTTAGGTTCGCATTTTGTTGTCTTAACCGATAGTTTCGCCGCTGCTGGTACTTAAGCAAGGTGTGCAAAAGAACCATCGTTTAGAAAGATGGTGTCTTCTTCTTCAAGATTTCGACTTTGAAATCCGCCATATCAAGGGCACTGATAACATTATTGCTGACTTTTTATCACGGCAAGCAATTGCACCAGCAGACGAACATTAGGCACAGTAATTAGTCGCCATATAAGAAGCTGTGATATTTTAGTCTGTTGCATAACAGTGTACCTCTACACCTACTAGAGAACTTTTCATTCAGAAGTATCAACGCCCAAGGTGAATAGGTTACGTATAACACCCACGAACATAACACTGTGAGAACCCTATATTACCAATTGCTAAGGTGATAAGAACAATCCAACCAATATATAATGTCTGTGAAAGGATTCCAACCAGTGAACTGACATTCATCTGTAAAGATTAAGAACACTGCATACTCGCTATTGCTAAGAAACTTCGCAATCAGCCGAAAGAGGACTGCGTCGATTACAACATGCAAAGAATTGCTATATTAACTGTTAACATTCATGGCACTACACACGGACAACAGGAGGACAACACACGTCATCGCTTGGATTCAGTTAGTTAGTTAATTATGTGATTTATCAGTTAATATGTATTAAACTGTTATTAATTATGTATATAAAATATGTCAACCTCTCACTTATATATTTTCTATCATAATATTACCGATATTTCCAATCTATACGTGAAATATTCGTGCTATACAAGTTTTTTCCATTTAAATTATAAACCATTTTTTGAGTACACGTACAAAAGTACTTGTTACCTTAAAGGGAACATAATCGCCTAATGCATTTTTCTAAGGCAATAAGATTACCCTCAACTTTATTTATATATTTTAAACAAAATACTATTTTGTATGAAAGTTGTATAAATGGCAGGGAAAGAGTGAAGAATTAAGAAGTGAGAACGAATAACTGAGGGACAATTGTACGCAACACGTATTTATTTTAATTTGTCTGCGTCTTTCATGTTAAATGCATTACTTGTCTAATTGTTTAATACATGTTTAGGAGTTAATACACTACATCTAAGCAACCACTGCTTGGAATACCGAGTCATGCATTACACATTGGGGGTAATTCATGACAAGGGATATCCCAACTCGGACGCGTGAGGGAGATAAACCACACAATGAACACACACTCTATACAAACTTAAAACTGAACACGAACAATTAAAATGCAGTCACTTTATTAGAAACAGCAACATATCAGTCAATACACGAACAAGCCAACAGGAACACGTAGTCAGATGTGATAGAAACAACAGCATAGCTACATATTCAGCATTATACAACATACGGGAGTAAAAATGTATCGAATACACACACAGAACAAGATGTTGCAGGTGTACTTAAATAGCCAAGACATTTGTCTTGTTAGAACTCTCTTACACAGAGTTTTAATATCTTGGTATCACGGATACTTGAGAAGGGCGCGGTTGTAAAAACAACTGGAAAACGTCACGGAACTTCGGTCAGATAAGCATGTTTAAGGACATAGAAGAGAAACCTCTTCAGCCAATCATCTGAAAGTGGGGTATGGGAGAATACATGAGTTGGTGATGCAGATATGTCAGTTTACCAGTTACTATCCACCAAACTACAAACACCGACTTTATGTGATCCTGTGACAGAATTAGTACAGAAACTAATTTACCATATAAGAACCCATCAAAGCAGGGGGAGAGGGGGACTCCTGTCACAGACTCACATAGGCACGGTACAATATAAACGTAAGGGATACTGGCGAAATGAGAGTACTCCAGCAAAAGGGAAAGAACCGAGTCACTCGAAGGCTTGAATAATCCAGAGCCTTCTCGAAGGACCGGTCAGTGTGTCCACAGCCCCGTGGACACTGATGGGGCCCGCCGATTGCGGGGTCCACGAGAAACTCAGAGAGAGTTGCCACCCGTGTCGGATTGCGACACGTGTGGGAACAGTCAGACAGGGACTGGACATCGAGGAAGCAACAGGGCTTACCTTAAGGGGATCTTGATAGTAGACCCAATTGTATTAAGGGTCTTAGACATATGTGTAGATAGCTGCTAGAGTTATTGTGTTAACCATGTTCATTATAAACAACTCCTGTGATATACAATGTACTGAATGCTGGCGTGTGAAACTCGCTTCGCCAGCGTACTGTAATATACATGTAATTAAATGATGCTAAATTGTATCTAACGGAGTTTGTTGCCTGTATGAGCCCGAGTTTCAATCCCCTAGAGATCTAGGACTGTGACAATGGAGATGCATGTTTTTCAATCCAGCAAGTGTATGAGTGGAGTAGAAAGTTTCGAAACGGTGTGACTTCTGTGACAGACTGTTCACGATCGGGTCAGGCACACCGAGTAGTGACTTCTGTGACAGACTGTTCACGATCGGGTCAGGCACACCGAGTAGTGACTTCTGTGACAGACTGTTCACGATCGGGTCAGGCACACTGAGTAGTGACTTCTGTGACAGACTGTTCACGATCGGGTCAGGCACACCGAGTAGTGACTTCTGTGACAGACTGTTCACGATCGGGTCAGGCACACCGAGTAGTGACTTCTGTGACAGACTGTTCACGATCGGGTCAGGCACACTGAGTAGTGACTTCTGTGACAGACTGTTCACGATCGGGTCAGGCACACCGAGTAGTGACTTCTGTGACAGACTGTTCACGATCGGGTCCAGGCACACTGAGTAGTGACTTCTGTGACAGACTGTTCACGATCGGTCCAGGCACACGAGTAGTGACTTCTGTGACAGACTGTTCACGATCGGGTCAGGCACACCGAGTAGTGACTTCTGTGACAGACTGTTCACGATCGGGTCAGGCACACTGAGTTAGTGACTTCTGTGACAGACTGTTCACGATCGGGAAAGGCACACTGAGTAGTGACTTCTGTGACAGACTGTTCACGATCGGGTCAGGCATACTGAGTAGTGACTTCTGTGACAGACTGTTCACGATCGGGTCAGGCACACCGAGTAGTGACTTCTGTGACAGACTGTTCACGATCGAGGTCAGGCATACTGAGTAGTGACTTCTGTGACAGACTGTTCACGATCGGGTCAGGCACACAGAGTAGTGACTTCTGTGACAGGACTGTTCACGATCGGGTCAGGCACACCGAGTAGTGACTTCTGTGACAGACTGTTCACGATCGGGTCAGGCACACCGGAGTAGTGACTTCTGTGACAGGACTGTTCACGATCGGGTCAGGCACACCGAAGTAGTGACTTCTGTGACAGACTGTTCACGATCGGGTCAGGCATACTGAGTAGTCACCCCAAAGTCGATTTTTCTACAGGAATCCAATAACTCTATCGGCGCTAGAGAACTTGCATTGAACGCAATAGTGATTATATCGAAAAAGGATACATTTGTTCTTTACCTTTTCAGAATGGCTGCTAATTAAGAATCAGATTCGTTGAGCTGGTCACTTAACTCGCATGCCAGATCACAGGCTCCCTAAATGAATCTTTTTTTTTTTTTTTTTTACGGCGAGCTGCGTTGTGGTAAACGTCCTAAGGCAGCCAAAGGAAACGTTTTAAAGACACTGAAAATCTCACTGAAAGCTTTTGGAATTCATCTTGACGCCTGGGAGACTGCTACCAAAGACGGAAATTCGTGGCGTACATTATTATGCAAGAGTGCAGTCGCTTGTGAAGCAACCAGAACTGCAAGAGCTGTGAAGAAATGGTTGGACAGAAAAACCACTGCAGGAGATCCTCTTCCCGGAACGTCAAGCATTCTTTGCCCACATTGTCAAAGAACAATTCGAGCCAAAATAGGCCTTACCAACCATCTTAGAACTCACGGCTCCATGCGCTCAACCCCACTGGATGAAATGAACGGCCATCATAATTCTAGATGGACAAACAACAACAACGTTTTCAGAATATACTCAAGTAAAAAAAAATAATGTTTTCATTTGAAGCCCCCTCGTATCACCATACTAGAGTCATCGAGTTATTTGTATCATTTCCTATTATCATGAATGACATTTGTTTTAAAGTTGCGTATCCCTTACGGGAGCGTTGCAGTCAACACCAGCATTTTTCAGCTGCTGTTGATGTACTAGGCAAGTGTTACGTTCAGTAGTGTGCCATTGCTTTCTGGACGACCAGCTCCCATACCAGCACGTTATAACACAACGCGACACGGTCTACTGCACAAATCGGTCGCAGTTGAGCTTCGAACGCCTGGTACCCCGGCTCACGACCGCGTTCGCAAGCCTTTGGCCACGGAGACGGTTTACATTATAACACCTGTTTATTTGATTATGCAACATGTTTTTTTTTCCAGACCTACTTATTTTGTGTGGAACTGAATCATTTAAGAAGAAATCAAGTGAAGGACAAACGGCAGCCTGTCAGAGAGTATAATCAAAGCCAGAGAGAAACAATGTCAGGGATCCATTGCAGCCAACTTGCAATGTGAAGTCGCCGCTCCATTGATTCGCTGAATAAACTTAGTATGGTTAAGCAGATTTTCAATCTGAAATTAAACCGCTCTTCCACAAGGTATTTGCATCTGAACAAGGTACACTCGAAAAATCAACCAATATTGTAAAATGCGTGAGACAACCGCCACCTGTAAAATAGGACCTCGCCCGAGATTTTTCACAAAACGAAAACTCCATCGCTAAACATACGAACCATGGTACTCAGCGCATTCACACTTTATATTTCCGTTCTGCGCATGTTCGTTTTGCATTGTGTAATTCAATAAATGGTCATACATTTTAACATAAACAGCACGCGGACTCGTATTCATTCTCCCCTGCTGGCGCCTTCTATGTCACTTGCATTTCTGACAATACAACCCAAAAAGGGACGTCTCTTAAAATCGCGCGCTTGCCAGATCAGGATTTTGTCTCTTTGGGGATTTCCCGTCTACCGTGGAGGCAAAACAGAAAAGGGTATGAAACAATGCTAGGCACGAAACAATAGGCCTGTCGATATGGGCATAAAAACAGAAGCGCTTAGTAAATCCTCGTTAATGGATGTTTTATGAAACTAAGAAGTGGCGACAATAGAAAATTGCTTTCAAGAGCAGTGCTCAAGAGTATCTGTTGCAGCGAGCGTGCAGTGGGTAAAATAAATGCCCACGGCTCTGTTTTCTCATTGGCTTATGCACAGCATCTTCGCCATCATTCCCTTCCATCCGCCGTGATCATTATCGTCAGTGTTAAAATTATTGTTGTTATCATTATTATCATCATTTCAATTATCATCATTATCATTATCGTCACTGTTAAAACCATAGTTGTTATCATTATTATCATCATTTCAATTATCATAATTATCATTATTGTCATTATCATTATCGTTATTATTAGAATTATGGTCATTATCAGTATCATAATCATTATCATCATCATAATTATCATCATTATTAAAACCACCGTCATTATCAGTAACATCATCATTCCAATTATCACCATCATTATCATTATCATCAGGATTAAAATCACTATTATTATCACTGTTATCAACATTGCAATCATAAACATTAGCTTCATTATTAAAATCACCATTATCATTATTATTATTATTATCATTCCAATTATCATCATCATCATCATTGTCGTCATTATTAAAATCATAGCCATTATCATTATCATCATTCTATTGTACGCTTAAATTCAAAGCTAGCATCGCACAGCTACACACACCAACGCACGCATATACACACATCATTATTATCACTATCGCGAATTATTAAAATCAAGGTATATATCAATATCATCATCACCATCATCATTATCGTTATTATTAAAACCACCGTTATTATCATTATTATGATTACAATTATCATAATTATCATTACTGGCATCCATACCATTAACACATTTATCTTTATTATCTCAGTTATAAGTATCATCATTATCATTACTGGCATCCATAAAATTAACACATGTATCTTTATAATCTCAATTATAAGTACCATCATTATCATCATCCTAACAATAGTCATTGCCATCATCGTCTCACTAATACAATCATCAGTTATTATTATTATCAATACAATCACTATAATTATATTTATCATCATCACTGCTACAAGCACCATCACTATGTTTATTTAAACAAATAGGAATATTATATGAAGTGATTGAGTGATTCATATTAGGGCTTAAATACTGTACATACATCATCACTGATACTATCTAAATGTGCACTAAAATAAAGTTTCCTTTTACCAGCTTAAGGCGCTAGACTCATACTTTTATAAACTAAACGGCATTAAGTCGGTGATGTGTTCGGTTTCACACCGGCCGCTTTGTCTTCAAAAGAAATTTCCTGGTACCTATTTTAGGCTGGGTGGACCCTGGTTTCCAGGTCAATTTGGGAAAAACAAATTCGTTAGTCTTCCTGCATCACTATACAATCTGTATCCTCACTAGATCACTGTACAATCTTTATTCTCACTAGATCACTATACAATCTTTATTCTCACTAGATCACTATACAATCTGTAAACTCCCTGCATCACTATACATTCTTTATTCTCACTAGATCAGTATACAATCTTGATTCTCACTAGATGACTATACAATCTTTACTTTCACTAGATCACTATACAATCTTTACTCTCACTAGATCACTATACAATCTTTATTTTCACTAGCTCATTATTCTCATAATTATAAACACCACCATTGTAATTGTGGCAATGCATGAATTACAAAAAAAAAGAGAAGTAGATTGTGAGCTTTACTAGAACACGATTTCAATCAACAAAATGGATGTTGCGATTAAAGCCTTCGTCAGCACAGAACAAAATAAACACAAATCGACACAACTACATGAAAAGCACTACACGAAACATATAACGGTTACTTATCTGAGGCCGAATACGTCTTAAACGATCAAAGCGTTTGATGACTGTCAGTGGATACCGAACACATCACTCCCCCATTATAATTTTGTGCATTGTTTTTCGTGTTGATTATTAGCGTGCCACTCACTCACTCACTCACTCACTCACTCACCCACTCACTCATTCACCCACCCACCCACCCACCCACCCGCCCGCCTGCCCGCCCGCCCGCCCACCCACCCACCCACTCACTGGCACCTTGCCGTCTTGACAGACGATAGTTTGTAAATGGAGTTATACCTCTCCATAACACACAGCCTTGGCTGAACGTAGAGGCCATATGTTGCCAACGCAGCATGATCCCTCTCTCGGCCTGCCTAGTTTACTCCAGAGGAAAGGTAACTACCAATACGTCTGGAACAAGACAAGCTACAGAAGCTGCCGGATCAGCAAAGAATGTTCAACTGTTCCGCCTGTCGGAGCTTCCATCATAGAAAGTTGCCAACCAAGGCTTAGAGCCTGGTCTGCCCCGCCTTGATATTTAGTCTTTAGGTTGCATTTCCTCCCACTAGGGTCAGGCTTGTACCCTCCTAATTGCACTCCTCCGCCCGGAGAAGTTGACACGATGTAGGTTGTCGGGTTTGGTGAGTGCCGCCCAACGTTCGGCGCTAACAGAATGCTGGCAGTCCCGTCTACTGTCATACGGTAGCTCAGTCATATCTGACTAAGACCTGACACACTAGCTTGCTACTGATCTATTAGTATCTACACTTTACAACATTTGCCACGGAAGACCGTCATTATCTATGGATTTGCGCTGTGTGGTATAATGCCGATTATTAAATCAGTCAATCAATCACTCAAACTATTACATGACAATTATTAAGTCAGTCAATCAATCATTCAAACTGTCACATGCCGATTATTAAATCAACCAATTAATTAACCAGACTGTCACATGGCTATTATTAAATCAGTCAATCAATCAATCAAGCTATCACACGCCGATTCAGTCAATCGGTCAATTAATTAATCAAATAGTCACGTGCCGATTATTAAATCATTCAATGAATGAATGATTGATTGAATGAATGAATGAATGAATCAATCAATCAATCAATCAATCAAACTGGCACGTGTCGATTATTACACCATTAAATCAATCAAACTGTCACATACCGATTATTAAATTAGCCAATTAATTAATTAATCAGACTTTTTCATGCCGATTATTAAATCAGTCAATTAATTAATCAAACTGTCATATGCTGATAATTAAATCAGTCAATCAGTCAATCAATCAATCAATCAATCAATCAAACTGTCACAAGACGATTATTAAATCAATCAATTAATCAATCAAAATGTCACATGCCAATTATTAAATCAGTCAATCAATTAATTAATCAAATTGTCACATGCCGATTATTAAATCAGTCAATCAATCAATCAAGCTATCACACGCCGATTATTAATCAGTCAATTAATGAATCAAACTGTCACATGCCTATTATTAAATCAGTCAATTACTTAATCAAACTGTCACATGCCGTTTGTTAAATCAGTAAAACGTTAACTCAATCAAACTGTCACACACTGATTATTAAATCAGTCAATTAATTTATCAAATTGTCACATGACGGTTATTAAATCAATCAATCAATCAATCAATCAATCACACTGTCGCGTGCCAATTATTAAATCAGTCAATTAACTATCAAACCTATAATGCCGATTAAATCATCAGTTACTTAATCAAACTGTCACATGCATATTACTAAATCAGTGAATCATTCAATTAATCAATCTGTCACATGCCGATTATTAAATCAGTCAGTCAATTTCATCCAATGGTATAATTGCTGGTCGCTCAGAAACAAAGACAAACTCCTGAACGTAAACTTGCCAAGAAATCACAAACAACCTAACAATGTTGGGGTTGACTGCGACGTCATGTAAAGGATATGCAACTAACTTTTAACTTAACACCTTCAGCCGTGTGAAAAAGGTCCTTTATGTTACGTACAGAACAGCAAGATATGTCCACTCTGCGTTACCCGAAGAAAACAAATGAAGAACAAGGAAATGGGAAACTCCGTGGCGAAGATGTCAAGCCGTCTGACTAATGCTCCAAAGGGTATGGGTTCGATTCCGGGCCGCATCATTCGGTTCACTGGTGCATTTTTTCGGAGACTCCTGAGGGTCGTCGTTTGAGCTACGGAGTTCGTGCTTTGTGCGACGCTTTCCGCGCTGGGGAAAGAGACTGAGCCATATGGGATTAACACCTTGTGCAATGAAGTGGACCCTGTCGACTTTTAAGCGACTGTTTTAAGCATTACCCGAAGTCATCTGAAGTTGAGAAATAATCACATTGAGATCATGGAATGTCCGAGGGAAGCTACCCGGGGTATCTAGCCAAGTTAACACGTGCTGGGAAGAAATCGGGTGTGTGGGTGCCAGGGTTGGGGTATCCGCTATCAGAGGCCAATTCAAACATTTCCTACCCTCTGCTAGCCCTATCGCGGAGCGTGTCCTTTGGAAGAACTCAACTCTTTCATGGCTAGCCTAAAAGAGTTCTCATCGTTCCCAGATCGTTGGCAGCATCAATTGTCGAATTTTTGGTCTCTTCAGTTGACTGTGTCCATCGTTACCTTGGCTTTCCTGTGTCCACCATTGACGTTGCCGTTATGTGATTTGTCATCCGAAAGCTACGCATGTGTGCATATGTGCGTGTTAATGTGCGATGTGCTTGCGTGTCTGTATGTGTCTGTGTGGGTATACGTGTGTTTATGTGTGTGGGTGTGTTTGAACATATGCCTGTGAGCCCGTATGTTACGGATGTGAATGTATGTGTGTTTGTACATTTGCTTGTGATCGCGTATGTTATGGATGTGAGTATATTTTAAAATTATGAATAAGAAATCTCCGTGGTTAAGTGGTTACGAGGGTTTTACGTTCGATTCCGGTGAACGTCATTGTGCTGTGTGAGACGCTTTCGATAGGTTACCCTGCAGAAAGAGACAGGGTCATTTGGGATAAAACCCGGTGCAATGAAGTCGATCATCTTACTTTTGAAACCATTTTTATTAATTATTGGTGGAGTATTGATACATGACAAGGCAGACGTGGTTGCGGCCTTGGGGAGCACGTGCACACCTCGGAGGAGCAAATGGATTACCAATCGTCTGCAAGAATGAGACACGAGGAGTGATAAGGAATCTGGCAGACGCTCAAACGCTCAAAGAAAGGAGAGACGGACTTATAATCAGATTGCTACTGGTACTATTAGTGTTGGAACTCTTCGCTGGCTGCTGAGGATGGGGACGGAGCACTTATGGAATGCCCCTGAATGCTGGTGATGTACGATTCCTAAATCAATCAATCAATCAATACAATCATTTTATTAATTGATTAAATATGTGGGTGAATGGCTATTTGGATTTTTAAATAAATGCTCGGGTTTTTGGCAAAAATCCTTTGTTACATCACACTCTTCTTCCTTTGCTTCTTCGTTCCACTTCCGGGGAAAGTGAGTCACACCTAGTTAGTTAATCAAGCCAAAGGTCAGTATTTCCGACTTCGGCCATGCATTTGTGTCAGGTTCGCTTCCTCTAGACCAGGGGTCACCAAACTACGGCCCGCGGGCGGATCCGGCCCGCGACATCATTTCACCCGCCCGCCGACCGTACTCGAACTTGCTTGATATAACGTATAGAACACGAGTTGTGATACAATTTAAATGTAACTATTATGTTTAGAATAATAGATCTTCACACGTGCGGAGACCTCCTGGCTGCTATGTGTCTTAAATTTACTATTTTCACTTATACATTATTATATCTATATTTTCTTGTTTATTGTGATGTTTGCTTATTTCGCGCCATCCCAGTCCTTCCATGGCTCTGGTAGCGCCGCCTACGATCTAGTGTTACTATGGTTTCCATGGCAACACACACACACACACCACACACAACACACGAGCGCGCGCGGCATCTTTCCCTCGTCCAGATGCGTCCAGCTGTCAACGCAGATCCGATGCTCCAGAAATATTTAATTCTGTTTGCCAGTCATCTATTTTATAAGTATGTACCAAAGATTTCTTGTTTGACAGTGATACGTAAGTGAACTACACACGTTTGAATAGAGGTAATAAAGTAGCAAACATATCATAACAATGCCATAGAAGATTCGAAATTATTATCCCAGCTCAGAGAATTCCTCGGTCAAGGTGTTAATCCAGCTGGTCTCCAGGCCAGTGTTTTTCAACCTTTTCTGCTGGAGCAGATACTTATGCAAGTGTTTACGTTGCTCAGGGAACTCAATGCAATGATCCAAGTGTCTGTCCTACTTTATGTAATAAACCAGATGGGCAGAATGTTGCCTTTAGGCAATTCTGGTCTGTTTCGGTAGAACCCCTGGCTGCCACTCGCGGAACACCAGTTGAAAAACTCTGCTCTAGGCTGTTTATTTAGGCCGCCCCTATTTATATATTTTGCAAACTTATTATGAGATATATTCTATTTCCAAAGGTACTTATAAACTTTATATGTACCTTTGGTGAGCCGTAGCTTCACCAGTGACCTTTATTCTTCTGTTTTCCTTGTGTTTCAATAGGATTTTAATTATGTTTCTAAATCAATGTCTTTTCCATTTTCAGATTCCGTGCACTTCACATTTAAATATGGCTACTAAGAAAAGCGGAAGATCAGATTCTGGTCATCGAGAATTCTTTAGAGGATGAATGCTGTCATTTACACGGATGGGTCGGTCGTCCGAGGAATGAGAAGTTCATGGGCCTTTACGGCTGAGGCCGGAGGGAAAAACTGAAGGAAGAGTCTGGTACTTTTGCTCTGACCACAATGTAGCCTGACCATGGAAGTCATGGCAGTAAGTAAAGCAATTAACATGACTCGAGGACACAGGCATTCACTCGGGCCTGTGTCCTTAGTGACTCAATGAGTATGCTCAGGAGGGTTAGAGATGGGGTGAGCCGAAGAGAGTGGGTGGATGTCTCTGGAGCGGTCTCGGCTGGCAAAGATTAGTTTCATTTTCGTGCCAGGGCATGCGGGTATACAAGGAAATGAGCAGGCTGACAGGCTTGCAGGTAGGGTTACAGTGGAAGGCGGAAGAGCCATGGACCAGGCAAACATTCTGAATGCTCTGAAAACCGGTCTCTGTGGCTAAGGGCTTGCAAACGCAGTTTGTGAGCCTGTATACCCGAGTTCAAACACAGCGGTGCTGGTTTTTTTCAGAAAAAAAATATAGGAGCCGGTCCTTCAGAAAGAAATGGCAAACTACTGACCGTAACATCTTGCCCAGGAATCACGAACAGCGAAAAATGCTGGGATTGACTGCTACGTCCTGTGAGACATTAGTCAGTTAGTTAGTCTTTCCTCTTGAGCGTAGGGCATAGGGCAGAAGTCATGGCTCTCCATGTCTGGCGGTTCGCTGCTACCTGTTGTAGATCCTGGATGTTCACTTGGCCGTTGAATGAGCCTTCTCTGATGATGGTTCTACGCAGGGTCTCTCTTGGTCTTCCCCGTTTTCTTTTCCCTACTGGTGACCATACGAGGGCTTGGTTGGGGAGTCTTGTCTTGTCCATTCTGAGTACATGGCCGATTTAGTTCCAACGGCGTTTTCTTATAAAATTGGATACAATATCTTGCTTAGTCTCTTGTCTTATTTGCGTATTGGTTCTGAAATCTTTCCAGTGGAGGTTTAGAATTCTTCTAAGACATTTGTTCTCAAAATTGTCTAATTTTTTTTTATCTATAGCTACCTTTGATTTCGAACTCTCACATCCATACGTTAGAACTGGAATCACACAAGAGTTGAAGATTTTAAGTTTCGTATGTTTGCTGAGTGTCTTTCACTTCCAGATGTTTCACAGTTTATTAAAGGCACCAGATGCCAGTGCGATTCTAGATAATATTTCTGGCGTCGAGTCCCCTGTAGATGTCATTTTGCTTCCTAGGTATGTGAAGCTGTTGACTTTTTCAAGAACATGATTATTTAATTTGGTGTCGTCTGAACTGTTGGTAAGATCAATAGTTTTTGTTTTTGCAGTATTAATCTGGAGACCAATTTGTCCTGAAATATTTTGGAGATGGTTTATTTTCTCTTGGGCATCTGGGTATGTTGAACTTAAAAGCACTATATCGTCGGCAAAGTCCAGGTCTTCTAGAATTTTGTCAACCCAATGGATACCCCTATTTGTGTTGTTTGTGCATTTGCACATGACCCAATCGATAGCTATTCCAAAGAGCATCGGTGACAAGACACAACCCTGTTTCACTCCCATTTCCACTGAGAACCAGTCAGAGTTACCTGATTCTGTTCTCACGCAGCAACGTGTCTCCTTGTAGAAAGATTTTATGATGTTGATATATTTGGTATTAAATCAAACAATTAATCAATCAGATGTTAAGTAGATTCCAAAGTGAAGGACGGTGGATACTGTCGAAGGCTTTTTGAAAGTCGACAAAGTTGGTGATTAATTTCGACTGGAATTCTACCGAGTCTTCAATGATTATTCTAAGAATGAAAATGTGGTCTATGTGAAGGACATGTAACTTAATTTAAAATTATCCACTTGATATTAATTATCTAGATAACTTACAGTTTACCTTCATAAGCCCAACGTACTAGCATTCAAGTCATCTCAGCTCTGAAAAGTATATAACGGATAAACATATATCGGAGTGAAGTTGTTGAGACTTTCAACCGGAAGATTGTTAAAGCAAATGATGCTGAGCTAAATGAGACCTAAAGACATTATTAACAGTTAGGTTCGCTCGATTGTAACTCAAACGTAGTCCACAAACGTGATACTTCCTCTAGTTGTCACTATTGGGTAATGCACTGGTCTGGCGTTTACGTGTGATTAGCTTTCCCTATTAATAGACTCCTCACCATTAGTCCGAACCTCATCCGACTTCTGATCAGATAAACTTGCATATCCTTTACAGGACGTCATAGTCAACCCCAGTCCTTTTATGCTGCTTGTAATCTCTTGGAGAGCTAACGTTCAGTAGTTTGCTATTACTTTCTGAACGACCGGCACACATACCATTTTATTTAAAAAATAAAAGAACGAAAGGTGGTTTGCGGCCAAATCTCCGACTTCTGAGGTACTTGCAATTTACGTCGTCCCAAAGTCAAGGACGAGAAGTCAACATTTTATCCAGCTGACATCTGCATCAGCACGCCGGAAGTTTAAGAGCGAGCGCTCGTATTGATTCTCATTTTGTCAGCATCTATTCATTCTCCGCATTCTCCTTAGCGTGTGACAAGAGCCAATTCATCGACATACACAACATCACTCTTCTTTAAACATCTTTCGGTAGAAATTCTCTTGAACAGCCTCTCTGCGAAATATGCAGGCCCTATTACTCATTGGATTATAGGCCTTCACGACCTAGCCTAAAACAGGTACCAGGAAATATCTTCCGAAGTAAAGGCTGCCCGCGTGAAACCGACCACATCATCCACTGAGGGCCGTTTGCTCATTTACATTCCAGAGGGCGTTTGGTCCATAAACATATGGGTCTATCTCCAGATGTCCAAATCACCTTTGGTGTGTACAGGGGACGTTTACCTGTTTACTTACAGCCCCCTCCACGTACTTTTACTTACAGCCCCCTCCATGTACTTTCTATATTATTTATCTATGTAAAAGGGGTTTCTCGCCGCGTCGGTAACTTACGGATGTGTGAGCCGGTCGCTCGGAAAGCAATGGCAAACTACTGAGCGTGGTCGTGCCTAGTACATCAACAGCAGCTGAAAAATGCTGGTGTTGACTGCAACGTCCTATAAGGGATATGCAACAACAACAACAAATGTAAAAGGGACGTTTACCGGTTTACTTACAGCCCCCTCCATGTCCTTTCTATATTATTTATCTATGTAAAAGGTACGTTTACCGGTTTACTTACAGCCACTTCCATGTACTTTCTATATTTATTTATCTTTGAAACTAATCTTCTCTGGTGTTGTTATCCTTCTCTGCTCCTGTGCCGCCTCTCCCAGTTCATACACAGTTGTAACATTCCAGGAGTAAATTCTTAAGATTATCCTATGAGAAATAAGGAATGTCTGCGCGATTCAGACTCATTGCGGCTTTCTCATTACAAGTATCTCAGAACGGAGTGAGTTTGCCTGGTGGCGAGGGACACTGGGTGTAGGGAAATCTAATCCACACGTAAAAATTAGTCAAGTGCACTAGAAGTGGTAGTACGTATATATACTACGCTTGACTTCAAAGTGAATGAACGGAAAACAAATGCTTACTGAAGTATTATAAAAGTTAGTTGCATATCCTTTACAGGACGTAACAATCAACCCCAGCATTATCTTTTTTTTTTTTGCTTTTTGTGATATCTTGGCAAGTTTATGTTCAGTAGTTTGCCATTGCTTTCTGAACGTCCGACACACATACCATTTTCATTTAAAAAATCAACGCAGGGCGGTCTACTGCCAAATCGCTAGCAGTTGTGTTTCGAACGTTGTTTACTGAAGAAACTTGAAAAAAAAGCAATCGACATTCTTTGGGCATGTAATGAGAAAAAAAAAAAAAAAGGAGGGGTGGGGAGTTGGCGTATGTCGTCACAATGGGAAAGCTGAAGGGTAGGTGAGGCGGGGGGGGGGGGGGGAGAGAGAGAGAGAGAGAGAGAGAGAGGACGAGAGAGAAGGTGCTGGACATGTTTGACATCAAGGCATTAAGAAAACATCAATATCAGAAGGAAAAAACTAATATAGATAAAAGGCTCCGGACAGACATAATCACCAACGTCACAAAGCATGGTCTATAAGAGGTAAAGGAATCCACTTGACTGATAAATAGGGGATTGAATCCAGATCCTTGGGTTGATAAGCAAGGACACAAACCACGGTGCCACCGCAACTTAGCAATGAAATCACAGCCAGATCTTTCAAAAGAAACAAGGCAGTGATTTTAGAGGAAGCAAATGAAAGCTGCAGATACTGGAGTTTTGCGACGCAAAACTCCTCAAGAATCGTAAAGAGACTTTAGGGCCGAGATAAAATCTTCTTGCGCATGCGTAGATCGTCCTTGATAACATTTCATCTGAAGGTTTCATCAGAAGCAAAGAAGAGCTCGCGTGCACTTCCCGCGTCCGCTGCTCAAAGGACAACAGAAGGGATTAAACACGTGAGCTGCAGGCACAAAGGCCCAGAGGTTATCGGAGATTTTGACGGTCTCAGGACTTGGAATCGGCTTGGCCGTTAGGGAACTTAAGAGCAAGGGTTATCGCTTTTTCTAGTGCCTGCACTGGAAGTCATGAGAGATTTCGTGCGGCGTTTGTGCCGGGGACTCGACCATGTTTGGACATTTCCAGTGATCCTGATAAGAGGTCGAAGAAAACATGTCATCAGCCATTCTCGTGTTTGAGAAGACATCAGGGAGGGGGAGAAAAAAGCTTGGAGGAATGAACAGGGAGAATAAGAAGGATGAAGGGGATAATAACAGAATAAATGACACCAGACAAAAAGAAAATATCAATTTGTTTTTTTTTTCCCCCTCCCTTTTCTAACATTTGAGACAATTATTAAGAGAGAGAGAGAAGAGAGAGAGAGAGAGAGAGAGAGAGAGAGAGAGAGAGAGGAGAGAGAGAGAGAGAGAGAGAGAGAGAGAGAGAGAGAGAAAGAGAGAGAGAAAGAGAGAGAGAGAGGAGAGAGCAGGGGGGAAGTGAGAGAGGAAGACTGAGAGATAGATAGAGAGACAGAGTCCGATAGAGTGAGAGAAGATGCACAGAAAGCAATCAAACGAGCTTACTAATAAATTGTTTACTTTCTCAATCTATATATTTTCCTTCTTCGCGTTCTTGTGTTTATTATTATTGTTGTTGTTGTTGTTGTTGTTGTTCTTCTTCTTCTTCTTCTTCTTCTTCTTCTTCTTCTTCTTCTTCTTCTTCTTCTTCTTCTTCTTCTTCTTCTTCTTCATCTTCTTCTTCTTCTTCTTCTTCTTCTTCTTCATCCCTTTCATTTATCTCTCTAGGGTAGTGATTCGCACCTAGTTAAGCACCTCAAAAGTCGATGTGTCTTACTACTGCGTACACATGTGTCAGATATGCTTCCTCTAGTCAGATTCAATTGAAGGTAGCGCGCGGACTCCATCTATCCTAGGGTAGGTTGTCATGCCTATCAATTTTGCACTGCCTCTCTGACTCTCTCTGTCTCTCTATCTGTCTCTCTCTGTCTCTCTCTCTGTCTCGCTGTCTCTCTCTCTGTCTCTCTGTCTCTTTATGTCTCGCTGTCTCTCTCTCTGTCTCTCTATCTGTCTCTCTTCTGTCTCTCTGTCTCTCTCTGTCTCGCTGTCTCTCTGTCTCTCTGTCTCTCTGTCTCTCTGACTCTCACGGTCTCGCTGACACTCTCTCTGCCTCTCTCTCTCTATCTCTCTGTGTCTCTATGTGTGTCTCTCTGTCTCTCTCTGTCTCTGTCTCCCTGTGTCATTCTGTGGCTCACTGTCTCTCTGTCTCTCTGACTCTCACGGTCTCGCTGACACTCTCTCTGCCTCTCTCTCTCTATCTCTCTGTGTCTCTATGTGTGTCTCT
>JACEFZ010022290.1:162500-175000 GCA_014155875.1 Cepaea nemoralis | reverse complement strand
GAATGATAAATTGTCTTATTTGAACTTCGCGTACCCGGGAAGGTTAATCCAGTCAACAAATGCCCGCAGAAGTCGGATGTGTCGGTCTAATGTCGCAAGAACGCAGCTCTGCTGTAAACAGGCACAAAACGCAATTACTTCCGAAAAAACTCCCCGGATGAATGCAGAAGAAAAAGGAGAGTTTCGCGTAACCGCCATAGACTTATAAATCAAACCTTAGTTACAATATCAATACAGTTGTTTTCCCTATGCAACCCCCTTTAATTTGATATATAATACAGCAAGCTTTCTACCATATAGACAACTTTGAGGTCATAACTGTGACACACTCCTACTTCCCATTCTCCGCCCATCCATTTTTGTTTAGTCTAAACCTACTTTTTTTGTCTGGCACTGAATCCGTAATACTATCGGAAAAAGTTGGTGTCTTCTTGTTTCTGTGAGCTGACGGAGGCTTTTTAACTTCTGTAATTTGTTACTGTATATGTGTAAAGTTTAACTATCTCTGCCTTCTGTGTTGTTGATTTTACTTGCAGTATGTTAATAGCCTTGCCATAGGTCCAGCCAATTTAATTTCTCACGTGTGCACATTCCACAATTACAGATCTCCTCGGTAATCGTAAATCGTAAACCTAATTATGCAGGTCAGCATGGTCGAATGGGTAACAACGCGTGTTCTTTATCATCCGTTCTGCTGATACCGAGGTTAGGGGTTTAACACCTTCACCGGACAGCTGGACTAAACTGTTGACCTGTCGTCCTTGACTGGGGACGTAAATTACAAGTACCTCTGAAGTCGGAGTGGGTTCGCCTGTTGGCGAGGAACACTGTTAATATGGAAAGCTAATCCACACGCAACATTCAGTCATCACTAATATAAAACTGTGTGTATTGACTACGCTGGAGTTCAAAGCGAGCAAGGAAAAAACAACTAATTACTAATTTGGGAACCACATTTTTCTCTAGGAAGAAAATGTAGCGAAGAAGGAGACAGGTCATTATAAATTATAACATTATGATATAGCATATGTAGGGATCAGCGTGGCTGATAGATTTACCCCGCCAAAACTTTCTTTCCTGGCGACGGGGTAATGAGTTCAATCCACACACCAGTGAGTTGGTCTTAAGTGTTGACTTCTCGTTCACAAAGCGATGGCAAAGTACTGGACTTAAATGTCACATCTCGTTCACAAAGCAATGGCAAAGTACTGGACCTAAATGTTCACTTCTTGTTCACAAAGCAATGGCAAAGTACTGGACCTAAATGTTCACTTCTTGTTCCCAAAGCAATGGCAAAGTACTGGACTTAAATGTTCACATCTCGTTCACAAAGCAATGGCAAAGTACTGGACTTAAATGTTCACTTCTTGTTCACAAAGCAATGGCAAAGTACTGGACCTAAATGTTCACTTCTTGTTCACAAAGCAATGGCAAAGTACTGGACTTAAATATTCACTTCTCGTTGAGAAAGCAATGCAAAGTAAAACAAGCAGATGCTACATGTCTTTTGCGTGTTGTTGCGATTGTCCCGCTTATTGATTTTCTTGGGTATTATCGGATCAGTGGTTCTAGTAAATCAGACAGAGCCAAGAGGGCCGCGATGATTGTCACATCCTGCAAATGACAGTTAGTTGCATATCTTTTACAGGACGTCGCAGTCAACCCAGCAATTGTTGGATCTTTGTGATTTTCTGGGCAAATTAAAGTTCAGTAGTTTGCTTTCTGAATGACCGGCACGCATACCATAGCGTGAAAATCATCGCAATGCAGTCTGCTGCTAAATCGCCCGCAGCTGTGTTTCGAACGTGGTATGCGGGATTACGAGTTGCTCCAGTAAGACCTTCGCCCAGAGTCGGCGCATAGGACAGGCAAGTTTTATTTTAGTATATGTGAAGAAATCCGGCTATGGGGCAAAATGGGTTACTGACTCAGTTCGTAATCCCACATACCCGCTTTGCAAACACAGATGCGGGCGACTTGGAAGCAGACCACCTTGCGATGGTCTTTTTTTTTTTTTTACTAAATGGTATGGGTGTCGATAGTTCAGAAAGCAATGGCAAACTACTGAAAGTAAACTTGCCAAGAGATCACAACAGCAAAATTTGCTGGCATTGACTGCAACGTCCTGTAAAGGATATGCAACTAACCAACTTTTAGATGTGAATAAACTGAAATAATTTCGGCATATTAAACATCAATGTGGTTTGTAACGAAAAGTGATGGAAGCCATGGAAGAAAAGACCGCTGTCGTCCAGTAATTGGACGGACACATGAGGCTGAGGACACCATGGCCACGAAATGCACGAGGAAGGGGGTCTGGCAATAGATCGAGAGTCTTTTCAGCGAGGCACGATAAGAGCACGGAAACTACCACATGACGATGATATGATGTCATTGGCTGCTTGGACTATGATGCAAAGAGGCAGCCGCATCAGGAGGCATCGTGATGGGGTGGCGTAAGCAGCGAAGGAGGGGCGGCATAAACAGCAAAGGAAGGGCAGCATTTCGAAGACTTGCCCCATTAAGGGGCGGCATTTCGAGGACTTGCATCATACTGAGAAAATCCACCGCAAGGCCGTGGCTTGAAATGCTACAGCAGTATGTCCAAGGAGATCATCTTTACCTTATTTCCCGCCTACGTTGATGTATGAAATGAGCTTAAAGTCTTCAAATGCCTTAAAATGAGCATGGTCAAGCTGTCTGAATCGCACTCCGAAGGTTGTGGGTTCGATTCCGGGCGTTGTCTTTCGGTTCACTAGTGCATTTTTCTCGGAAACTCCTGGGGGTCGTCGCTGGAGCTACGGAGTTCGTGCTTTGTGAGACGCTTTTGGCAGGCCGCCGTGCGGAAAGAGACTGCGCCATATGGGATAAACCCGGTGCAATGAAGTCGATCATCTCGATCTTTTAAGATTTTTTTTTTAAAGGAAATAAGTGTGCTAATCTGTAACTATCGTCCTACATAATAGTATTAATGATCACATTACTTTCCTGGCCCCACTTGTTTAACCGTTAGAATCCCAACTTACTTTTCTTTCCGCTAATTAGTTATGCATGTCGGGGTTAATACACAATACCTGCATATAGCGGCTGTCACTGGTTCACTGATTACAAGCGTCGAAAGCAGTAAACTTGGTTACTATGACGAATAATTATCCAAATTAAAGAGCTTTAGGAAGCAAACAATCAACGGTTGCATAACTAGATGCATTTATACATTATCAAATTTCACGAACCATCACAGCTGAATGCGCTAAAGAAGTATTGCATTTTATTCTATATTAAGCATTTGCAGTACTTAATGGTTACAAATGTGCAAACTAGAAAACAATCTAATTTCACATGAGGACAAAAGCACTATATAAAGTAAAAAGCTATAGAAACCAAGCGATCGCTGTAACTAGATACCTTTATTCATAATCATATTTCATGAACCATAAAAGTTGACTGCGCGAAAATTGGAGTTCCGCGCACTGATCGATTCCTATACTCGCAAACCGAGAACTCTGGCCACGGGAGATAAGAGGAAATGCCTATGGCTTGGAGGTAATTGGATTTCGAACATAAAGGCTATTCTAGGCGATTAATCTGAGGTCGGAAACTGTGCTTCAGATGACTAAAAACACGGAGATTATTAACATGACTGTGTGAAAGAAAGGCGAAAAATGATGCATTTACCTTATTTAGAGTATTTGTCACGTGGATGTGATGAAGATGCCTGCAGATGTACAGATTGATGGAAAGGCCTTAAATGTGTAAAGAGGGCATATATTGGTAACATTGGCTGCCATCTTGCCGTCTTGACAGAGGATAGTTTGTACAATGTAGTTATTTATACCTCTCCATAGCACAAAGCTTGGGCTGAGTTTAGAGACCAAATGTTGCCCCTACAACATGATCTCTCTCTCTCTCTCTCTCTCTTCTCTCTCTCTCTCTCTCTCTCTCTCTCTCTCTCTCTCTCTCTCTCTCGGTCTGTATAGTTTACTCATGAGGAAAGGTAACACCAATATGCCTGGAACAAGATACGCTGCAGAAGTTGCCGGATCAATAAAGCAATGCTTTAATTGTTCTTGTATCGGAGATTCCATCCTAGACCAGTTGCCGACCAAGGTTTAGTGTCTGCCCTGCCATGACATTTAATTGTTAGGTTGCATTTCCTCCCTCTAGGGTATGGCTTGTACTCTCCCATTTGCGCTCCTCCGCCCGAAGCCGCTGGCACTATGTGGGTTATCGGGTTTGGTGAGCGCCGCCCAGCATTCGGCGCTAACAGAAAGCAGGTAGTTCTGTCTACTGTCATACGATAGCTCAGTCATATCTAAGACCATAAGGAGAGTTGTTCGACAGGGGACGCATAATGTCTCCAGACCTGTATTTTCCTTACATAGTGAAACTAGTATAAACATTTTAAAGGACAACACAACCTGCCATAAACATTGAGAATGATTTCGGAGAATACCAGTTTATCAAGCGAGGTGTGCGACAAGTGTGCGTATCGCCTCCAGATATTTTTTCTAGTGAAAATATTATCCAAGATTTAGAGAATGAGAGAGTAATCGCCATCCGAGAACATTAAAAATTGAGACTTTACATGGGGAATCTCCGTGCGAAGTAGTCAAGCCGTCTGACTCGGGCTCCGAAGGTTGTGGGTTCTATTCCGGGCCGCGTCCTTTGGTTCACGAGTGCATTTTTTCGGCGACTCCTGAGGGTCGTCGCTGGAGTTACGGTTTCGTGCTTTGTGCGACGCTTTCCGCGCTGCGCAAAGAGACTGAGCCTTATGGGATAAAATCCCGATGCAATTAAGTCGACCCTGTCGACTTTTGAGCCACTTAGTCTTTACAAGACGTCACAGCCAACCCCAGCATTGTTTTTGTTTTTTTGGTTTTTTTGGTTTTGTTTCGCTGTTTATGAATTCTTGGCAAGTTCACTTTCAGTAGTTTGCCATTGCTTTATGAACGATCGGCACACACATATCTTTTGTATTATGTTCAGTATGCATCCCATATAGATTAGAAAGGGAGCCTTGGCTAGTAGGCTTGTCCGCCGAACCGTTGCTGATGTGTTCGGTTGCACCAGTCTAAAATTGGTACTATAGGCTAGCACCGTGTACCCAACACATCTCAAGGCGTGGATGTTGGCAACGTCTCTAATTGTATTTGCACAATAACGCACCAGTATTGTCCGTGAGTGGTGTATGATTACCTACTGACGTTTAGTTTGTAACGAACATTAGTCGGGCTGGACCCTCCTCTGGAGGTAGTCGGCGGTTCGTTGAGGAACCACCCGGCCTAGCATAATGGAGTTCAGCCAAAGCTTCTAAAGTAGATAGGCGGCGGTTTGCTGGAGGAACCCACCGGCCTAATATATCTCTTCGGTTAGAAACTTGGTATCCGCTGCATGTGGATTGGTTCAAACAGACACTCTTCGTGTGGAATAATTCAGAATAATCATACTCCAGGAAGGAGTAAACTGCAAGTTTGTGGCTGAGAGATTACAATGATACTTGTAAAAGTGCAATGGCTAATTGAGGATTATGCTATGAATGATTGCAGGAGATATGAACAACAGGAACAATCATTATCACGAGAAGCTTAAATATTAATGAATTGCTACGGTTGTATAGTTGAATGACAGAGACGGACTTCATCATTCATTTGATGGCTCACCATGTATGTTAAGAAAATGTCTTATTTTGAAGCCTGGCCGATGGATTTTTTCGTGACTGCTGTATTGAACATTATCGTTGGACAGTCTCAGGTGGAGATCTTTCATGTTTGATTATTGGGAGACCACATATTTTTTATAGACCCTTTGAAATGTGATCTTGACAGGCATGTCAGAGTAGCAAATGATCCTTTCTTCCCTTTGCCATAAAATACGCCTCATGTCGTGAAAAGGGATCTGTATTTTAAAATTAGATGTAAAGATATATGAATTGTATTAATGTTCTTTTAGACGCACTGCACAAGAGAAAGGTGTGTCATTTATAGCGATAACAAGGAAAACAATCACACGAATGATAATCGTCCAAGGCGTGTCTATTGGGAAGAATTGACTCACTCTTTCGGAGATAGAGGAAACTATCACAAAATCCACTTAATACATGGCAAAGAACGTAGTCAATGGAAGAACAGAGTTAAAAGTCGGATAACTGACAAAGGATATTGCTGGAGAGGATGATGCAATAATTTGCCGACGGATCAGTATTTTGGGGTGGTGATAGATCAGTATATTGACGTGAAAGATCAGAATGGGGCTTCACAGCAAGATGGAGTATCAGATCATCGCCAAAACAGAGAGAGGCATATTCTGGAGCGACATCCAATATGAGAATGGAAGCTGACGCGGTCAGTGTAGCTCTGGCATTGATATCTGAAACTCCTTTCAATGAGGCAGTTATCACATATCTGACGCGCAGTCAATGCTCCAGAAGGTTCAGTCCAGATATTTATGGCATGAATGGTTGATCCATACAAAGTCATCAGACCTGCTAACACTGAAATAGCCCTGTTCTCCAAGCCATGCCGGTGTACGTGGGAAATGAAAGGGCCCCTTGGCTGGCCTTCAGGGCATGGTCAGCAGGGAACACTGAGGCTGAGCAAGGGAGACGCGATATTGTCTATAAAATATGTCCTGCTGCACGAGAACCCCCCCCCCCCCCCCCCCAAAAAAAAGGATGACAAAACGTGGCTGCGACTGATTGAACCAGGAATCCAGTTTTTCATTAGCAGGAAACATCCTGGCAGAGGACGGAGTAGATGCGTGCGTAACCGGTTAGCTACTAAAACTATATCAGTATAGTAAAGAACCCTTTTACCACACACCAGACATAGGGTGCTAGACACAGTTCTATAAACAGACCAATCTGCTATCGGTGGGCAGTGTGGTCAATATTACCCAGGCTGCCTTTACTTCCCATGACATTTCCTGGTACCAATTTAAGGCTGGGTCGATCAGGAAGTCCACGTCACTTTCAAAAATCACTTCCGATAGGATTCGAACCATGACCACCTGGCCTGCAGGCGAGCAGCTAGTCGCTTTGCTACTCCGGCTCATACATACAATTATCCATACTCTTCTTCGTGTACTTATGGAGTCGGAGTGCTATGATATGGGGGTTGGATTACACATTTTGACAAATTATGGTATATGATTATTTACGTTAAAGTTAGTTTCCCACCCTTTACAGGACGCAATCAAAATAATTAATCAAAAATAAAATTTATTGCTTGCTTGGTTTTTTGTTTTTTTTAATTTCTAGACAATTTTACCTTCAATAGTTTGTCGTTGCTTTATGAACAACCGACATTCACAGTGTTGTGAAAGTCAACACAAAGAGATCTGCTTCGAGATCACCGCTGGGTGACTTGAACTCGATATGGCTGGACTCTGATCTCCCGCTCACTCTCCCTAATCCACAGACGCCGACATTGATATGTAATAATGCATATTTATTATAATGTGT
Source organism: Cepaea nemoralis (assembly GCA_014155875.1). Taxonomy (NCBI): domain Eukaryota; kingdom Metazoa; phylum Mollusca; class Gastropoda; order Stylommatophora; family Helicidae; genus Cepaea; species Cepaea nemoralis. The sequence continues at coordinate 167,541 of JACEFZ010022290.1, read as the reverse complement.
TCACTCGCTTTGAACTCAAGCGTAGTTCATTCACGTGCTACTACTTGTCACCACTGGAAATTGCACTGGGCTGATTTTTGCGTGTGGATTAGCTATTCTTATTACCAGTGTCTCTAGCCATCAGGAGTCTTTTGAGGTCTTTGTGATTTATGCTCCCAAGTCAGGGACGAAAAGTCAACATTTTAGTCCAGCTGATCGGTGTAGGGATTGAACCCGCTACCTCGGCATCAACACACCGGAAGTTTAAAACCAACCGCTCTTAACCATTAGGCCTTGTTAACCCCCTGATAGGGCATATAATAGTTATTTCATACACAGCCCAGGTTTGACAAGATCACAATACGATACAAAATGGCGAGCTTTCTGTGTCAGGTGAAGAGACATTAGGAGTGAAGGACTGGATCAGCCTGGGATAGGTAAACGGAGACAAGATGGGCGTGACATGTGTGTGACGTTTGTATTGTGTGTGTTCTTTGTCTCTGTGTGTGCATTTGTGTCGTGTGGGGGTGGAACAACAATGCAACACTGCACGATTATACGTCCCCCTGTATGTTAAGATAACCATGAAGTTGTAAGACAAAAAATATTATCTGCCATTCTTGTTCTTTTTGTTCTTATTGTTCTTCTTGTTCTTGTTCCTCTTGTTCTTCTTGTTCTTGTTCTTCTTGTTGTTCTTATTCTTGATCTTCTTCTTCTTCTTCTTCTTCTTCTTCTTCTTCTTCTTCTTCTTCTTCTTCTTCTTCTTCTTCTTCTTCTTCTTCTTCTTCTTCTTATTCTTCTTCTTCTTCTGCTAGTGTTTTTTCCTCTGACTACTACTACTACTACTACTACTACTACTACTACTACTACTACTACTACTACTACTACTACTACTACTACTACTACTACTGCTGCTGCTGCTGCTGCTGCTGCTGTTGCTACCGCTACTACTACTACTACTACTCTACTACTACTACTACTACAACTACTACTACTACTACTACTACTACTACTACGATTACTACCACATTCACTATTGTTCCTGTTGAGACAAATACTGCTACTGCAACTACTACTATTACAGCTACTATTACTAATACTACTACTTCTACTTCTACTACTACTACTACTACTACTACTATACTACTACTACTACTACTACTACTACTACTACTACTACTACTACTACTACTACTACTGCTGCTGCTGCTACTACTACTACTACTACTACTACTACTACTACTACAATAACAACAACAACTACTACTACTACTACTACTACTACTACTACTACTACTACTACTACTACTACTACTACTACTACTACTACTTCTTCTACTTTTCTTCTTCTCTTCTTCTTCTTCTTCTTCTTCTTCTTCTTCTTCTTCTCTTCTTCTTCTTCTTCTTCTTCTTCTTCTTCTTCTTCTTCTCTACATCTTCCCCTATCTACCCCCCTCCCCTCCTATTTCTCCTTTCATCTAATCTTCAGCTATTCTATTGTGCATATATTCAGACAATGTCCACATATTACAACCAAACCACATAAACTTAATATTTCACCACAAGCACGGAACATTCTCTACAGCCTCCATATGTATTTCTCATTCTTCCCCTCAACATGCTGTATAATCAAACTGCATGTACATTTTCTGAAACACTTGTATACAAATCCCTGGTTGCTTCGCAGCATGTTACTTGCTTAAGCCCGATGAATTATAGATGCCTGCGTCAATGCCCCACATGCGTTATGCTCTCTAACGGTAAATGTAAATATTTTGTAAGTATTTCTAATACAGCACTGATTATTTGGCCGTAATGATCTGCAGCGCCTCAGGCTTGCTTACGTTTTGTGGGGTCTGTGGTATTGTCGGGGTTTGAAACGACCGCTCAGCTTTCTAAGGTGGATGAAAGAATAGGATACGCGTCTATCTCTGATTTAATTCTTTTTATTAATTTTTGTTCCCCTCTCCTTCTTCAACTTGTAGAACGAGGAACAAGAAGAAGAACAACAATAAGAAGAACAAGTAGAAAAACAAGAACAATAAAAACAAGGAGGAAGTATAGGAGTTGGGCGAGGAATCAAGGGATAAAGAGGACAAAGAGTAGAATAAGATCATAAAGAATACCACCACTGTTAAAAGAAAAGAACAACAATTATGTACCCGCCATCATCAGAAAGTTGGTTATGGTATTATAACACCTGGCGAGTTTGGCAAGATCTTTATATGCTGCTTGCGGCCGGTTAATGGCAGAGTAGTCGCACACGTTCATACATCATCTCCCGGGAAGGTTAACCCGGTCAACAAATGCCCGCAGAAGTCGGATGTGTCGGCCTAACGGCGTAAGAACACAGCTCTGCTGTAAACAGGCACAACGCAATCACGTCCGGAAAAAATCTCCGGATGAACGCAGAAGAAGAAGAATACATCATCTGTTCCGGTCCAGTGAGATGATGCGATGAATATTCACACACACACACACACACACACACACACACACACACAAACACGCACACACACGCGCGAGCGCACACACGCGCACACGCGCACACACACGCGCACGCACACGCACACACACACACAAGGAGTAGAATAAGAACATAAAGAAAATGAAGCCAGGGACGATGAGATGAGGTGTAAAATGATACTTTACTTGTAGTAATGTGTAAATATGTTCTGTACAGCTGCTTTGGATGACAATATCGCTTGCCTTGGAATTACAGTGAACAAGCATTCAAAGGTATTTACACATCCTTCAGCCAACATTGTCAAATCGTCATATCCCGGCAGAGTTAATAATAATGTGGCGTGTAGTTTGAGTGGAGAGATATATATCACCACATAGTGGTTGCCTACTACTAACAGAAAACCAGGAGTGGCTCGTGAAACACCTTGGTGAACTGGATCAGGCAAATCTGGCAGGCTTACACTAAGGGATCAAGTAAGGCTTTCAAGTAGAAGGCCAAGAGAACAGATGAAAGGCACTGCCGTCAGAGAGGAGGATGCTCACTCATGTAAACTGAAGACTAGTATTTTTCCTCCCACACAGCTCTCCTGATATGCAGCCCCCCACCCCCGAGATAGTGTTTTAGCCCTATCACACTAATATGTAACACCATTACACACGCAAATAAGACTAAAGCATAAATCAACACCTTCCTGACAGGTTCACCATATTATAATGGATGATTGGGATGATATGAACGCTGGTTATGTCATGACACAACACCATTAATAGTAGCACAAATAATAATGATTGTTCATAGGTGGGCTACTCAAAAGCAACATATAGGGTTTACCCTAGTAAGAAAGGTGCCGAATTCTTCTGCTCGTAGATAGTTTTCCCTTGGGTTTATGGCTATTGGCGGTTGGCTTGGCGCTGAGGTATCTAAGGTTAGTATTTGTATACTCAGCTTTCTTGTAGGGCAGTTCCTGATATTGGAACATTTTGGGCTCTGAGTGTACAGTGGCTGGTACTAGGTCTTCACTCTTCACTGTAATATCAAGGTGAAATCCTTCGGCAATCAATGGTGAATTTCAATGTAGGCCAAACGTAGGCACAACTTATAGACAAAAACCACAACTGTTAAAAAAAACAAACATATACTCGGCATCCTCAGAAAGTTGGTTACAGTATTATAAAACCTGGGGAGTTAGGCCAGATCCTTATATGCTGCTTGCGGTTGATTAAGGGGACAGCAGTTGCACAAGTCCATACATCATCTGCCCATTAACACACACACACACACACACACACACACACACACACACACACACACACACACACACACACACACACACGTGCTTATGAATATACTAACAGATGTAGCCAACATTTCAAGTCTAACAAGACATGCACCATCATTTTCATGCAATATGTTTCTCAAATATCCATAATACGCACATTTTCAATCGCCTAGATCTCTGTGCGGAATCCATATAATGATTGTAATTATACAAAGTTCTGTTAATACCAATTTACAGTGTAGATGATTGCACATAATTAGTAAAGTAGTATCTCATTAAGGACGTGTAATACACAAAGGAGATAATAAAGTAACGAATAATACATCTTAGTATAATATTATCTCATTAAAAACTTGTAATAAACTAATGAGATAATAAAGTAATAAAAAAGACTTCTTAGTAGACGATTATCTCATTAAGTGCAGAATAAGTAAAGGAGATAATAAAGTAACAAAACATACATCAGACATAAAATAGAACTGCTAGTAACCAAGACATAGTACCTAGATATCTTATAGCACATGCACTTGTTAAGACGAAGTCACCAATTAGACAACATAGTATAAAATATAGAGAAATATTTAATGGGTCAAAACTTTCCAAGAAAGTTATAACAAGCCCTGTTTGTATTACTTATAAGTTGTCACTTACCCTGTTTCCAGAAATTCAATAAAATTCCTGAATGTAAGAATTAAAGTCACCCAATGCATTGACTTGCACTCAGAGTATGCCAACTGAACGCCAGAGTCTGATTCGTCTCGTTTATAAAGCGTCATGTTTAGTCATGTTTTGGAAAGAAAGAGTTAAAGTAACCTAGTGTTGATGTAGTCAGTGTAAACGTATACAAATACTCCGGTCCTAAGTTGTATTTCAATTAGTTGTAGAACTGAATTGTTTAACAACTAATCTGGATATGGGGACCCATTTGAGACCATGAATAGTATAATCTTGACTTTCATGAAAATGTTGATGTTGCGAGAGCAATAATGATCATAGTCAAGGCAGAACATAAGGCAAACCACTCACCTCTCGCTTCCTAAGTAGCCAATGCGACAAAACTACTATTGATTGTTCGAATGCATCGGTTGGTTGATTGTTTCCATGGCTGGTGGGTGAATTCTCAGGAGACAGCTTTACCTATAAGTCCGACAACAACAACACCAATAACAACAATAACAACAACAACAACAACTACTACTACTACTACTACTACTACTACTACTACTACTACTACTACTACTACTACTACTACTACTACTACTACTACTACTACTACTACTACTACTACTACTACTACTACTACTACTACTACTACT
>JACEFZ010022290.1:22500-160000 GCA_014155875.1 Cepaea nemoralis | reverse complement strand
GCTGCACGGAACTAGCCCACGGTGCGTACTTGATTACTTCTCGGAGATGCATTTGAAGCACAACGCTGGGACGGCGCCACAGGAGGGCGGAGGGATACACGGACTGGATTAATGAGCTCTGCGGCTGGTTCATTCTGATACTTTTGTGAGCGATACGTGAATCAAGGACTGGAGAGGAGGAGAGGACGCGAAAAGAACTGGGTAGAGACAATTTAAAAGGTATGTTGGGAAGGTGTGTATGAACATATTTGAAAATATAAATTTAGGTATGAGGACGGGATGGTATAAGTGTGTCCAGGAAGTCCTTGGATAGTTTTATATTCAAAACTGTTAGTGTATAAATGTATCTAATATGTATAGTATACATTTCCATATATAAATATTGTGTCTATTTTATTGTCTGTTTTGTTTGTTGACTTCATAATTATAAAGAAGTAACATTATTATCACCACCATCATCGTATTTACTGTTATCGTCGTCAGTTGGCAAGACAGATGCTGAAATCGACTGATCATATTACTACATTATCTTTTTTTCTCTGTCGTTTCCTTCACGCCATTGTCTGCTGTTATCTGTCGTTCTCTTATACCCAATGCCTGCTGTTCTCTATCATTCCATTCACGCCATTGTCAGCTGTTCTCTGTCGTTCTCTTCACTCCATTGTCTGCTGTTCTCTGTCGTTCTCTTCACTCCATTGTCTGCTGTTCTCTGTCGTTCTCTTCACTCCATTGTCTGCTGTTCTCTATCATTCTCTTCACTTCATTGTCTGCTGTTCTCTATCATTCTCTTCACTCCATTGTCTGCTGTTATCTGTCGTTCTCTTATAGCCATTGCCTGCTGTTCTCTATCATTCCATTCACGCCATTGTCAGCTGTTCTCTGTCGTTCTCTTCACTCCATTGTCTGCTGTTCTCTGTCGATCTCTTCACTCCATTGTCTGCTGTTCTCTGTCGTTCTCTCCACTCCATTGTCTGCTGTTCTATGTCGTTCTCTCCACTCCATTGTCTGCTGTTCTCTATCATTCTCTTCACTCCATTGTCTGCTGTTCTCTGTCGTTCTCTCCACTCCATTGTCTGCTGTTCTCTATCATTCTCTCCACTCCATTGTCTGCTGTTCTCTATCATTCTCTTCACTCCATTGTCTGCTGTTATCTGTCGTTCTCTTATAGCCATTGCCTGCGGTTCTCTATCATTCCATTAACGCCATTGTCAGCTGTTCTCTGTCGTTCACTTCACTCCATTGTCTGCTGTTCTCTGTCGTTCTCTTCACCCCATTGTCTGCTGTTCTCTGTCGTTCTCTTCACTCCATTGTCTGCTGTTCTCTGTCGTTCTCTTAGCCATTGTCTGCTGTTCTCTATCATTCTCTCACACCATTGTCTGCTGTTCTCTATCATTCTCTTCACTCCATTGTCTGCTGTTCTCTGTCGTTCTCTCCACTCCATTGTCTGCTGTTCTCTGTCATTCTCTTTATTCCATTGTCTGCTGTTCTCTATCATTCTCTCCACTCCATTGTCTGCTGTTCTCTGTCGTTCTCTTCACTCCATTGTCTGCTGTTCTCTATCATTCTCTTCACTTCATTGTCTGCTGTTCTCTATCATTCTCTTCACTCCATTGTCTGCTGTTCTCTATCGTTCTCTTCGCTCCATTGTCTGTTGTTCTCTATCATTCTTTTCGTGCCATGGTCTACTGTCCTCTGTCGTTCTCTTCACTCCATTGTCTGCTGTCCTCTGCTGTTCTCTTCACTCCATTGGCTGTTGTTCTCTATCATTCTTTTCGTGACATTGTCTACTGTTCTATGTCGTTCTCTTCACACCATTGTCTGCTGTCCTCTGCTGTTCTCTTCACTCCATTGTCTGCTATTCTTTGTCATTCTCGTCTCTACATTGTCTTCTATTCTTTGTTGTTCTCTTCACTACATTGTCTTTTATTCTATGCCATTTGCTTCAGGTATACATATGTCTGTACCCCAATATTGTTGCATGCTTGGATGTATTCGTTCCTTGGAAGGCTTCATTTTCTTTCTTGTAAGAATTTCTCTCCATAATGTTCAGAACTCCAGTACTTATACACAAGAATAGAGAAAATTTCGAGATCTTATAGAATGGAAATTAGCTCACAAAAATATAAACTAGATACTGATGAATAGTTACAAGAACGCGGGAAAACGAACATTATAACCAAAAACAAACCAATTTAAAAATTTAAAAAAAAAAACGGTAAAATAAGTGAACAGTTTTACAAACCTAGGGTCTATTATATGCAGATACGGTGGTTCAATTAACGGGTATGAAAGCAAGACTCAAGATGACCTCACCTTTTATGACAAGACTGAATCCTATTTCGAAAGGCAACATCCGCTTTCCAATCAAGATCATCCTCATCATCGTGTCTTTGTGTGTTTTGTCAAGTTTATCACTCAGTACATCAGACTTCGATAACCATTTTTCCCGATTTGTTTTCTCTCGTCTTTGACTGTCCCCAGGGGACCTACAAGGCAGCAGGTTTGTGTCTCTCTTCGTCTGGTTTCTATCCCTTAATCCAGTGGTTCTCCACCTTTTTTGGCCCATGCCTCCCTTTACCATATGTTCAGAACGTCATACCCCCCCCCCCCTTTTCGAATTTCCTCCCTATAAATCCCCCCACCCTTACACAGAATACATAAAAATGGAATCTAAATTTAATAACGCATACTAGAATAAGTCTAGACATCTACATAAAACGGGATTTGCGGGTCTACTTACGTTATAAACGAATTTCATTAGGCGAGAAGTGAGTGGTGAGTAGCACCTTGCAGTCTTGACAGACCATGAGTATGTGAGTTGGAATATGGCCAAAATTCCATCACAATGCCTGGGCAGAGCTTAAGAGAAACATGTGGTGCCCAAACGACATGCTCCCTCTCTCGGCCTTGCCCCATGTGTTCCATTGGAATGGGTAACCAGTACGTCTGGCACAAGGTAGGCTGCAGACGCTGGCGGCTCAGCGTCAATCCTCCGAGATCTCACCTCCACTAACAGGAGGCGAGTGGTGGCCAGACCCTGGAACCCAAGGACCTGACTTAGAGGCGTTCAGCCAGTCCCTTAGGTGAGGGCCTCGCACGCGCCTAAACAGTAGGGTCGCGTACAATATGTCAACCACAAGTGTGCACTATCGTCAGACTCCCCGCCTGACTTTTGCGGATCCCGCCACCACAGGGAATAGGCCCGCCAGAGATATCGCAGGAGATATTGCTCGTTAGGGCGAGAAGTACAGAACGGTAACAATTTAGAGGGAAAAACAATATCAAGTAACTGGTTCTTGTATTAATGCGATCTTGAAATAATCTTTATCTCCCCCCCCCCCTTCTGGAAATCCTAAAATTCCCCTCCCCTTGGGGGGGGGGGGGGGGGGGAATTCCCCACCGTTTGAGAACCACTGCCTTAATCTGTCCGACATGGGAGACCCTGCCAGTAGGTGCGCTGCTTGTGCTATCCCTTCTTTAAAATGGTTTAAAAATTTGACTCTGGCTGTAGAAACAGAACGAGGAATTCGGGTATTACTGACGCTTTAGGAAAATTCTACCCTTACAGTATGAGGAAAACATATTCCTGTATAAGAGACAACGCAATTATATACACAGGCCATCAAGAACCACTTTTTTCAGTGGTGAAACGTAGACAGTTTGCGTGCTTTGGCATTTCATTGTTATGATACTCCCTCTTAGGTAATCCTCCATGGAACAGTTGAGGGCAAAAGAAGCAGAGGAAGGCAGATGCAAGCCTGTGCTAATGACATTGATGAATGGAAAGAATGGCAACTGGGAGGAATCGGTTCATATAACAACTCACTTGTAAGAAGGTGTTACAACTGGAACCATATAAGGGGTAAGGAAAGTTGTTTCACATTTCCCCGACATAACGGGTCGAGGGTTCGATATCAGCTGCTTGCGATTTGGAAGCAGATCGATTTGCGTTGATTTCGATGATAGGAGGCTTCGGCCATTTAGAAAGCAATGGCAAAGTACTGAATCTAAAATTTGCTAGTAAATCACAAGCAGCCATTAAATTCTGGGGTTAACTGCAGCGTCCTGTAAAGACCACGCAGCTACCCAGAATGAACAATTCTCAACGTCCAAATTCCACATCCTCCGCCCTCTCTCTCTCTCTCTCTCTCTCTCTCTCTCTCTCTCTCTCTCTCTCTCTCTCTCTCTCTCTCTCTCTCTCTCTCTCTCTCTCTCTCTCTCTCTCTCTCTCTCTCTCAGTTCCATGGTGTATATTTTAGGAGTGTTCTAGGTAGCGGCTTAATGGAAAAAAGAATTCATTAATTTCCTCATTGCTTTTCCTTCCCTGACAATTCGAAGAAAATTCTGAAAATTATTCCGCTCTGATATTATGACCCTATGGTGATCTCCATTTCGAAATCACAACAGAGAAACATAGGGGTTTGTTTAACTTAAATATTACAGAACTTCTTCTTCTTCTTCTGCGTTCATCCGGATTTTTTTTACGGATGTGATTGCGTTGTGCCTGTTTACAGCAGAGCTGCGTTCTTGCGCCGTTAGGCCGATACATCCGACTTCTGTGGGCATTTGTTGACCGGGTTAACCTTCCGGGGGTTTCTTAGGACGTTTGAATCTCACTGTTGTGGTGTTATCCCCCATCCCTAGCTGGCCCATATAGAACAGCCAAAAACATCCTGGTCAACCCTCAAGGGAAGACAGGGGCAGACCATGGGCATTCCCCGCCATCAAAGGAGGCTTCCATACTTGCAGAGCCATCACACAGCGCTCTGGTACTGGGCTCACCCAAGGAATCCTGGACATGGCTGCTTAGCCTCACTTCCGTATATTGGGGCTTCCGTTCACCATAGGCTGTTCCTCCGGAAACCAGAAGAATGCAGTCTGCAGATGACATCCACACAGTGAGCTTTCGATTAAGACTTTCCACATAATGGATTTGCTATCCAAGCAATATTCCATTTCGTGCCACTAGGACACTTTTTCCACCTTTTATGAAGCCCACACAGTGAGCTTTCGATTCGGACTTTTCACGTAATGGATTTGCTATCCAAGCAATATTCCATTTCGTGTCACTAGGACACTTTTTCCACCTTTTACGAAGCCCACACAGTGAGCTTTTGATTCGGACTTTCCACGTAATGGATTTGCTATCCAAGCAATATTCCATTTCATGCCTCTGGGACGCTTTTGTAACCGACATACCTGTGGTATGAAGTGTGGCAGTCTAAATACATCTTCATGCACCTTTAGATGTCAACCTGAATGTAGTTAAAGTAAGCTGCAGTCAACTTGAGCTTGTTGATATCTCCATAGAGCTTGTCCTCAAATGAAGCAGGCGTGGGCCAAAATATCTTTCTCTGTTCTGCATATATTGGGCACTCCTGCAGCAAATGTTTAGCTGTCATTTTACCAGTTCCACAATTACATTCATCGGTATCTCCTATCTTTAGTTTATTGAACAAGTGGTGTTTCAGCCTGTTATGTCCTGTGCGGAGTCTGAAGATTGCTACTTGTTCTCTTCGGTCGAGTTTGTAATATGCATCATCCTTCTGGTGGCCTGGATGCTCTGATTCCCATTTGGTTCTATAAGTGCTTTTTATAAACCTCTTTTGCCTCATTATAGGTTATGTCTATGTCAGGCTGTGGTAATCGTCCACCCTCTTTTGCTAGTCTGTCAGCCTCTTCATTTCCAGGTATACTGCAATGTGATGGGATCCACTGTATTACAACTTTTTTGGATTTCTGGCATAGACCATGGAGTGCTGCTCTTAGGTCAGCTAGTTCTGTGCTGTTTTTGCTCTTCAGTATTGAGACAGCTGACTTTGCATCTGTGAAGATAGCTATTTGCTTCTCTTTATTTTCCTCCATCAAGAGCATTTCTGCTGCAGTTTTCAAAGCCTCTACCTCCGCTTTGAAGTTACTTGAAAATTTTCCAGTTGCCACTGACTGTGTTTTTATCACTCCATTTTTTAAATTAAGGAGAATTCCTCCTCCTCCATTTTTAATTGAATCTTTGGCTGATCCATCTGTATATGCATGGGTCCAATTGCTGCTTGGGCAATGTTCTTTTATGTAGTTGAGGGTTATTTTTCTTCTTTCGGTTTCATTCTGAGTGTTCTTTTTCTCAATACCAGGAATGTTTTCTATCATCTCAGGCAGTTGCTGCTGTCTCCAAGCTGGGAAGTTGTGTGCATTGTAAATGGGCTTGACTGTTGATATGTTAAGTATGGGATCTGCCCTAATCTTTCGTTTTGCAGTTTCTACAAAGTTGCTACGCTTCAGTCTTCCTTTTCCAAAACCATTAAACCTGTTATACATAGGGTGGTCTGTCAATCTTCTAAATTTTTCTGCTTGTTGCTGGGCTCTGCTATCTCTTCTGTCCTGCATTGGTTGTAAACAAGTGATCTTTTCTAGTTCATTAATAGGCGTTGTCTTCAGGCTTCCAGTTATGATTCGCATTCCTTGGTTTTGGACTCTACTTATATTGTTAAAGTTTGACTTAGCTGCTGTTGTCCAATCTGCAATGCCATATTCCAGTACTGGCCTCACCCGTCCAGTATATAACTTCTTGAGAACTTTCTTATCTGCTCCCCACGTTGTACCAGCAAGCTTTTTCATGATTGCCATTCTCTGCCTTGCTCTTGTTCGATTTTTCTCAACCTGTGTCTTCCATGTCAGGCGACGATCAAAGGTGACTCCTAGATAGTTTGGATTTTCTTCATGGCGCAATATTTTTCCATTCAATACCAGCTTAGGTTGCTGAGTTTTATTTGAGAGGGAGAACACTGTGCATGTTGTTTTCTCCTCACTTATCTTCACTAGCCATGATTTTGACCAGTCCTCTAGCGCTAATAAGGCTTGCTGTATTCTGCTGTTAGCTGTACTAATATATTCTTCAGATGTCCATATGGCTAGGTCATCTGCAAAGGAGGATGTGTGTACTCTGGCTGGAAAATTTTCTGTGATGTCATTTATATATGCTAGGAATAATGTTGGTGAAAGAACTCCTCCTTGGGGGACACCTTGCTCCAACAGCATCATTTTGCTTGTTTGTCCTTGTACTTTTGTCCTGGCAGTTCTGTTCTCAAGGTAGTGGCTGATCCATTTATACATTTTTCCACAAACATGCATTTTTTGCAGTTTTACTTTCAGTCCTTCCTTCCATACTTTATCAAATGCTTTTTCTAAATCTATCCAGACTGCTAGTGTGTGCTTTTTCTCTTGGAAGGCATCCTCTATTTCCTGAGCTATATAGGTTATTTGATCTTCAGTGGATCTGTACTTTCTGAATCCTGCTTGGTGTGGTGTTAAGAGTTTGTTTTCTTCCAGATGCCATGTTAGCCTGCCATTGATAATGCGTTCCATTAATTTTCCTACACAGCTAAGTAGACTGATAGGTCGATAGCCATTTGGTTCTTCCAGGTCTTTTCCTTTCTTTGGGACTGGTATTAGTATAGCTTCCTTCCATGCCTGTGGGACTATTCCTCTCTTCCAGCTGTTATTTAGGACTGCTAGTAGTTTCTTCTTTGCCTTGGTGCCTAGTCCTATTAGCATTTCATTTGTGATTCCATCCTTTCCTGGTGATTTCTTCTTTTTTAGGGTATTCATTGCCTGTTCCATTTCTTCCATTGTTAGATTTGCCATCATATATTCTGCTGCTGTCTCTGTATTTCTATGATGTATCTGTTTGTCTTTGATTGCTTTCTTCTGTTCGGTTGTAATATCAATGTGGTTTGCATTTGCATAGTGTTCCATTAGTGCATTTGCAGCCTTTTTTCCTGTAAGCAAGGCATTTCCTTGTTTAATTGTTATTTGTTTGTTTCTAGGTCCTTCATTGTTCATGGCTTTCACTAGTTTCCATAGTTTGTTTCCATCCCTGTCAAAATTCAGGTTTTCTGTTTTTTTCCCTCCAACAATCTCTTGTTGTTTGATTTACTGTTCTTTTATATTTTGCTGAGATGGCTTTGAGAGAGATGTTCGCTTCAATTGTTTGTTCTCTCTCTGCTGTCTTCCTGGCATCTTCAACTTTGTCCTCCAAACTTTGTAGTTCTTCAGTCCAGTATGGTTTGTAATTTTTCCTCGCTCCTCTTGGAATGGACTCAGTGGCTGCCTGTATTATCGCTCTGTTTAGACTTTCCACCATTTGCTTTATGTTGCCATATCGTGTATTTATGTTTTCACAATATTTGTCTGTTAGTATGGCAAATCTGTCCCAATCTGCTCGTTTGTAATTCCAGCGGGGCAAGGGCTTTTGCTCCTGTGGAACATACTCCATATTCATTACAAGCTTGATTGGTCTGTGGTCACTACCTGCTAATTGGTCCAGCACATGGCGATCGATTTTGTGGAGGATGTCTCCTGTGCAGAAAGCTAAGTCTGGAGTAGAAGTGGTAAGCCATCTTCTGGAGTAGAAGCTCGGTGTGTCATCCGCTTTGTTGAGTAGATGGAGATTTGAGTCTATTTCCCAGTCCTCCAATTCATCTCCTCTTTTGTCAGTATCTGGGTATCCCCATCTTTCTGAACGGCTATTAAAGTCTCCGACAATAATGCAGTTTGTGTCAGTTATTTTCATGTTTGAGAGTGTAAGGTCCTTATCTGCTGGGCTATACAGATTGTAGATTCTTATTTTCACGTCCTTTATCATTATATCAACACCTATAATTTCCGTTTGGTTGTCAGAGATCACAGATACTTCGCTGCAAGGTATTGTATTTCGTGTAAGTATTAGAACTCCTCCTTTGTGTCCTTCGCGGTCGAAACGTGTGGCCTGATATCCTCTGACTGAGAATTTGTGATTGGCGTTGAGGTGTGTCTCTTGAATGCATGCCACATCTATTCTATCTTTATGAAGACGCTGTGTTAGGGAGTCTTTCTTCTTGTAAACTCCTTCGGCATTCCACTGTAGTATGTTGAGTGTCCGGGGTATTTGGTCAATAGCTCTTAACCTACTCCTCTGTGCCTTGACTCCACAGCACAGGGGAAGGTGACCACCAGTAGTCATGGGTGGACCCCCTCGAGGCAGGGGGCCCGGCACTATCAGCCGCCTGATGGGACTTCAGCGGGATTAGCACCATAACGATTAATTTTGATTTGTGACATCATGAATTAAGTTACGTTGCGCTGCTTTGTCAAGCCTGTGGCTCAGTACATCCGATTTCGACAAGCATTTATTCGGGATGCTTTCCCTAACCTTTGACTGTCCCCAGTCTACCTACAAGGAAGCAGGTTTTACGTTGCACTGCTCTGTCAAGCCTGTGGCTCAGTACATCCGATTTCGACAAGCATTTATTCGGGGTGCTTTCCCTAGCCTTTGACTGTCCGCAGTCTACCTACAAGGCAGCAGGTTTGTGTGTCTCTTCGTCTGGTCCCTCTCCCTTGACCTGTCCGGCATGGGTGGCCCTACCAGTAGCTGTGCTACCGTCGGCATAGCTCTTGGGGTCATTGGGACGCGCAAGCCTCGTCACGGTCGACACACAGCAGAGGGGAAATATTACAGAACAATTCTTAGACCATGATTTAAACATATTAGAAAACTCGTTCATAGACATGATCATGTCTCAGAAACTGGACATCTGTGACCATATAAATGTCACATTAGCTTGGAAAGAATAGCCATGGGAGGCGTGGTTCCGGAAGAAGGGATGGGGGGGTCAACCAGCACGAAGTTATATACAGGTCATGGCAGATACAGAGGGCATGAACATGCATAAGGCATTAAAACTGTCAAAGGATCAAGATTGCTTCGACGGGCGTGATGAAGGCGACGGTTCTGAGAAAAGGATCTGCTACATTATGATAGCGTAGGTCAGCATGGCTGAATGGATAAGAACTCGTGTTCTTAAGCATCCGGTTTGCCGATGATGAGATAGAGGGGTTCAAAACATTACACCGTACAGCTGGACTAAAATGCTGACCTATCGTCCTTGACTGGGGACATAAATTACAAGTACCTTCTGAAGTCGAGTGGGTTCACCTGAAGGAGAGGGACACCGTTAATAGATAAGGCTAGTCCACACGCAAAATTTAGTCCAGCACTACTGGAAGTAGAGTGTTTGGACTACGCTTGAGTTCAAATCGAGCGAGCGCAAAAAAAAAAAAAACTGATGAAAGCCCGCACGTTATAGAAGTTGATAGTAAATTACGTTGATAATGTCTTCAGTACGGTCGGTTCAATACCTGGGCTCAACACCTGCGAAAGTGACGGAGAGACTGGCCACCTATTCCTCGTGCGTTCAGGGTTACACATGTAATGTGGCTTTGAAATCACAGACTTATATCAGGAAACTAATTCGGGACAAAAAAAATTTTTTTATTTATATTCCGATAATGAGGTTCATCCCAGAGCTTCTCTACTGTACTACAGTTGGCAAACAAGAATGTTTGGAGTGCTGAGGTTCAACCTTGATCAGTACCTCTGAGAGTCGGAGTGAGTTTACCTGATGACGAGCGACACTGTTAGTAGGGAAAACCAATCCACGCGCAAAGTTCAGTCCAGCACTACTAGAAGTAGTGTGTATGGATTACGCTTGAAGTTCAAAGCGAGTGAGCTGGGGAAAAAAACTGGATCGCTATCTTGTAAGAGAAGGCACCAACTGCTATGTCATACAGGTCTTTTAGCGGTAAGATGACTTGAATCTTGTCAGAGTGTTGCTTATCTCTCAGTCTGGAATGATGTCATCAGCAGGCCGCAGTACTTCACATTATACTAACAGTGAATAACTGGAACCGCCGGGGTTGTAAGATCAACAACATCAGCTTCACACACATACGCACAACATCAGCTTCACACACATACGCATATACTTTCAGAGATATATACACACACACACGGAGAGAAATATAGGGATATAGGGAGAGAAAGATAGATAGAGAGAGAGAGAGAGAGAGAGAGAGAGAGAGAGAGAGAGAGAGAGTAGACAGAGAGAAAAGAGAGGTAAACAGGGAAAGAGAGGTATATATATATATATATAATATATATATATATATATATATATATATGCCGGCTCTCTGACCGAGGAGTTAGCAGCTTCCTCCGTAACCCCGAATACTCTCGTGGTTGACGTGAGTGCACGAGAATTTGAAGCGGTTCGAGTCGCACCAGTGACTTATGAGAGTATGGAGCCGGTCGCTCAGAAAGTCGTGGCGTGCTGATGAGCGTAATCTAGCCTAGGAATCAACATACAGCTGAACTATGCTGATGTTGACCGCAATATCCTGAAACAGGTTGGAAACGCGGGGGGGGGGGGGGGGGGGAGAATATATATATATCTTTGGATCCATTAGGGATACACAAAGTGAAGTGGAGAGTGGAAAAGAAGAAGGAACAAAGACATTATGATCTGTGTAAGTCCCCGCTAATCACTGGTATCATGAAGGCTAATAGACAACAATGGCTGGGGCATATAGAAAGAATGGAAGACAATAGGGAAACAAAACTCGCTTACACTCAGGAAATAAATGACCGTAGACCCCGAGGTAGACCAAGAAGACGGTGGAGAGATGATATATATACAGACCTACAAGCACTTGGAATCAACGACTGGCAAGAGAAGGTCAACCAGAGAGACGAATGGAGACGGATTGTATCTGCAACAAAGAACCTCGATGGCTCCAAACGCTGAAGACGAAGAAGAAGATATATATATATAATCATCATCATCATCATCTTCCACTTCTGCCGTCAAGCGTCGTGGGGAGGAATAATTTGCGTTCCAGCAAATTGTCATTTAATTGTCCAACAAAGTGTCATTCCGTGTGGTTGTACGTCTCTGATGTCGTCAATCTATTTTCTTCTTGGACGTCCTCGTGGTCTCGTCGCAGATGATCTTTGATGTAAGGCCAGTGATGGTAGTTGCTGATGGTGCATTCTAACGACATGGCCAAATCACTTGATCTTCTATATATATATATATGTAGAGAGAGAGAGATAGAGAGAGAGAGAGAGAGAGACTGCGGGAGACAGAGAGAGAAAAGTAGACAGAGAGATACACAGAGACAAAGAGAGATAGACATTAACAGAGAGAGATGGAAAGATAGGCGCAGAGAGAGAGAGAAAGAGAGAGAGAGAGAGAGAGAGAGAGAGAGAGAGAGAGAGAGAGAGAGAGAGAGAGAGAGAGAGAGGCAGTGAGACAGAGAGAATGGTACTTTTTTACAGAAATCTTGTTAGAGAAAGGTGGAGAGTGTGTGTGTGAGAGAGAGAGAGAGAGAGAGAGAGAGAGAGAGAGAGAGAGAGAGACTGGGGGATTTTGAGAGAAAGAGTGTTAGAGAAAGATACAGGCTTAGAGAGTGTGTTTAGGGGAGAAATTCAGAGAGACAAAGAGTCTATGTGTACGAATGTGTGCGCGTGTGTGTGTTTGTGTGTGTGTGTGTGTGTGTATTTGTGTGTGTGTGTGTGTTGGGAAAGTTTTAGTGAGCTTCAGAGAGGCAGAGAAAGGTTTGGAGAAAATGAATTTTGGAGAAAAAGGTCAATGTGTGTGTGTGTGTGTGTGTGTGTGTGTGTGTGTGTGTGTGTAGTTTGAGACACACACTCTGAAAGAGACAGGGAGATTTCTGTAAGAGACACACAGAGAGACACACAGAGAGACACACAGAGAGACACAGAGAGACAGAGAGCGCGCGCGCGAGAAAGAGAGAGAGAGAGAGAGAGAGAGAGAGAGAGAGAGAGAGAGAGAGATTGAAAGAGAGCATGTGTATGTGTACAACAAGATAAGTGGAAACGAAAACATGTTGTTAAAAAAACCATTACTTAATACATCCAAAAATGGCTATCATTACTTAACCTGAGGCAAAGTTGGAAAAATAAAGCATTAAAAAAAATACACACAGCAAGAGAAGAAATGGCCGACTTTTTCAGTCGGTATAAAATAAATGTCATCCTTAATTACCATTATGATGAATATAAAAACCATGATAAAAGCTGCTACTATTGTCCCTTGGTAATGGGAAATTGATTCCCTCAAAATTACTTCTTTGCGCACCTTGCAGTGATGTCATCTTCACCTAATTACCGTATTTCCCTTACTAGGCACGCTTGGTTACGGTTTTCAATAGTCCATGGAAGTGTCTCCATGGATTGTTCATTTTCACTCTTCCGTTCTGTCCTAACGTGCAAGTAAAGATGGTAATAAGAATTGTTACTAAGATTAACGAGAGGGAATAGAAAGTTAATAACTAATATAATGATATCTTTGGAATTGCTAATATATGAATACCTCGGTACTACCACATAATAGGTTCTTGTCAGCTGCAGTAAAGCGAAACTTGTCGGTTAAAAGAAGAAGGGCCTTTATTTTTCCCATGAATTTACGAGTTTCTTAGCGGTCATATCGTATTTTTTTTTTCGTTTACCGGCTTTTTACTCAATCGTAGTCCATACACGTGCTACTACTTTCAGTGCATTGGAATTATGCTTGCGTGTTGATTAGCTTTCCCTGTTACCAGTGTCCCTCGCCATCAGGGTAACCCACTCTGACTTCAGAGCTAATTGTTATTTACCTCCCCAAGTCAAGGGCGAGAAGTCAACATTTTAGTCCAACTAACCAGTGTAGGGGTTTTTAACACTTGTCATTTATCATCATCATGTATAATTATATAATCAGTTTATGTATAATTATATGAACAGTATATGTATAATTGGCGGCTTCGTGGCTTAGAGGTTAGCGACTTTTCTCTGTAATCTCGTATACTCTCGTGGGTAACGTGATGACAGTGAGAATCAGCAGTAGTTCGAATCGCATCGGTAACTTACGGGGTATGTGAGCCGACCGCTCAGAAAGCAATGGCAAACTGCTGAGCGTAATCTTGCCAAGAAATCAACATACTGCTGAAAGATGCTGATGTTGACAGCGATGTCATGTAAAAGGATATGCAAAAAAAATATATGTATAATTATATAAACAGTTGTTTTATGCATAATTACATAAACATTTATGTATAATTTTTATCAACAGTGACTGCACAGGCCAGCGGCCTTATTCCTCAGGCTCAAGACCCCCCCCCCCCCCCCCCCCAACTTGCTCTACACTGCAAGGTACTATAGGCAGCAAATGGCAGTTGTTTTATATAAACAATGTATGTATAATTATATAAACCGTTGTATTATGTATAATTTATATGAACAGATTTCCTCCAAAGCCGGAGAGTATCTGCCTGTATGGCGAGGAACCACCAGTCTGCACACCAATAAGCCAGACATGGGACAACGGATACTCACGCAAGCCTCAGGTCCTGTATGACATCACACTGATGTTGGACAACAGGATGCCTTCATCGACATACAGGACTTCACGCTGGAGTTCACAGCCAGCGAACACAAGCAAGCAAGCAAGCAAGCATATGAACAGATTGTGTACAATTATATAAATCGTGTTTTATGTACAATTATATAACCAGCTTATGTATAATTCTATAGAAAGTTGCTGTATGTATAATTATATACAAGGAGAAATTAAATGGCAGTCTTTCCCTCACTTAGTGAGACGACGAACGCAGGCGTTGAACGCTTGTACGACCACGCCCATGACACAACCATTACATTAAATAATATCCCAATCTGCCTGTACCGCTTTACGTTTTTGCTTTATTAATTTTATTCAAATAAACCCGTGAGCATCGAATGTTAGTAGTTAAGGTTAGATGCATGTACCTTAAAGGACGTCGCCATCAGCCCCAACGTTTTGTGGCTGTTTCTGATTTACTTAGCAATTTTTTTTCATTGCTTCCTGAACGACCGTTGCTCATACCATGGAAATCGACGCAGGAACGTACTGCTTCCAAAAGTCTGTCTGCGGCTGATTTCGTACACTCGACTCGCAATGTCGAGGGACTGTGAAACTCGTTCTCGGGCCTAACCACAGCGTCGGCATGATATAAGTAGTCAGACACAATTCAGAGTATATCGTTATCGCGGCTATGTTACAGATTGCCAAGCACATTTCAGACTACACCGCATCAAATTTTCTTCTATCGCTTTCCTCCTTGTCTCCTAAGATTGTCTTCCAAGTACCTGTAAATTGCAGATTGTTTTTGCTTTTTTTCTTTCTTGGAGTTTAAGAAATATAAATGAAAGACAGTTTTAAACACGCATATCTTTATACCTTCATATCTTCTTTAAAAGAGCGGAGAAAAGCGTCGCAAGTTGTCAAAGAAATCTAAAACACAAGAAACCCACCATAAAACATATCTACAACCAGACACCCCATTTCATATCTAGACATCACCGGGGGTTTATCTCTCACAGCGAATGCCTCTTTTTTTTTTAATTTAGGGGGGTCCTCGCATGAGGTTCGGTTCTAGAAAACACGATCAAAGCATTTTCTAGCTCGTCTCCCCACGAGTCCTCTCGCCACACGAGTAGATGGAAGAGATTATAACGTTTGAGGTCTCCGTCTCTCTCTCTCTCTCTCTCTCTCTCTCTCTCTCTCCTCTCTCTCTCTCTCTCTCTCTCTCTCTCTCTCTCTCTCTCTTGTAGCATGGCCTGACTCTCAGACCTCGCAGTTGATAATGTAATCGCGAAGGAACACGTCTCCTTTCGATAGTTTCAGCCTCCCAGACGTCTCGTCGTTGGATTTGAATCCCCATGAACTCCGTAAGTTTTGTCTTTCCAGCAGTGAGATAATGTTGTGGTTGTAGTGGCTGCTGCCTGCTCGCAGCCTGCTGACGTGGATGTGTTGAAAGACGAGCGAGGTGGCGAGGCTTTGGATTGAAAATTGAGGATACTATTTCGTTTCCTGAAAAACGGAAGGCTTGGTTAGGTTTCGATCAAAACCTGAGAGATCTGTTCATATGTTTCATATTGTTAATATTCATGGCTTTACACTTGTGTACCCATATAAGGAAACCGTAGTAGCTCAGTGGTTAAAACACTTACTTGTCTGCCTGGCGGTAAAGTGTTCGTATTCCTTTCGAGGTTACCCCCCCCCCCCCCTCCCTCCCCCATTCACCTATCACTGGGCTTCCTTGTCGTTCTATAAGAGAAACTGGTACAGGAAATTGCTGAAAAAGATAGGAGGTAGGAGTGATATTGATTTTATCACCCCCCTCCGCTTTCGATGTCAAAAAGATGGGGGCTATCAGCGCACGAAGAAGAGAAACACCCCGCGGCCAGAAAGAATCATTCTTGGAGAAATAAACGCTGTTCGAGAATTTGGTAGAGAAGTGGTAACAAAAACGGTGAATGGCATCTAGTAAGAGGGATATATAGCTGATGATCTCGTGACATCTATGGGTATTAGCTCCACCACAGCTATAAGGTGCAATAGTCCGTGCGTAGTAGTCGGCGCTGTGGCCGAAAGGACAAGAGATCTCGCTTCTAATCTTCGGTACACTAATGCCGGGTAGGGGGTCAGTCCCACACCGGCTTATGTGGACTGAAACGTTATTTATAATTCAGAAAGCAATGGCAAACCAGTTAACGTAACATTGCCTAGAAAATCAACCGGGGTTAATTGCACAAGGGCATGCAACATTTTAGTCAGGGGATAACAATTAGTTGGATGAGTCGCGTGACTAACGTACTGAAGGAACGAACGAAACGAATAAACTTCATTTTCAAAGGGTTCAGAATTGGACACACAGGCCCATATAACATTCTGCATTATATCACGCTGTCCTATACATTATCATTCCATCTCATCTTGTTCCGCTGTACCTTGCGGTGTCGAGGTGAAGTCCGTTTATACTCTTAGTTTTTCTACGAGCAGTATGAAGATCCCTGCCAGGCTTGCTAGGCCATCGCAGGTTTCGGACAAAGGTCTGACCATAGGGAGTTCATCCACTTAGGCGAGCCATAGCCCCGTTAAGCCCATGACCTCGCGGTCATGGTTTCCAAGTCTACACCACGCGGAGGTGGGGTTGGACTTGTGTAGTCTGCGGGTATCGGTCACCCTCATGGGAGAGACTAGCCGATCTACCCGGCTGGCTGCAGGGCAGCGCAGTCCACATCTTGATAGACCGTCTTAGACATATTTCATAAAAAATAGTACTATGAGGCCAACCGAGAACAACAACAATAATATCAAATTTTGCATCACAAATGAATAGGGAATTTACAACATTCAGCATTGCATGACTCACTAATATTAATACTGATGTGGGCAATGTTATTAGCTATGGGAGAACATTATTATAGTAGAGGACTGATTGTTATACTAGGTTTATGATGATGATTATTATTAGGTGTATTATGTTATTAATATATTATTAATTAATAGAAGGTGGCTGTACACTCCAGTGTTGGCGGATAATGCCTGGTGTTATACTTATGTTGAGAATTTTTAAAAAGTTTGGTGCATAGTCCGTTACAGGACTTGCAGTAACACCAGCATTTTTTTGCTGTGGGGGTGAATCTTTGCACCGTTACGGTCTGTAGGTGCCATGCTTTCAGAACGACCGGCACCCATAACCATTTAATTAAAAACCAAACGCAAAGTGGTTCTGCTGCAAAATCGCGCGCAGCTGGGGGTTCGAAGCGGGTGTATGCTGTGATCACGAACTACGTCCTGAGCAGCATCATGAGAAGAATCAGAAGTAAACCATCCGAAGTCGGAGAGGGTCTGCCGCACGGCGAGGAACCACCAGTCTGCACTACCATCCGGAATCGGAGAGGGGCTGCCTGCACCCGGTGAGTAACACCAGTCTGCACACCAATAATCCAGACATGGGACAACGGATACTCACGCAAACCTCAGGCGCTGAGAAACATCCACACTGGTGGACAACAGGATGTCTTCACCGACATACAAGACTTCACGCTGGAGGCACAGCCAGCGAGGCGCAAGCAAGCAAGAAGTAAACATAACCAATTTGTTCCTGAGGCAATTGCGATCTAAGAAAGCAAGCTACCAACAACACCATAACATTAACAAAAAGAATCACTGAAATAACAGATTTGATATTTGTGCCTTTATGACTATAATAACGCATGTCATCAGGTGAAAGCAGAAGAAATAATTAAAAATGTTGGAAAAACAGAAACATGGTAATCAACCAATAAGACGCTCGCCTGCGTGATGATGATGAGCTGCCTCACCAACCAGCTCGCCTCCTCTCTCTCAAGACAGGGAACATGGTGATGATGATGAGCTGCCTCCTCTCTCTCCATGCCCACTGCCTGTGTTGGTCCACAAAGTCATGCCCAACCTCTCTATATGGAGGCCACTTCACCTTGCACCACTGGTGCACATGTCTAGTAACAGGACAGGCTCATGTCTTGATCATGAACACATGTATGTCAATACTAATGATACTTGACTGGCACCGTGCCATGACAGACGATAGTTTGTAAAATGGAGCTATACCTCTCCATAACACAAAAGCCTGAGCTGAATTTAGAGACCATGTGTTGCCCATATAGCATGATCCATCTCTCGGCCTGTCTAGTGTACTACAGGGGAAAGGTAACACCAATACTGTCTGGAACAAAGACAAGCTGCAGAAGCTGCTGGATCAGCAAAGCAATGCTCTAACTGTCCGCCTGTCGGAGCTTCGATCCTAAACTAGTTGCCAACCAAGGCTTAGGGCCTGGTCTGCCCTACCATGACATTTAGTCTTTAGGTTACATTTCCTCGCACTAGGATAAGGCTTGTACCCTCCCAATTGCGCTCTTCCTGCCCGAAGCCGTTGGTACAATGTGGGGTGTTGGGTTTGGTAAGTGTCGCCCAACATTCGGCGCTAACAGAAGCTAGAGGGTACCGTCTACTGTCATATGGTAGCTCAGTCATATCTAACTAAGACCTGACAGACAAATGATACTTACATGAAAGGTATAATCGTCATTGTCCTTAAACATGTACAGCTGCTTGAGGTAATCAAGTGAGTATTTGTTATCCAGATTATGAAAGCCATAACCCAACACTGTGAGCAGACATAACACAGCTGTCGGACCAAGCAGGAACAGGATCTGGTAATGAACATGTTGTGCTTTAGGAACAAGCAGAACTTAGAAGCAGCTGTGAAAGAAAATCATTTCAAAGCATTTCAAGTCTTGTTGAAAGACCTGCAGAATACTAATACTTGCAACTGCACCACTGCTTGAGGTTCTACACAGAATCTACGTTCAATCACAGTAAATAACTCTGGCATATAAAACATACATTACATAAGAGACATAGGTAGCATTTTCATAATCCCTCAAGATCAAGCCCAACTTAGCTTCATATTTCTCAAACACCTGATCTTTGTAATATATACACCTTTCATACTGGTTGTGACCGTGTGAACCAGTCTTTTTTTCTTCTGGGTTCGAAACATACAAGTATCACCACTTTGTTTCGTGTGCATGTTTGCAAATCTTTATATCTATGTATCAGTGTATACTTTTTATTTGCTGATGAAGAAAAAGAATCACCACATCCAAAGATTCTTTCACAAGAACAAGCAACAGAAGGTACACCATCAGCCTCACTAAAAAGTTGTTTAAGACCTGTTTTACACTGTGGATATGAACACTAGGTAGTGGGTTAATGAAATGGTGATAAAAAGAGAGGCAGTGACAACAGGATTGTTATAAGAAGGCTGAGAATGTCATGGACAGAGCAGAAAACAAATGCTGAGGTAATGAGAGTTGTAGGTGTTACAAGACCACCTCAACAAAATCGTAAAGGAAAAGACAAATGAAATTTTGGGGCATAACAACAGTACAAGTGGAATAAAGACAGAGAAAGATGCATGTGGAAAACTGAAACAGTTGTGTAAGAAATAATAATGTAATCAACACCAACTTCATCAAAATATCAAATGTCAGAGAAGATTGGAGTCATGATCACTAGTGTCTATACCACACCAGGCAGATGAAGAAGAAGAAGATGAAGATTTTGTAGCAACAATGTCCACTCTGCTATATCCTGCCTTTCTTCCTAAGCATGGAAAACCCTGCCAGCAGGCATGGTACAAATAAAGTAATGATCTGGCATGAGTTTAATATTAAAGTATATACAATGAAGTCAGGTTCACGCTGTGAAGTAAACAGAGACATTAGAAAAGGTCACCTTTGAGTTGAGTTGTTGAGTTGAGTTAAGAACCGACATCACTGCACTCAGGACGTGCTCCGTCCCCTCATTCAACAGCCAGCGAAGAGTCATACTACTAATCGTTCCCACCGCTATCTGATTAAAAGTTCTCCTGGTCTTCCCTCTCAGTTTTGAGATTCTTCCAGAACCCCTGCCGATCCCCCACAATCCCATTCTTTCCACATATGGGTTCTCAATCTGTTCCTCCGCCTTCTCCACCTGGTCCCACAAGCGCACGACCACCTCCCCCTTGTCCATAGGCAAGATACCACCAAGAGGTGCATTCCCTGCTAGCCTATCAGCCTGTTCATTCCCCCGTACACCCACATGGTGACCTTTACAAGAACACAATCACAAATCTGACCCCTTTCAGTGGTTTTTAAATTAGGCAACAGGTAAAAGGAGCCATGTCGGGAGAGTCGGAAGTCTGGTGAACCAGAGGAATATTGTTTGGCCAAGAAGGTCTGAATCAAAGGCAGGAATATGCAACTGTGGTGCCACGATGGAGCTGCCTGCCAAGATCCCATTACCCACAGGTCCATTCGTTTGTGCCACATCTGATTCAAACTTTCTTGGTGAAACACAATATTCTGTTGTTTTGTCAAGCTCTACCAAGCTCCTTATGATTTTTGCCCGTTTCCCAAGATGACAATGCTGCTGAAAGCGACCCGTTTTGAGGCACAAGAGGACATTAGCCATCCTGTGCTCCATTCCCAAACAGGTCTTGCTAAAGTGCTTCCATCAATCATGGGCTCGCTGGGAGAAGTGCTACAGTCCCAAGGAGAGTACTTACAAGGCGACTGTGGTTTCAGACTTCCAGGTGAGTGGTTGTATTTTTCCCAGCAAAAGTCTGATACTTCTGGAACAGACTGTCATATTTCTTGATCCTGTTTTGCTTCATTTCTGTTATTTGTTCTCAGGTCTATAAAAATTAAGACTGCGTATTTCTGAAACATATACAAATAAATAAGATATACATATGAGAAATAGAACTTACCCATCCACAAATTCTAGGCCCAAAACCTACAAACAATGACACCAGAACCCACACAATGGCTAATGTGACAGGCATCAAAGAAATCTCTGCCTTTCTGGCTAGATCTGTAAACCTCCACTGAGGGAAGCCATCAATGACATCGACTGCCCGTGACAGTTGAAGGAACTCATGCCTAGCAAATGAACAAACAGGTTACTCAAGCCTCAGGTGTGTAAATGAATGAAATAACATATTTTACATGGCATATAGACACAGAATTTACTCTTTGTCATCATTTCAGAAACATCTTATGTGTAACATGGATCATCTGTATATAAAAACTTCCAGATGGAGACAATCCTCCCTTACACATGGCAAAACCTTTTCATCCTTGAAAAGTTCATTCTAACTTCATAAATCATACAAACTGTTCATACAATACTCCTTCTGTGCAACTGATTAACACAAATGTTAAGCTTTCGTTTTTATAATCTGAGACTTTTTAGTTTCATTCTAGGTGTCTTGTTTCAAGGCTCTATTTTTTCAGCTATCTACAAGTTGGTAGACAAAATAAAAATGAAACCCATCTATGTATTGTTGTCAATTTATCACTTTCTGTTACCACTTATCATGCCCTACATAACTAATAGTTTATCA
Source organism: Cepaea nemoralis (assembly GCA_014155875.1). NCBI lineage: Eukaryota > Metazoa > Mollusca > Gastropoda > Stylommatophora > Helicidae > Cepaea > Cepaea nemoralis. Next base: position 138,364 of record JACEFZ010022290.1, on the reverse strand, counting down.
CTTCCTGAAACCATACATAATGCTCCACAAAAGTTACTGTTTATCACTGCCTGTAAATGCTTACCATGCTCAACATAACTTACAATTTATCATTTCATGAAAATGCCCTACATAACTTACAATTTATCACTTCCTGTAAATGCTCACTATATCCAACAAATCTTACAATTTATCACTTCCTATAAATGCTCAATATCCTACACAACTTACAATTTATCACTTCCTGTAAATGCTCACTATATCCCACATAACTTAGTTTATCACTTCCTGTAAATGCTCACTATACACCACACAACTTACAGTTTATCACTTCATGTAAATGCTCAATATATATCCCACATAACTTACAATTTATCACTTCCTGTAAATGCTCACTATATACCTCACAACTTACAGTTTATCACTTCATGTAAATGCTCAATATATATCCCACATAACTTACAATTTATCACTTCCTGTAAATGCTCACTATATCCCACATAACTTACAATTTATCACTTCCTGTAAATGCTCAATATATCCCACACAACTTACAGTTTATCACTTCCTGTAAATGCTCACTATATCCCACATAACTTACAGTTTATCACTTCCTGTACATGCTCACTATATCCCACACAGCTTACAAGTTATCACTTCCTGTAAATACTCACTATATACCACACAACTTACAGTTTATCACTTCCTGTAAATGCTCACTATATCCCACATAAATTACAGTTTATTACTTCCTGCACATGCTCACCATGTCCCATACACTTCCTGTCACCATTGTCCATATTACTTACAGTTTATTACTTCCTGTCACCACTCATTGTGCCCCATATAATTTACAATTATTACTTCTTGTCATAATATCTTTTATTACTTACAGTTTATTACTTAATGTAACTTATGGTTTATTACTTACTGTGAATGCTCACTATATCCCACATAACTTACAGTTTATCACTTCCTGTAAATGCTCACTATATCCCACACAACATACAATTTATCACTTCCTGTAAATGCTCCCTATATCCCACATAATTTACAATTTATCACTTCCTGTAAATGCTCAATATATCCCAGACAACTTACAGTTTATCACTTCCTGTAAAAGCTCACTATATCCCACATAACTTACAGTTTATCACTTCCTGTAAATGCTCACTATATCCCACATAAGTTACAGTTTATCACTTCCTGTAAATGCTCACTATATCCCACACAACTTACAGTTTATCACTTCCTGTTATTTTTCACTATATCCCACATAACTTAGTTTATCACTTCCTGTAATTGCTCACTATATCATATACAAATTACAGTTTATCACTTCCTGTAAATGCTCACTATATCCCACATAACTTACAGTTTATCACTTCCTGTAAATGCTCACTATATCCCACACAACTTACAGTTTATCACTTCCTGTTATTTTTCACTATATCCCACATAACTTAGTTTATCACTTCCTGTAAATGCTCACTATATCCTATATAAAATAGTTTATCACTTCCTGTAAATGCTCACTACATCCCACACAACTTACAGTTTATCACTTCCTGTAAATGCTCACTACTATATCCTACATAACTTACAGTTTATTACTTCCTGTAAATTCTCACTATATCCCACATAACTTAGTTTATCACTTCCTGTAAATTCTCACTATATCCCACACAGCTTACAATTTTTCACTTCCTGTAAATGCTCACCATATACCACACAACTTACAGTTTATCACTTCCTGTATATGCTCAATATATCCCACATAACTTACAATTTATCACTTCCTGTAAATGCTCACTATATCTACACAACTTACAATTTATCACTTCCTGTAAATTCTCACTATATCCCACATAAATTACAGTTTATTACTTCCTGCACATGCTCACCATGTCCCATACACTTCCTGTCACCAAAGTCCATATTACTTCCAGTGTATTACTTCCTGTCACCATGCCCCATATAACTTACAGTTTATTACTTCCTGTCACCACTCATTGTGCCCCATATAATTTACAATTTATTACTTCTTGTCATATCTTTTATTACTTAATGTAACTTATGGTTTATTAGTTCCTGTCATCACTCATTATGTTCCACACTACTTACATTTTGTAACTTCCTGTCAACACTTATCATACCTCACATTTCTTACATATTATCACTTCCTGTCACCATGTTCCATATAACTTAGTTGATTATTTCTTGTCACATGTCTCATTTTACTTACAGTGTATTACTTCCTATCACCATTTATTGTGCCCCACATTACTTACATTTTATAACTTCCTGTCAACACTTATCGTGCCTCACATTTCTTACATATTATTACTTCCTGTCACCATTTATTATGCCCCACATTACTCACAGTTTATTACTTCCCGTCACTACTTATCATGTCCCATATTAATTAGTTTATTACTTCCTGCCACCACTTATCTTGCCCCACATTACTTACAGTTTATTACTTCCCGTCACTACTTATCATGTCCCATATTACTTAGTTTATTACTTCCTGTCACCATTTATTGTGCCCCACATTACTTACAGTTTATTACTTCCTATCATCACTCATTGTGCCCCACATTTTTTATAAAGACCTAGTGACAGTTTAGTAGTCAGTGATTATGTAATGATATATGAGATTTTCAACTGCTTACCTGTGGTCAGTATTTGACAAATGTTGGTTGTGGTAAGTTAGTCAGTTAGTTATGATTCCAACTTCATGACAAAGGGTCACCTCATCATGCTCCATTTCTGTGCCAGTGAATATCACACAAAATGCTCCTCACTGCCCCGTATGAAAAGTGGACCAGACAGGAGTCTCGACAAACCAACAAGTATACTATGTAATATGTCGCTGCCAGAATGCCAACACAAAAGTCTGCCACGAAAAATACAGTTCATCGTCAACGGAAGCGGCAGTCACTAGAAAACCCAGCAGCCACACATTACTGCATAATGACAACCCAGTTAGTTCAGCAACCGGCCAGCTGCCATTTTTCTGAACATGCAGTTCACGCTACAAACAACCGTGGACAGATGTTAAAGCATACCAAACAAAATTCACAGCTCACAGTGTCACTGCACACACTCAACTCAACAGCAGGGCAGAGGACCCATTAGGTTGTGGTAATCCCTTATGGTGTTAATTTGCTCCAGAGGTACACTGGAATCACTGATCATGTTAGTGTGAGGCACGTGTATCTTGGACATCTCTCAAACTGTCAAGGTTCATGTAATGTGCCATCAGTGTGATTGTATTATCAGTGTATGTGTAAATAAGACATAGGGCACAGAGTTAACATGACTGGTTACCAGGCCACAGGCAAATAGTGGACAATACAGACATCTGGTCAATGCGATTCCCATGTGGACTTCGGGAATTATTCCTTGTATTACCTATTCCAACATTAAAACAGACAAAATAAACATGGCACTTGTCCCGTTCAGGTCTGTAGCAACTATTCAATACAATATCTCTCACTATACCCAGTATCATCCAATGCCGACTCGCCTCACAAAACACAGCCTCTCGATATCTAGAGCCGATCTGCCTACAATGACAACGTGTCAATACTGACATCAGACAGTAGAGAGTAACACAGCAGCTAGTCAGTCATTGCCTGGCACTGTGTAGTGAACATGGCTATGCTGAGATATCACAGTTGACAACAAGCTATATAAGGCTTTAAAGGTGTGGTCCAAGGTGTGTGAGACATCTGGTATGTTGGCTTGCTACTAAACTATATCCATCACAGCCTGACTGCTGTGCAGAATGTTTATTATCAACTCTGTCCTGTACCTCATTTAAGCTAGCTTGGAAATCTCTTCTATTGTTAGTTTTATTGAGAAATATCTTGGACATCTTACACCTACAGATATCTTGGACATCTCTTATTATGTTAGTTCACCTACAGCAGTGGTTCCCAAGCTTTTCAAGCCGAGGGCCACATCTACTATTTTTGGTAGTTAAGCGGGCCACAGCGTTATAAAATTATGAAAGTCGTGCAATATCATTCTTACCTTTCTTAACTTTCGTCAACAAAATTCCAAAACTTTAAAGGCAGTCAGTGTCAGTACTACACTGCGGCCATTTTTTGGTTTAAAATCAACAGTTCATTTAACAATAAATTTTAAATCAATTTCGAAAATCGCATTTAATGTAATTAATTGCCAAGTCGTAGCAGAGCCAATGACGCAAAAATAAGAGGGAGCAAAACTCCCGAACCAAAAGATACATAAAAATAGGCATCTGACGTAGAACGGAGATTACGTCAGTTTTGTTTGTCAATAGCTACGGCATTCAGATCATAGAGCTGGACTGGAGAAGCAGCACGTTCAAGTCATCTCCAATATATTGAGATATTTTCTGGCAGGACAATTTTATTCATGGCTAAGATGTATTAGAAAGGAGAACCATGGCAGCTATATATCAGGATAACGATTTGGGACAGATGCCGAATCTAGAAATGTAACTGAGCATATCGCACCAGAAGGACATTTCGGTAACCTTGGATGGACAGAGGAAATGAAGGACTGCAATACTAATGATGTGGGAGTTCTCAGTAGCTAGCATGGTCAACAGTTGAATATTTATCATTGATGTTTTCTTACGATCGGCCCGTCTGGCAGTTACAGACCCGATCGAAATTTATTGAAATGTATTAATTGCCTGATTGACTACTGCTCAAGAATATCGGCTAATAAACGTAGCCGCATCAATTTGTTTGCCAGCCTTCTAGTGAGTCCTTTTATTCAAGTTCCGTTGCTTCGTTGCTGGACAGTTGTCGGCACCTCTGGACTGTTTATATTCGAGCTTATGTTTGATATTATGCCCGATAACCCCACAGCATTAATTTACAACTGTAACTGTTCTTCATAACCAGTGACTTCAGTTCAGATGCCAGTTTATCAATGTCTGGGCACAAATCTATCGTGCCCAAAGTCATAAGCGCAGTTTCGTTACTATCGGTGAGTGGAACGTTGCTTTTTTTTTTTTTTAACGATCATTGCGGAAAATGACTGCTCGCATCTGTAAGTCGAACCAAAACGACAAATGTATCTCTGGGCGAATGAACGTAAGTGTTCAAATTGTTCGACAGGTAATAGTCGCCAGAATGAAATCAAATGATCAGTTGAAGGTGAAGCAGGCAGCTCCAGAAAGTCACATCTCAGTGCAGAATTGCATTTCAAATCAATTACTTCTTGCTGAAGGTTTTGCTGTAATTGACAGAGCTTGGCATCAGGAAATACGAACGGATTTATGAAGACTGCAACATTATCCTCCTCTATTGTGAACTCTTGACTGAAACGAGGCCTCGCGTGCCACTTTCTGTCAGCTGGCGGGCCGTGTTTTGGGAACCTCTGACCTACAGCTATCTTGGACATCTCTCACCTCATTAATTTCACCTACAGATATCTTGGACATCTCTCACCTCATTAATTTCACCTACAGATATCTTGGACATCTCTCACCTCATTAATTTCACCTACAGATATCTTGGACATCTCTCACCTCATTAATTTCACCTACAGATATCTTGGACATCTCTCACCTCATTAATTTCACCTACAAATATCTTGGACATCTTAAACCTACAGATATCTTGGACATCTCTTATTATGTTAGTTCACCGACATCTTACACCTACAGATATCTTGGACATCTCTCACCTCATTAATTTCACCTACAGATATCTTGGACATCTCTCACCAATCATTAATTTCACCTACAGATATCTTGGACAATTTTCACCTCATTAATTTCACCTACAGATATGTTAGACATTTCTCACTTCATTAATTTCACCTACAGATATCTTGGACATCTTTCATATTGCTAGTTTCACGTACAGAAATCTTGGACATCTCTTATATTACTAATTTCACCTACAGATATCTTGGACATATCTCACCCCATTAGTTTCACCTACAGATATTCTGGACATCTCTCACTCTGTTGGCTTCACCCATAAATATCTTCAATAAATGTCTGATAGCTAGCTTGTCCAAGAGGTATCCCAGCAATCTCTTATATCTATAAAATCTTACTTATAAAACAGCTCCTCTGGTCTGTGTTGCTCTCTGTTAATGCCGCCAGGGGCGCCACTGCAAGAGAAAAATAAGCAAGAGTTTGACATCTGGATCAAATATAAATTAAAAGGAAATCAATGACTATCTATAATGGTGCAATTATGACTGATGTTTCTGCTTCAGTCCATAACAACATTTCATGCCGGCTTGTTAAGTTAATATGGTGATCTTGGATTCAAATTGTGTTCAGTGTAGGAATTTGTGCATGGCCACACGACTTGAGGGTTGACCAGCTTAATAATATGGGCACCAGGAAATGTTCTCAGATGTAAGATGGCTGTTGTGATACTGACCCCTCCAGTGTCATCAGGTCACATACATATTATGTCCAGTACATATTCCAAATATGCTATAATGGCATGGGAATGTAGTCCTTTCCTTTCTTTTCTTCACCACAGGCTGCAATGAGAACTTAAACTGTCTGTAAACATGAACTCTAAAGTTGTATACCCATTTATATAAATAATGTGATTCAGTAGTGTTAAACTAACTACTGAAAGTTTCTCCAAGAACTATTCATACTATCATAAACATGTTTTACAATAATTAGACAATAGTCTGGAGAAATAAAGCAAAAGTCAACATTGGAGAGAAAGGACCGAAATCGTTAAAAAGAACAACAAATGTACCTGTCCTTTCCTGAAACACAAACTTCATTTTCATGACTAATGTGTTTGACTATATCACATGACCCCCAGGTGTATTCTTCACTGGATATAGCTATGAAGGCATATGTTCCTAGATGTGCCACCAGTGGAGCATATGTTGCCACAAGCAGGAGTAAATCAAATAGGGCAGCAATCCCAACACCTAAATTCAAATCAAAGAAAACACAGATAGAATATTACACATGACATAATTACTTGTTCAACTATCCAAACTGTTACACAAATGAAAGGACCCTTTTGTATGCCAGGTAAACTGAGCATATGGGGCGACACCCAAATGTTTTAAACCAGTCATCACTGGGTGGGCGATGTGCTCAGTATCATGCCGGCCACCTTTGTTTCCTACAACATTTCCTGGTACCAATTTAGGCTGGGTCAACCTGGCAGCCCAGGGAAATTTTTTAAAATCTGCTTTGATTTGGGTTTGAACCATGATCACGTGGTCAGTCGGCGAGTGCCTAGCCACTAGGCTGATGTGGCTGCTCTCTTACCCGTACTGCAGACCATACTGAGGTGAGGGTCATCAGCTCATTTCTTCGCAGCCTTTTCTTCCCAGAGACCTGTGACAATTGTCTGCTACCTGTTTTACACAGCTGGATTGCCCCAAGCTTCCAGAGACCTCTGACAATTGTACGCTACCTGTTTTACACAGCTGGATTGCCCCAAAGCATCCCAGAGACCTCTGACAATTGTCTGCTACCTGTTTTACACAGCTGGATTGCCCCAAGTTTCCCAGAGACCTCTGACAATTGTCTGCTACCTGTTTTACACAGCTGGATTACCCAAAGTTTCCCAGAGACCTGTGACAATTGTCTGCTACCTGTTTTACACAGCTGGATTGCCCCAAGCTTCCCAGAGACCTGTGACAATTGTCTGCTACCTGTTTTACACAGCTGGATTGCCCCAAGCTTCCCAGAGACCTATGACAATTGTCTGCTACCTGTTTTACACAGCTGGATTGCCCAAAGTTTCCCAGAGACCTCTTACAATTGTCTGCTACCTGTTTTACACAGCTGGATTGCCCAAAGTTTCCCAGAGACCTGTGACAATTGTCTGCTACCTGTTTTACACAGCTGGATTGCCCCAAGCTTCCCAGAGACCTCTGACAATTGTACGCTACCTGTTTTACACAGCTGGATTGCCCCAAGCATCCCAGAGACCTCTGACAATTGTCTGCTACCTGTTTTACACAGCTGGATTGCCCCAAGTTTCCCAGAGACCTCTGACAATTGTCTGCTACCTGTTTTACACAGCTGGATTACCCAAAGTTTCCCAGAGACCTGTGACAATTGTCTGCTACCTGTTTTACACAGCTGGATTGCCCCAAGCTTCCCAGAGACCTGTGACAATTGTCTGCTACCTGTTTTACACAGCTGGATTGCCCCAAGCTTCCCAGAGACCTATGACAATTGTCTGCTACCTGTTTTACACAGCTGGATTGCCCAAAGTTTCCCAGAGACCTCTTACAATTGTCTGCTACCTGTTTTACACAGCTGGATTGCCCAAAGTTTCCCAGAGACCTCTTACAATTGTCTGCTACCTGTTTTACACAGCTGGATTGCCCAAAGTTTCCCAGAGACCTGTGACAATTGTCTGCTACCTGTTTTACACAGCTGGATTGCCCCAAGCTTCCCAGAGACCTCTGACAATTGTCTGCTACCTGTTTTACACAGCTGGATTGCCCCAAGCTTCCCAGAGACCTCTGACAATTGTCTGCTACCTGTTTTACACAGCTGGATTACCCAAAGTTTCCCAAAGACCTGTGACAATTGTCAGCTTCCTGTTTTACACAGCTGGATTGCCCCAAGCTTCCCAGAGACCTCTTACAATTGTCTGCTACCTGTTTTACACAGCTGGATTGCCCAAAGTTTCCCAGAGACCTATGACAATTGTCTGCTACCTGTTTTACACAGCTGGATTGCCCAAAGTTTCCCAGAGACCTCTTACAATTGTCTGCTACCTGTTTTACACAGCTGGATTGCCCAAAGTTTCCCAGAGACCTGTGACAATTGTCTGCTACCTGTTTTACACAGCTGGATTGCCCCAAGCTTCCCAGAGACCTCTTACAATTGTCTGCTACCTGTTTTACACAGCTGGATTGCCCCAAGCTTCCCAGAGACCTCTTACAATTGTCTGCTACCTGTTTTACACAGCTGGATTGCCCAAAGTTTCCCAGAGACCTCTTACAATTGTCTGCTACCTGTTTTACACAGCTGGATTGCCCCAAGTTTCCCAGAGACCTATGACAATTGTCTGCGACCTGTTTTACACAGCTGGATTGCCCCAAGCTTCCCAGAGACCTGAGACAATTGTCTGCTACCTGTTTTACACAGCTGGATTGCCCCAAGCATCCCAGAGACCTCTGACAATTGTCTGCTACCTGTTTTACACAGCTGGATTGCCCCAAGCTTCCCAGAGACCTCTGACAATTGTCCTGCTACCTGTTTTACACAGCTGGATTGCCCCAAGCATCCCAGAGACCTCTGACAATTGTCTGCTATCTGTGTTTACACAGCTGGATTGCCCCAAGCTTCCCAGAGACCTCTGACAATTGTCTGCTACCTGTTTTACACAGCTGGATTGCTCCAAGCTTCCCTGAGACCTGAGACAATTGTCAGCTTCCTGTTTTACACAGCTGGATTGCTCCAAGCTTCCCAGAGACCTCTGACAATTGTCTGCTATCTGTTTTACACAGCTGGATTGCCCCAAGCTTCCCAGAGACCTCTTACAATTGTCTGCTACCTATTTTACATAGCTGGATTGCCCCAAGCTTCCCAGAGACCTCTTACAATTGTCTGCTACCTGTTTTACACAGCTGGATTGCCCCAAGCTTCCCAGAGACCTCTTACAATTGTCTGCTACCTGTTTTACACAGCTGGATTGCCCAAAGTTTCCCAGAGACCTCTTACAATTGTCTGCTACCTGTTTTACACAGCTGGATTGCCCCAAGTTTCCCAGAGACCTATGACAATTGTCTGCGACCTGTTTTACACAGCTGGATTGCCCCAAGCTTCCCAGAGACCTCTGACAATTGTCTGCTACCTGTTTTACACAGCTGGATTGCCCCAAGCTTCCCAGAGACCTCTGACAATTGTCTGCTACCTGTTTTACACAGCTGGATTGCCCAAAGTTTCCCAGAGACCTGTGACAATTGTCTGCTACCTGTTTTACACAGCTGGATTGCCCCAAGTTTCCCAGAGACCTATGACAATTGTCTGCTACCTGTTTTACACAGCTGGATTGCCCCAAGCATCCCAGAGACCTCTGACAATTGTCTGCTACCTGTTTTACACAGCTGGATTGCCCCAAGCTTCCCAGAGACCTCTGACAATTGTCTGCTACCTGTTTTACACAGCTGGATTGCCCCAAGCATCCCAGAGACCTCTGACAATTGTCTGCTATCTGTTTTACACAGCTGGATTGCCCCAAGCTTCCCAGAGACCTCTGACAATTGTCTGCTACCTGTTTTACACAGCTGGATTGCTCCAAGCTTCCCTGAGACCTGAGACAATTGTCAGCTTCCTGTTTTACACAGCTGGATTGCTCCAAGCTTCCCAGAGACCTCTGACAATTGTCTGCTATCTGTTTTACACAGCTGGATTGCTCCAAGCTTCCCAGAGACCTCTGACAATTGTCTGCTATCTGTTTTACACAGCTGGATTGCCCCAAGCTTCCCTGAGACCTGTGACAATTGTCAGCTTCCTGTTTTACACAGCTGGATTGCCCCAAGCTTCCCAGAGACCTCTGACAATTGTCTGCTACCTGTTTTACACAGCTGGATTGCCCCAAGCTTCCCAGAGACCTCTGACAATTGTCTGCTATCTGTTTTACACAGCTGGATTGCTCCAAGCTTCCCAGAGACCTCTGACAATTGTCTGCTATCTGTTTTACACAGCTGGATTGCCCCAAGCTTCCCTGAGACCTGTGACAATTGTCAGCTTCCTGTTTTACACAGCTGGATTGCCCCAAGCTTCCCAGAGACCTCTGACAATTGTCTGCTATCTGTTTTACACAGCTGGATTGCCCCAAGCTTCCCTGAGACCTGTGACAATTGTCAGCTTCCTGTTTTACACAGCTGGATTGCTCCAAGCTTCCCAGAGACCTCTGACAATTGTCTGCTATCTGTTTTACACAGCTGGATTGCCCAAAGCTTCCCAGAGACCTCTGACAATTGTCTGCTACCTGTTTTACGCAGCTGGATTGCCCCAAGAACCATACTGGTAGAAAAGAATTGTTCTGTCACCTGCAGGGGATTGAACCTGGATCCAGATCGTGAGACCAGGGAGTCTCTGTGGCGAAGTGGTCAGGCTGTCTGCTTCACACTCTGAAGGTTATGGGTTCGATTCTAGCTATGTCTTTCGGTTCACGTATGCATTTTTTTCGGAGACTCCTGGAGGTCGTCACTGGAGCTACGGAGTTAGTGCTTAGTGTGACGCTTATGGCAGGTCACCCTGCGGAAAGAGACAGAGCCATATGGGATAAAACCTGGTGCCATGACGTCGATTCTCTCAACTTTTAAGACTTTTTTAAAAACCTGGATCACTGTTTATGCAAACAAGCACACTAACTAGCATGCTGCTGCATTCTCAGGGACATTAATAACAGTGTGAACAGTTGTGCTCTCATGTATAGCAAAATGCCTGAACTAGGTTTAATGCTGGTGAAAGTGAATTCAACAACCATCGTGTACGGAGTGCAGCCAAGCCTATTTCTGAGCAAACTCTTGAAAAAGTATGCCTGGGTTAAAGTCTGTGCCTCCAGTCAAGTCCCATCTATCCGAAGTAACTTTTGTCCCTCCTTCTGTTAGTAGAAATTGCTCTGCCAGTTTCAACTGATATCACAGACTACTAAAAAGAAAGTATGAGGATGGGGACGGAGCGCTTATGGGAATACCCCGAATGCTGTGATGTCGGTTCCTAAATCAATCAATCAATCAATAAAAAGAAAGTAAATAGATAAACATAATGCTTACCAACATACAGACAGAAAGAATGAATGAAAGAAAAAAGAAACAACAGATTGATGGAATGAAAGGAAGAGACTAGGGAGAGAGAAAGGAAGGGAGAAAGTAAGAAAGCAGAGATTTTAACATTTATATTACCTTTCCAAATAGGAAAAAAGACGGAGTAAGCACCAACAACACCTTTCTGTAGATAACCACCTAACTTGAGCTGAACAAAAATAGCCGGTATGGCCAACACAATGACCGATATATAAACAGCAACTATCTGTAGTCCTCCTACAGAAAGAGCAAATAACAAACATGAACATTATTAAGAAAACACTCAGCATCACATACTCTACTATAAAACATCAAACTACTCACATCAAAGCCATTAACAAGGCACAGTGACAAAGCTGTTGCTTTGGTGGTAGATAATGATGGTAAATACAACAGCTTAGCTGTTGTTAATGATTTATAATGGCATGGCCCACAACAAAACATGTACATTAGAGCAATGATGCTTATGAACACACTGACACAGACATGAACTTTGTTGCTGTAATCCAGTGTCTTGATCCTTTATTTAGAATGGGCTTCAATAAAACTGCACAAAACATGTATTCACTAAGGAGATTATGCATGCACATGCATGTGTGTGTGTGGAGGTGGGTGGAGGAAAGAGGAGGGGGGAGTTACCATGTTCATTATGGGTAGTCATGATTTTAATAGGAAAATTGGAAACTTCCACCTAATAAGTTTTCAACACTAATTTGTTTCAAAATGGTTAAACTACAATGTTTACCTAGTGACAGCATCACTGGTTTCTGATAAATGAAAGAAAGTAGCCCAAGGTCCATGACAGGGGATTTATAAACAATATGACAAACTCACCATGTTCATATAAATTAAACATTTGATTTTATTGTATTTCTCCTACTTGTTTTTCTGCGTTCATCAGGAATGTTGTTTTAGACGTAAATGTATTGTGCCTGTTTACAACAGAGCTGTGATATTTGCACCTTTCGGCCAACACATTCAACTTCCTCAGGCATTTGTTGGCCGGGTTACCTTCCCGGTTATTGTATGTAAATTATTTACTCTGATGGCCAGTGCACTTTTTTTCACAATTCTGATGCTGTAACCAGATTCACTCCAAGAAAATTAAGAACAATAAAATACAAATATGGTGATATTATCAGAAGAAGATTCTGTTACAACAGTCTTCATCATCAAGTAGCAACTCTTTTTTTGAAAGTCGCTTTCATCAAGACACGCCAAAAAAAAGTCTCTCGATCTCTTGGCATGTCTCCTGCTTCATGCACCCCCATGCCCAAGATGTCTGCAATGTCCTGTGTTCATCTGCGTGCTGGCTGACCTCTGCCTCAGTTTGCTAGAACCATGTCGTTTACCACTGTTCTTTCCACACCACTGTGATGTTTCATATGGCCAAAGTATTTCAGTGTCTGAGACTAGAAGTGTTATGGGCCAGACCGCTTCGATGTTCAGATCTTGTAGAATGTCAACAATAGTCTTCTGCTTGAGCCATTATATTCTAAGACCTCTTCTGTAACATTTCAGCTCAAAAGCCCCAATTGTCTTCTTCAGTGACCGCAAAATGTCCATGACTCTCTACGTTGCCACAGCAAAAATAGATGTCCTCAAAACTGTCTTTGCTGGTATTGTGTCATAGGTTCTAAATAGTGTGTAACCACCACATTGCTAGGCCAGCCTGTGCCTCACTTCTGCTGGACAGTTCCCTCTGTGATCATGATTCAGCCAACATACTCAAAGTCTGTGACAATTCCAGTGTATTCACTGTTGATTGTGATCTTTGGTTGGCACATAGTTTTGTCCATTAGCATTATTTTTGTTCTGTTTAAGTTCAGAAAAAGATTTTGATATTTACTGTGCCTCTTAACAGACAGAATTAAATCTTCTAATCCTTAAGCAATATCTGAGAGAAGGACTGTGCCATCTGCATATCTAAGTTCTGGAATAAGATTTCAACCAAGTATGAATGAATCAAGGTCTGCAAGGTGTAGACTGCGTCTGGCCCTGCAGCCAGCAGGGTTAGGATCGGCTAGCCTCTCCCAGGAGGGGTGAAAAGTGAAAATTAGTAGCCTGCCGATGACCCGCAGACTACACAAGTCAACCCCACCTCCACGTGGTGCAGACTGGGAAACCATGACCGTGAGGCCATGGGCTAACAGGGATATGGCTCGCCATAGGGGATGGACTCCCTATGGTCAGATTTTTGTCCTAAACCTGCGACTAAGAAGTATAAACGGACTGACCCTTAATCTCCCATTGGAACATGGCCCTCACACCAACCCCTCCAATCCTTTACAATATCTTTCAGCTACCTCCCAATATTATTCAGCTCTGTCTCTAATTCTCTCATGATGAGGCCCCTCTCTATTTCACTGGCCCTGCAGGTTGCAGACAAGGAACTCCCCATATTATTCAGCTCTGTCAAATTCTCTCATGTTTAGGTTCCTCTCTATTTCACTGGCCCTGCAGACTGCAGACAAGGAACACCCCATATTACTCAGCTCTGTCTAATTATCTCGTGTTTAGGCTCCTCTCTATTTCACTGGCCCTGCAGACTGCAGACAAGGAAATCCCCATATTACTCAGCTCTGTCTAATTATCTCATGTTTAGTCTTCTCTCTATTTCACTGGCCCTGCAAGTTGCAAACAAGGAACTCCCCATATTACTCAGCTCTGTCTAATTATCTCATGTTTAGACTCCTCTCTATTTCACTGGCCCTGCAGGTTGCAGACAAGGAACTCCCCATATTACTCAGCTCTGTCTAATTATCTCATGTTTATTTAGATTCCTTTCTATTTCACTGGCCCTGCAGGTTGCAGACAAGGAACTCCCCATATTACTCAGCTCTGTCTAATTATCTCATGTTTAGACTCCTCTCTATTTCACTGGCCCTGCAGGTTGCAGACAAGGAACTCCCCATATTACTCAGCTCTGTCTAATTATCTCATGTTTAGACTCCTCTCTATTTCACTGGCCCTGCAGGTTGCAGACAAGGAACCTTCTAGTTATGCTATTACATTTTCTCAATGTGTGTCCTATCCAATGACAGCATTTTCTCTTCACCTCTTGATCCATTCCTTATTTGTTTGGTTCTCTCCATGAGCTCTGCATTGGTTATTCTGACATACCATTTTATTCCTTATATTCTGCATAGGCACCAATTACTGAATCCTTGTAGTCTGTTAGTAATTAGTATAGTTGTTCTCCATATTTCTGATCCATACAGCAGTACTGATGTAATGTGAAAAGCTACACATTCAAGATGTGTGCTGCGAACACTTCTCCTATTTTCTATGGGACATCCTGTGTGTCACTTAGTCTAACCAACTGCTCATGATGAAGGAGAAACTATATTTTGTTTCATTTGGTCAATATAGCTGGAATTCAGCTTGCTTTATTTGAATATTATATTCTAATTATTTTATTCAAATCTTCTCACCTCCATTTGGATGTGCTTTTTCAGCTCACTGGTTACAATGTTGCTTAATCTGGGCAGTGACTTAACTAGGTCCTTTTCAAAGAGTCCAATTAAGCTGAGTCTAAGTATATTGGGTTTTAAAACACCGTTTTTTATGTGTGTGTCCAAAAGTACACAAACAAACATATATTGGAAACAACAAGTTGCCATAAGGATTGATAATGAAGTGGGACAATATCAACCTATTAAGAGAGGTGTTAGGCAGGGATGTGTAATGTCTCCAGATCTTTTTTCCCTATACAGTGAAAATATTTTCAGAAATGTAGAAGATATAAATGGAATCAGCATTAGGAGGAAGAAACATCAATAACATTAGATATGCAGATGATACAGTATTGATTGCAGACAATGCACAGGATCTGCAACAATTAGTAGACGCGGTTGTTGTACACAGTGAGCAGCTGAGGTTGGAATTAAATTGTAAGAAGACACAGGTTATGGTCGTCACTAGGAAGAACGAAGTACCACAATGTAATATACAAGTAAATGGGAATATTCTTCAACAAGTGAATCGATACAATTATCTCGGAACAGTCATAACATCTGATGGGAGATGCCTTGAAGAGATTAGAACAAGAATCGCCATGGCGAAAGTAGCCTTTAGCAAGATGAAAAACATTCTGACCAATAAAAAGATGTCAATTGAAACGAGAAAAAGAGTGTTGAGGGGGTACATAGAGCCTGTTCTTTTGTATGGATGTGAAACTTGGACAATGTGCAGTCAAGCTGAAAAACATTTGATGGCTACAGAAATGTGGTTTCTGAGGAAAATGCAAAGAGTACCATGGACAGATAGAAAAACCAATGACCAAGTACTACAGGAGACAAATGAAAATCGTAGACTGATTAGAGAAATTAGACGAAGACAGTCAACATTTTTTTGGACATGTTATGAGAAGAAATGGATTGGAGAACTTATTGACAACTGGCAAGATCGAGGGAAACAGACCAAGAGGAAGACCAAGAGGAAAATACCTAGATGGCTTGGCCACGTGGCATGGACGAGACAGGAACACTGAGCTGATCCACGACTCTGGTGATCGAGTGACATGGAGAGTCATGACCGCCCACGCTTTCCGGCATGGCACATGATTGATTGATTGTCCAAAAGTTAAAAAAATACCAGCAAGTAATTCATTTCACACAATAATTATTTGCAAAACTTACAGAATGAGTATGTTACTTGTGATTGCTGACAGTTTTACTGTCAAAACTGTCATTTTCTGCCAATATATTAACTTGCAGTGTATGGAAGGTGGATCTTTGAGCCTGAGGAATTAAGGCCGCCTGGCTAGTGCAGTCGCCACGAACTGTGCAAGTTAGGATTTTCTTTTTACCCCCAACAGAAAAAACTCCCACACCTTACCGAGGATTGGAACTCAGGTTACAAAGGTACTAAAACACAGATGCAAGCACTGGCACTTGAAGGTTCCAAACAGTGACACGTATCATGTAAACAACAGAAATGTACAATCACCAGCGTTTGAATGTTATCCAATTGCTGAGGAACCACTTAACAAAACATAACATGTTGATCATTTTATAGAGACTACTAATAGCAAACTGAACATCAGGACTTACCATTGGGAGTATGAAAAAATGAGAGAAAACACGTGTATGTACAGATGATGATAAACTGTATAGGATTCCAGGGAGGAATGTCACTGCTCATTGTCACTGCTGCTGTTTTTCTCTGCTATTAAATCCTACAAGTAAATATAAATAATGTCAATATTAGAAATAAGCTTCTGAAACCAAGACAAAGAATCTGTTGACATATATAACATCTGCAGGCTATGAGGCTGCAGACAGGAGTCACTGATTCTATTATTCTGACCTCAGCAGTCTTGTTATCTGTACCATTTCTGGAGTTTTAGGTAAGGTGGCCTTCATTAGAGTTTATTACTGATTCATTAAGTTCACTAGAACTTCTAAGACATAACTGAAACTGGTAAAAAGCATTAGCAGCACCTGTCACAAATCTATTGGAAACTGCCAAGGTTGCTACATAATTCAAAGGCAAAACAATGTCACATGCAACTGCACAAAAGCTACCACACAATTAAAAATGTGACATGGCTCACTTCAACACATAAAAACGTAACACTGTTTACAAAATTACACTACTAGTTTACCTAAGAAAGTCAATTATTTAGACCATCGATGTCGTTATTGATTTTTATAAAGGATAAAACCTAAACTTTCCAGGCAGATTAATTAAATGGCTAGACTAAACTACTGATGTTTAGTGTATATAGTTGTTTTTATATCTGATCTTGCAAATGTCAGGATTGTTTTATTTTTCCCCATGCAGATGTTCTAGGTCCACAATTATACCATAACCTGGTAATATGCAGATGTGTGAAAGTTGTACAGTGATCACAGGACTCAGTTCTCAAAGTCACTGGATCCTAGGTTTGGTGCCAGAATTCAGTTACAATTACACTCAACAAGGGCTTCAGATTCTCCGCTGAGTAGGGTGAGGACTGGCAAGCTTCATGCCGAGTGGCTTGCTTCGCTTCGGAAGTCACGGGTGGCAAGCATCGTCTTGATATTTTCTCCGGGGCATGCTGGTGTGTTGGGGAATGAACAGGCAGACAGATTGGCTGGCTCTGCAAAACTTGGTGGAGTATTGATGCATGATAAGGCAGAAGTGGTTGCGGCCTTGTGGGAGCACGTGTACACCTCGGAGGAGCAAATGGATCACCATGGTCTGGCAAGAATGCGACAGCGTGGAGTGACGAGGGGATCTGGCCGATGCTCGACGCATAGAGGAAAGGCGAGACGCACATATAATCAGATTGCTACTGGTACTATTGGGGTTGGAACTCTTCTCTGGCTTCTGAGGATGGGGACAGAGCACTTATGGGAATGCCCCAAATGCTGTGATGTCGGTTCCTAAGTCAATCAATCAATCAATTCATATTCTCCCTGGTAACTCAACACATAAACAATGATAGCTGACAATGATAAACAGATCTATAAGTAGACACTGATACTTTACAACAGATGCAAGATAAAACAATATATTCAGGTATGGAAATGAAAACTATTCACACACCCATTAAGTTGCTGTTTTAATTATAAATAATCCCTCTCCCACATGTATGCCCACCTACACCCATACTCAGACCCAAATGAGTTTTATCCAAGCAAAATGGTCTAAATATAGAAGCAGATTACATTATACAACTGTGTAATTTTCAATGTAAATTCAGAGAAGGCAATAAATATCCACTGCCTACCATGGATCAGGCTGGAAGGAGAACTGAAGGAAGACTGAGGTGCCATCATCTTGACAACAAGTAACCTATGGAGGTCATGGCAGTAGCTAAAGCAATGGTCTGACTGGAGACAGACTTCCACACAGACATGCTTTCTCAGTGACTCAATGAGTGTGCTCAGGAAAATCAAGATAGGTTTGGCCTGACGACATCTCTGAGATGGTCAAGGCTGACAAAAGTCAGCTTCATGGTTGTGCCAGGTCACATAGGTGTAACAGGAAATAAACAAGTGGATAGAGTGGCTGGGCTACTGTGGAAAGTGGACGAGCAATGGACCGGGCTGATACACTGCATGCCCCCAGAGAGGCAGGGCTATTAAATGAATCAATCAAGAGCTGTCTGTGAATCTGCAACCTTGACCTGACTGCAAGAACACCAAGTCACAAGGGGTGAAGCCAGTCAACAGAACTATACAGGTGGTCAAACAAGAATAGTCAACCAAAGTGAACTAGTGTTGTCAGTCACTACACGATGAGGGAGATACTGAAGAGGGGATATGAGCACTTATGGACTCAATCGTTCGATGTGCAGTGAAGATAATCTGGTGACTAACTAATTAACAAACCTCCCCAGATGTCTTTGGATGCAGAGAAGTCCTGGATATTTCTGTGTGCATAACCAAAATAAGTATATGTTGATTAAGAAAAGATGCAAAATACATTGCTGTCAGTCAAAACAAGGCCAGGGAATGGAGTGTTACCATGATTACACTCACAGGATTGGGGAGATGGAACATGACTAGAGCAAGCAAACACATGCATGCTGTAGGCGTGACACACTCCCCTAGAAATAGGGTAGAAATATATTCACAGAGATCTCATTAATCACAATCATCATGGCCTTTCTAGCTGAACTGGCAATCATGCTTCACAATCTCCAACAGAATTATACATATGCATGTGGGTCCACTCAATCTTGGTTATTCAAACTGATGTGTCATTCAGCAAGGATTACACTCCATGGACACATTGGCAGATTTGTCATTCAGCAAGGATTACACTCCATGGACACATTGGCAGATTTGTCATTCAGCAAGGATCACACTCCAAGGACACATCAGCAGATTTGTCATTCAGCAAGGATTACACTCCATGGACACATCAGCAGATTTGTCATTCAGCAAGGATTACACTCCATGGACACATCAGCAGATTTGTCATTCAGCAAGGATCACTCCATGAACACATCAGCAGATTTGTCATTCAGCAAGGATTACACTCCATGGACACATCAGCAGATTTGTCATTCAGCAAGGATTACACTCCATGGACACATCAGCAGATTTTTCATTCAGCAAGGATTACACTCCACGGACACATCAGCAGATTTGTCATTCAGCAAGGATTACACTCCATGGACACATCAGCAGATTTGTCATTCAGCAAGGATTACACTCCATGGACACATCAGCAGATTTGTCATTCAGCAAGGATTACACTCCATGGACACATCAGCATATTTGTCATTCAGCAAGGATTACACTCCATGGACACATCAGCAGATTTGTCATTTAGCAAGGATTACACTCCATGGACACATCAGCAGATTTGTCATTCAGCAAGGATTACACTCCATGGACACATCAGCAGATTTGTCATTCAGCAAGGATTACACTCCATGGACACATCAGCAGATTTGTCATTCAGCAAGGATTACACTCCATGGACACATCAGCAGATTTGTCATTCAGCAAGGATTACACTCCATGGACACATCAGCAGATTTGTCATTCAGCAAGGATCACACTCCATGGACACATCAGCAGATTTATCATTCAGCAAGGATTACACTCCATGAACACATCAGCAGATTTGTCATTCAGCAAGGATTACACTCCATGGACACATTGGCAGTCATTCAGCAAGGATTACACTCCATGGACACATCAGCAGATTTGTCATTCAGCAAGGATTACACTCCATGAACACATCAGCAGATTTGTCATTCAACAAGGATTACACTCCATGGACACATTGGCAGTCATTCAGCAAGGATTACACTCCATGAACACATCAGCAGATTTGTCATTCAGCAAGGATTACACTCCATGGACACATTGGCAGTCATTCAGCAAGGATTACACTCTATGGACACATCAGCAGATTTGTCATTCAGCAAAGATTACACTCCATGGACACATTGGCAGTCATTCAGCAAGGATTACACTCCATGAACACATCAGCAGATTTGTCATTCAGCAAGGATTACACTCCATGGACACATTGGCAGTCATTCAGCAAAGATTACACTCCATGAACACATCAGCAGATTTGTCATTCAGCAAAGATTACACTCCATGGACACATTGGCAGTCATTCAGCAAAGATTACACTCCATGGACACATCAGCAGATTTGTCATTCAGCGAAGATTACACTCCATGGACACATTGGCAGTCATTCAGCAAAGATTACACTCCATGGACATATCATTTATGAACAAATTTGTCATTCAGCAAGGATTACACTCCATGGACACATTGGCAGATTTTTCATTCAGCAAGGATTACATTCCATGGACATATAATTTATCAACAGATTTGTCATTCAGCAAGGATCACACTCCATGGACACATCAAGAGATCTGTCATTCAGTCTGGCATGCTGTCATCAGCCATCACTGACTTGTGGTTTTGGAGTGGACTAATAAGTTTCAGGTGAATTTTTACTTTTTATTTCTAGTGACTGCAACTTATTCTTTCCTCTTGATTGGTTGATGTATTATTTTTTTTAAATCTTTAATGTCTGCATTTTCATGGCTGTAACAATAAATATTCTTTAATGTACAAAGCATTCATTTGCCTTTTCACTGAATAAATCAACATTATTTTTCTCTTATCTTAGGTTTTATGTTGTTTCACACTCTTTTCCTGACAGTTATTATTTTTGTCACAAGACCATTGATGTTAATTGTTTTATGTTCTATGCATCCAGATGTCTGTGGAACGACAGTATAATAGATGTGTGTATGTATTCAAGTCTGTACCCATTGTTGATGATGTCTGTTCATGGGTTCTACCACCGTTGATGTCTGTTCATGGGTTCTACCACCGTTGATGTCTGTTCATGGGTTCTACCACCGTTGATGTCTGTTCATGGGTTCTACCACCGTTGATGTCTGTTCATGGGTTCTACCACCGTTGATGTCTGTTCATGGGTTCTACCACCACTGACATCTGTTCATGGGTTCTACCACCGCTGATGATGTCTGTTCATGGGTTCTACTACCGTTGATGTCTGTTCATGGGTTCTACCACCGTTGATGTCTGTTCATGGATTCTACCACTGTTGATGTCTGTTCATGGGTTCTATCACCACTGATGATGTCTGTTCATGGGTTCTACCACCACTGATGATGTCTGTTCATGGGTTCTACCACCACTGATGTCTGTTCATGGGTTCTACCACCGTTGATTTCTGTTCATGGGTTCTACCAAAACTGATGATGTCTGTTCATGGGTTCTACCACCATTGATGTCTGTTCATGGGTTCTACCACCGTTGATGTCTGTTCATGGGTTCTATCACCACTGATGATATCTGTTCATGGGTTCTATCACCACTGATGATATCTGTTCATGGGTTCTAACACTACTGATGATGTCTGTTCATGGGTTCTACCACCACTGATGATGTCTGTTCATGGGTTCTACCACCGTTGATGTCTTTTCATGGGTTCTACCACCACTGATGATATCTGCTCATGGGTTCTACCACCGTTGATGTCTGTTCATGGGTTCTACCACTGTTGATGTCTGTTCATGGGTTCTACCACCATTGATGTCTGTTCATGGGTTCTACCACCGTTGATGTCTGTTCATGGGTTCTACCACCACTGACATCTGTTCATGGGTTCTACCACCGCTGATGATGTCTGTTCATGAGTTCTACCACCGTTGATGTCTGTTCATGGGTTCTACCACCGTTGATGTCTGTTCATGGATTCTACTACCATTGATGTCTGTTCATGGGTTCTACCACCACTGATGATGTCTGTTCATGGGTTCTACCACCACTGATGTCTGTTCATGGGATCTACCACCGTTGATTTCTGTTCATGGGTTCTACCAAAACTGATGATGTCTGTTCATGGGTTCTACCACCATTGATGTCTGTTCATGGGTTCTACCACCATTGATGTCTGTTCATGGGTTCTACCACCATTGATGTCTGTTCATGGGTTCTACCACCGTTGATGTCTGTTCATGGGTTCTATCACCACTGATGATGTCTGTTCATGGGTTCTACCACAGTTATGTCTGTTCATGGGTTCCACCAAAACTGATGTCTGTTCATGGATTCTACCACTGTTGATGATGTCTGTTCATGGGTTCTACCAAAACTGATGTCTGTTCATGGGTTCTGCCACCACTGATGATGTCTGTTCATGGATTCTACCACCATTGATGTCTGTTCATGGGTTCTACCACCGTTGATGTCTGTTCATGGGTTCTACCACCACTGTTGTCTGTTCATGGGTTCTACCATTCTACCACCGTTGATGATGTCTGTTCATGGGTTCTACCACCGTTGATGATGTCTGTTCATGGGTTCTATCACCACTGATGATGTCTGTTCATGGGTTCTTAGTTAGTTAGTCGCAGCAACGAATCGTCCCCATTATGCTCCGTTCCTGCACCAGTGAATATCACACAAAACGCTCCCCACTGCCCAATGTGAAAAGTGGAAAAGACAGGAGTCTCGACAAACAACAGCCCAGCACAGATACACTGCATAATGCCGCCGCCAGAATGTCAACACACCAGTCCCCCACGAAACACCCAATTCATCTCTGATGGAATCGGCAGTCATTTTCCTATCTGGATGTTTCCTAGATGTTCACCTACACAGTCCACTGAACATACAGTTCATCACCGATGGCAGTGGCAGGCAACCAGAAGCCCAGCAGCCACGCATTTCTGCATAAGGCAAAAACTGGTCAACTCTGGGACATAGCCACCTGCCATCGCTCCGAACATGCAGTCACGTTCCAAAAATAAAAACTTGGGCAGATTCAAAAGCACTTCACACGAAACTCACAGCTCACAGTGTTGCGCGACGCACTCACTCAGTAGCAGGGCGGCGGAACCATCAAGCCTCCTTAGTCGCCTCTTACGACATGTGTGGTAGGCTACCACCATTGATGATGTCTGTTCATGGGTTCTACCACTGTTGATGCTTGTTCATGGGTTCTACCACCGTTGATGTCTGTTCATGGGTTCTACCACCGTTGATGTCTGTTCATGGGTTCTACCACCGTTGATGTCTGTTCATGGGTTCTACCACCGTTGATGTCTGTTCATGGGTTCTACCACCATTGATGTCTGTTCATGGGTTCTACCACCGTTGATGTCT
Source organism: Cepaea nemoralis (assembly GCA_014155875.1). Taxonomy (NCBI): domain Eukaryota; kingdom Metazoa; phylum Mollusca; class Gastropoda; order Stylommatophora; family Helicidae; genus Cepaea; species Cepaea nemoralis. The sequence goes on along the minus strand of JACEFZ010022290.1, from coordinate 114,495 downwards.
GTTCATGGGTTCTACCACCGTTGATGTCTGTTCATGGGTTCTACCACCGTTGATGTCTGTTCATGGGTTCTATCACCACTGATGATGTCAGTTCATGGGTTCTACCACCACTGATGATGTCTGTTCATGGGTTCTACCACAGTTATGTCTGTTCATGGGTTCTACCACCGTTGATGTCTGTTCATGGGTTCTATCACCACTGATGATATCTGTTCATGGGTTCTACCACTACTGATGATGTCTGTTCATGGGTTCTACCACTACTGATGATGTCTGTTCATGGGTTCTACCACCACTGATGATGTCTGTTCATGGGTTCTATCACCACTGATGATGTCTGTTCATGGGTTCTACCACCGTTGATGATGTCTGTTCATGGGTTCTATCACCACTGATGATGTCTGTTCATGGGTTCTACCACAGTTATGTCTGTTCATGGGTTCCACCACCACTGATGATATCTGTTCATGGGTTCTACCACCACTGATGATGTCTGTTGATGGGTTCTACCACCATTGATGATGTCTGTTCATGGGTTCTACCACCGTTGATGATGTCTGTTCATGGGTTCTATCACCACTGATGATGTCTGTTCATGGGTTCTACCACCGTTGAAGATGTCTGTTCATGGGTTCTATCACCACTGATGATGTCTGTTCATGGGTTCTACCACAGTTATGTCTGTTCATGGGTTCTACCACAGTTATGTCTGTTCATGGGTTCCACCACCACTGATGATATCTGTTCATGGGTTCTACTACCACTGATGATGTCTGGTGATGGGTTCTACCACCATTGATGATGTCTTAAAAAAAAGTCGACAGGGTCGACTTCATCGCACCGGGTTTTATCCCATATGGCTCTGTCTCTTTCCGCAGCGCGGAAAGCGTCGCACAAAGCACGAACTCCGTAGCTTTTAGCGACGACCCACAGGAGTCTCCGAAACATTTAACTCGTAAACTGAAGGGCGCGGTCCGGAATTGAACCCAAAACCTTCGGAGCACGAGTCAAACGGCTTGACCACTTCGCCACAGAGACTCCCTGATGATGATGTCTGTTCATGGGTTCTACCACCGTTGATAATGTCTGTTCATGGGTTCTATCACCACTGATGATGTCTGTTCATGGGTTCTACCACTGTTGATGTCTGTTCATGGGTTCTACCACTGTTGATGTCTGTTCATGGGTTCTACCAAAACTGATGATGTCTGTTCATGGGTTCTACCACCGTTGATGTCTGTTCATGGGTTCTACCACCGTTGATGATGTTTGTTCATGGGTTCTACCACCGTTGATGTCTGTTCATGGGTTCTACCACCGTTGATGATGTCTGTTCATGGGTTCTACCACTGTTGATGTCTGTTCATGGGTTCTACCACCACTGATGATGTCTGTTCATGGGTTCTACCACCACTGATGTCTGTTCATGGGTTCTACCACCATTGATGATGTCTGTTCATGGGTTCTACCACCATTGATGGTGTCTGTTCATGAGTTCTACCACCATTGATGGTGTCTGTTCATGGGTTCTACCACCACTGATGTCTGTTCATGGGTTCTACCACCACTGATGTCTGTTCATGGGTTCTACCACCACTGATGTCTGTTCATGGGTTCTACCACCGTTGATGATGTCTGTTCATGGGTTCTACCACCATTGATGGTGTCTGTTCATGGGTTCTACCACCACTGATGATGTCTGTTCATGGGTTCTACCACCACTGATGTCTGTTCATGGGTTCTACCACCGTTGATGGTGTCTGTTCATGGATTCTACCACCATTGATGGTGTCTGTTCATGGGTTCTACCACCACTGATGATGTCTGTTCATGGGTTCTACCACCACTGATGTCTGTTCATGGGTTCTACCACCATTGATGGTGTCTGTTCATGGGTTCTACCACCGTTGATGTCTGTTCATGGGTTCTACCACCATTGATGGTGTCTGTTCATGGGTTCTACCACCGTTGATGTCTGTTCATGAGTTCTATCTAACAGTGAACTAAAACTGTTGTCTGGGCAGTGGCCTGATGACCAAGTATCTGTGATCTCCACCTGCTGTGGGATGTTTAAACGTGCACAGCTTGCACTTGGGACCTCCTGTTTTTTGCCCCTGTCTGACAAGGCTAGGTATCTGTCTCACTAGCCAAGAGCCTAGGGACACATGTGATATCATTAGCTAAGAATAGTTCCTAAACAAATGCCCAGCCCTATATGAGATCACAACTTCTGGGGCCAAGGTGGGCATTATAACCTCTCAGCCACAGTGGTCATATGGGTATATACAACATATAAATATTGTGTGCATACATACATATGCACAAAAGGCAGATGTGGGCACACACACACACGTACAACACATATGCATACCTGTCTGTTTGCTTGTATATATACTTATAGAACACACAGATACATACACACACATACCCACTCAAACATGCACACACTCAAACATACATAAACAGTCACACACACAAACCCACACCAATACATACATACATAACCACACCCACATACATACTTCCACACACTCACCCAAACATATACACACAAACCACACTCGAGCAAACAGGCAGACAAGCAGGCAGACATGGATCCATACATATTTACATACATAATACTAAATGGGCACATATATACATGGACACACACATACCTATATGTATACACCACACACTAACAGCACACACGCATGGACATACAGACATACTATGTATGTAAGAAAAAAGGCAGACATATATAATAGGCCTCATATACCCACACAAACATACATATATGAACAGAGACATACTGTAAAAAGCTAACACATGTCATAACTTACACACATAAGGATGTGCACTCCCCTTGTATCAGAATACACTTATTGTAGAATACAAACTGATCTCCAGTGTGGTGTTGTTCCGGTTAGAGACAGGCCGACCCGTTATCGTCTGCCCCATGAAGATGGTAATGAAACTGGTCGTACTATCAGAAACCGTCTGGTTGGTATCCGGTACGTACATGAAACACAATATGTTTCGGGCAGGCATCATCGCCTGATAAAATGTTCCATTTCTCGCCTTCAAACTGAGGAGATGGCCGAAAGACGCATGCAGTTTACGTAAAGGCCTGATCGGATACACTGGGAGAGACGTCACATTTGCACAATGTGTCACAGGGACGTGAGACAAAGCATGCTGTTACTGCTCAACGTGACAGCCGCAGAGCTCAGAGGGCCACGGCCCGCTCAATTTTACAACAGGCGAGAAGAGGGCGTCATGTCAAACGGCGGTAGATTTCTGCAAGTCTGGCCATTTTTTGAGTAGTACCGTAGGCTAACTTGACAAGCAGAGTGCATGCAGCACGACTGGGTCTGACATCGTCAATCAGGTCTTACACACATCGCGCGCCTGGGGCTGGGGTGGGAGGTGCCAGTTTCAATGAATGACTGCGAGGTTTCATACACTCCCAAAACAGAATTCGGAAAGGGGGGGGGGGGGGGGGGGGGGTGCGTGTTCGTGTGTGTGTGTGTGTGTGTGTGCGCGCGCGCGCGCAGGAATTAGACTTCACGTGCTATTACATTAACCCTTTCTTACTTTGTATTAATTGTTGAAATCATTATTTTATTTGGTATGTCAGATTCTTTTATGAAAGCTTTCTCTGACATTATGAATACGGGTCGAACTACATTACACAGCTCGATTCACTGCAATACCAGCGATTCAAGTTTCTCACTGAATCAATAACACAAGCGTTTGCTATAATATGTAGTTGACATTGCTGTTTAGAGAAATTACGCAATAAACAAGTATATGTTTGTATATACATACACAGATATTTTAAAGCGACAGACATACATGCGTACACCGACAGACAGTCTGTGCGCGCGTCATACACGAACTATTATTCTGTGTACAAGTTAACTTTCCCAACATCTGATCGATCTAACAACAGCAAAAATATCTTCACCTTTTATTATAGCCTTGCGTTAAGGAGTTACACCAGCTAGAGGTGCTAGGTTAGAATAATTCAAAACCAACATGTCCGAATTCAGAACTTGCCATAGGTCTGTGTTGTGATAGGGCCGTCACATTTTATAGGCCTGGATGCACGGGGGAATGGGTTTTTTCCTATGTTAGCGGAGATCGACGCGGGCTTCGAACCCGACCGCGCACATAACAGTATCAGCGCAGCCTCTTATCAATCACACTAACGCTCCTGCCCCAAGTTAGGAGCAAACCAAAACTGTGAGACACCGTAAGCCCTCACCCAAGTTTTCAGGTGGAAGCTGAGACAGGTAAATGCGCTTGTCAACAAACAAACCCATATAGGATAACTAGAACGTAGATCACCGCCTCCCCGGGAAGGTTAACCCGGTCAACAAATGCCTGCAGAAGTCGGATGTGTCGGCACAACGCAATCACGTCCGAAAAAAAAACAACAACTCCGGATGAACGCAGAAGAAGAAGCAGAACACCGTCTTCAAACAGGGTGTTTGTAGCCATATTCGTGGAAATGCGAATCTGCAACTGTGATCATTGCTACCCTGGAGTTATTCACATCTGCAGTCAAGAGTCTCAGATTTTACTAGCCCTTGACAATTGATCTAAAGCCTGGCCCCTAAATGTCAGTCAACACAAAATAAAAACAATGAGCGCTATACTTACCAAGCAACAAACAACAGAAATTAACAATACAGACACGGGGCAGCAACAACAAAATCAAAGAATAAGAACGTTATACGCCTTTGCTGTTTGACACGGAGAAAATAAGTAAACACAAAACAAGATATAAGTCATAACTGTCAAACTGTCATTTACTGCCAATATAGTACCTTGCGGTGTATGACAGAGGGGTCTTTGAGCCTGAGGAATAAAGGCCGCCTGGCTAGTGCAGTCCCAGCGAACTGTGCAGGTTAGGATTTTCTTTTTGCCCCCGACAGAAAAAAATCCCACACCTTACCGAGGGATCGAAATCAAATGAAATAAAACAAACATAAATTATCAACCGGCTAGTTCAATCATCACCACCAAGTGCCTTGCCAGTTGGTATAGGCGTCCATGTCGCTCCACAGATATCGGTCTTTGGTGTTCTGGACCAACTCTGCTGATGATGATACCAAACCAATCTTAGTCCATCCAGCATCATTTCTCTTGACCTGCTCCTGCCTCGCTTCCTTTTGATATTTACAGTCGTCACGATGTCTTCCGACGCCTCTCTTATCATCACATGGTCAAATAAAGCTGTTTGTCTCTTCTTATTGTTGAATATAATGTTCCTAGTTTCATGTGCCTCTTTCAGGCAGTCGTTGTTAGTTATCTGACTTTCCAAGGAATTCGCAACATTCGTCTCTGGAACCACATTTCTGTTGCTTTCATATTCGTCTACCTTAATTTGTTCATTTACATTTCACGATTCACTGCCATACAGCAAAACAGGTTCTATCTTTCTCTCTTTCTTACATTCAATGATAGTGACTTATTGAATAAGATACTTTTCATTTTCTCAAATAAAGCTTTTGCTTGCCTTATTCTGTTCTTAATCTCTGTTGTGCATCTCCCATCTGATGTTATAATTGCCCCTAGGTATTTAAAATTATCCACTTGGTTAAGAATTTGACCTTCTATTTCCGTTTCACATTGTAGTGTCACCTTTTTCTGTGATATCACCATTATTGCTAGTTCAATATTAACTGAAATGCATTTTAAAAACAAAACGGTATTCCCATTGCAAGACAACACAGATTCCTTTATGAAAAAATGGTTGTTTAACGATTTCAAATCCTATATACCGGACACTGACAACAAAGGCAGCCAGTCAGACATACTGAGAAAGCCTACAGAAACTAAATATGTTCATCAAACATTTCCTGAAACACATGGCGTATACACCCTCCGCTGATGGCTCCGACATAATGGCAATGCGACAGAAAATGGTGGAGCTGGCATTCATATGACAATAACAAAACACTCTGTATCACTGGCCACAGGCATACGTTGCCAGAATCCCAACGTTTAAGCAGTGTTGATGAAACCAGAAGGAGAGATACTTATCTAGAACAGCACAAATGCTGAGGCAAATCCTGATGTTTAGGGACGCGCTCTCAATAATAAGCGTCCTCCCAGTAAACGGTGAGCGCACTGGCTGGGGATGTTGCACTGACAATGGCATCAGCGCGGTCGGACCAGGGTTCGATGCTTTGTACTCAGCGTTCTCCACGGGAGGGAAAGCCTGGCCCACCTATTCCTCAATGCACTCAGATCTAAACATGTGATGGTCCTAGACTTCACATACTCACCTCATGTTCATGCAGGATGGTGGAAATCTTTTTCGTCCGTTAGGACGAACAGTGTTTTTTGTCCGATACGAGGATATTCATCAACAGTTTCAAGTTATCAACGACTTTCGGTTCACAGTCGGAAGTTTTGGCTCTAGTTCTGTCGCGGAGTGCTGTATCAGAGCTCAGATCAAAGTGATCAGGCGCTGTCAACTGCTGTTTCGTACAGACAGGGATCATCTACACACCACTAGTCTACTGATTCACAAAACGTGTCGTCTGTAGATCAATTATACATGGGGACCGAAGCTACGGTGCTGCAAAAGTCTCACCAACAAATGCTTATGAAGTGCTAGTAGACGATCTGTGACTCAAGAAGATGTGATTCTTTCCAGGGGGACTATAGAGTCGGCACCAAAATTCCAGAGTTTTCATAGAACGCCCACCTTCTACTCCTTTGGTCGGTCAGTTGCGGCCAAACGTTTGCCAACCTGCGTGAAACAAGTCGTTAAAGCTAAAACACATTCACGACGAGCTGTTAGACTCCCCACGAGCTCATGGGTATCCTCAATTACGTTTTGAACAATTATATATCGAAATTTGGTCACAACACCACATCTGTGAAAACTTTTTCCCCTTAAATAACTATCAGAAGCTCTCAAGCTGACACTAGGCGCATATCCACAACATGCCTTCCGCGAGAATCCCTAAGCACACGGATCTCGGTTCCAGAACCTTGAGGCAGCGTACATGTGGATTTACCACCCTTGAGACACTCTACCCCAGAAAGTAGCTCGATATATGGGAACTTGAGTGCCACTGTACTGGCCAATGAAAACGCATACTCCTTGAACTTGTCCAGGCTCTGGACATAAGTGGTGACGAACAATTTGTCTATGATGAACAGTTACGCCCAGGGCAACAATCAATTCTAGGTTACTCAACTCTAGAAGATAAAGATCCGGTCCTATCCTATGATGTTTTCTTTGACGTAATAAATGGAGACAAACACAGAAGGCCCGCCAAAACATGGACGGCGCTAGCTAATATGATACAAAGATATGCTGTATCTACAGACTGATCCTTGCTAGATCATAAACCATGGAAAATTGGATTCTGGGGATTGGACTTGATTTCCACCACAGGACCAGTGTATGGCTCTCGTTCCACAAACCGTGGTTTACGCATCTACAAATATATGGAGACAATTGGACACATTCAAGAGAACTAGCCATATAAGAATTATATCTACATAGAACAGCATAAAGTGCCTCGAGGCCATGGAATAATCAAAATATTGAGACTAGTTCCAGGTTTAAATGTGGATATGATAGCATGGGCAAAATCACAGGAAGATTCACACGACTTGGTAATAGGAAACACCTGATTCAAACATTTTCAAAATTTATGGATTTGGAAAAGCCCAGTGATCAGTCAAGTAGTTAAAACTACAACACATTCACGACAAGTTGCTAGACGCCCCACGAGCTCCTGGGTCTCCTCAATTACGTTTTGAACAATTATGTATCGATATTTGGTCACAACAACGCCACATCTGTGAGAAGTTTCCCCTTAAATCACTATCAGAAGCTCTCAAGCCGTCGCTAGGCGCATACCCACAACATGCCTCCCCCGAGACTCCCTAAGCCAGACCCTGACGAGAGTAGTTACTCGAACTATCCTGGCACACGGATCTCGGCTCCAGAATATTGAGGCAGCGTACATGTGGATTTACCACCCTTAAGACACTCTACCCCAGAAAGTAGCTTGATATATGGGAACTTGAGTGGCACTGTACCGGCCAATGAAAACGCATACTCCTTGAACTTCTTCAGGCTCTGGATGAACAGCTACGCCCAGGGCAACAATCAATTCTAGGTTACTCAACTCTAGAAGATAAAGATCCTATGATGTTTTCTTTAACGGTCAGAAAGTGTTTGGGCTGGACGATGATAACTTTCATGCCGTTGTCAAATAAAAGGATCTGGCAATGATTATGTTTTATGATCCACTCGACCCCCAAACTGATGCAACCTAGGCCAATTTAAAAAAAAAAAGCGGCAAGACATCAAGACAGTGATCAATTTGTGGCAGTGGACTGCCAGTGATATTCCGATCTATGTCAGTGCCTGGTTTTAATACAAATCCCGCCAATGTTCAGAATCCACTCTTTTGGGAAAGTCCTGGGCACCATCCGAGAGACGAGCATGTTCGATGACAAATCCTTGATACAACATCTGGACATTCTGAATGAAACTCTGGTTACAACTTCCAAGCGAACCTCCAATGCACCCAAGCTGCCGGTTACAGAATCTATATGCACTGTGGCTAGAATATGTGGCTTATAAAAAAAACAAAACACACACACAAGGCTAATTCATAAATCCCACCTCATCTATTGACATACGGCAGAAATCATGTGGATTAGTCTGATTGTCAGTGTGTATTTTGGTCACATGTCGTACAGCAGAGCTCAACGTATATAGTTTAGTGTACTGATTATCAGATTACTGTTGTTGTCACTGCTTCCTTTGGTGACGAGAGTTAGGTTTCCATGGTGTGGTGACTTTCACTATGTACTTACAATTTGATAGATGTTTTATTACATTGGTTTTGTTCCCTGTGTACATGTATATTCTGTGTTCGCCAGGAATGAGGCGCTGGAATCTCTTGCCCCCGGGTAGATTGGGCCCGTTAGCTAATAAAGCGGCCAATCTAGGAGATGGAAAACTCCGATTATAAACCCCTAAGTTTAAGGTGGACCGACGTGCCGAGGACTGAATGGCCACGGGTGAGTTGGTCGTGAACGTGGAACGTCTGGTATGCGGGCGGGGCGGCGCCAGGCGTATGGACTCCTGAGGGACATCCCCTGCCCCTTCCCTAGTAAGCAGGCAATGCTAGGGTGACCGTTTATTTCCTGCAATATCTAAACTTTGCCTATGGATTTATTTAAACACGGGAATCGTCGCCGGAGCTACGGAGCACGTGCTCTGCGCTTGACACATCTTTCAGCAGCTAGCGAAGAGAGGGTGAGGAGGAGAAGGCGAGGAAATGGTGTGAGAAGAAGGCATAGAAATAGGAGGGCAGGCGCCAGGAGAACAAGACGAAAAGTGGAGAGACTAGGTTTCAACCATGTAAGAGTGGGATACTGGAACTGTCGTAGTGCCAGGCAGAGAGGTCCTGTATTGGAGAGGCTAATATATGATTTTGATGTCCTCATGCTCCAGGAGTTAAATACAGATAAATACCATTGCCCTGGGTACGTCAGTTATATAAACCCCACTGGGCAGAAGAGACATGGGCAAGGTCTGCTGGTGAAGAAAGGAGTAAAGCATGTGGCACTTGACTTGAGCCAGTGGAATCACAGTGCAAGAGAGGTCCAGGGTATACAAATGGAGATTGGTGGCTTAAGTTGGAACATCATAAATGTATATGCCACAGTGGACTGTTTTGTCAGAAAGGAACAATGGGACTGGCTTAAGGAATTAGAGGACTTACCAGGTGATAGGCTACTCATATGTGGAGACTTCAATGCGAGAAACAGAGATTGGGACAGTAGTGGAGAAAATCGACAAGGAATTGCACTTGCGGATGCCATGGTGGACTCCGAGGTGGTCTGCATAAATGATGGTAGGCCGACTAGAATGGCAATGAGGCCTGGCGATGCAGATACTGCTATTGATTTGGCACTTGTCTCCCAGTCATCAGTCCTTGATGTAAGGTGGACTGTTTTGAATGACCATGGGAGTGATCACATGCCATGCTCAGTCCTGATCTCTAAGTCCAGGAAAGTTAAGGCTGGGAGAGCGCGCAAGACCTTTCGGTATGAGCGGAGCGACAGCCTTCTTGGACGCCTCAGACATGGGGCATGCAACAGGACTGTTAAAACTCCTTTTTTGCAGCCCCCATGGTGGACCCCAGAAGTAGACAATGCGTGGAAAGCAAAGAGAGCTGCAGTGAAGCAGCTAAGGAAATTGCGACAGACACCCCTAAGCTCACGAGAGGAAGTGGACATAGCGGAAAATGACAAGAAAGACAAGGTGGAGGCTTTCAAGCGATGTGCTGCAGAGGCCAAGAAAGTAAAATGGGAATGTTTTATGAAGGAGATTGGAGGTGATAAAACACTGCATAAATTCTGGAAACTGTACAGACAAATGCAAAGAAAAGATCGGCCTATGACAGTGGGAACAATTTATAAAGAGGATGGGGTACGCTTGACAACAGACAAGGAGAAAGGGGAGGCATTTCTCCAGAGATTTTTAGAGCAGACCAATCATAGTGATGCGGATACCAGGGAATGCAGTTAGAGTGGAATTATCTGGCACAATAGAGAATATGCCTTACGAAGACATCATACTGTTTGAAGATGTTAAACATATTTTGCAGAAGGCAAAAGACACAGCACCAGGGCCTGATGGTGTCAGGTATGGCCACATGAAGGCTTTGAGCGATGTAGACCTGAAGGAGATGGCCGGCTGCTTTAATCAGAGCATTAGGACAGCGTCAGTACCGCGGGATTGGCTGCATAGCTATCTCATCCCTCTCCCAAAACCATACAAGGATCATTCAAAGCTTGGCGGCTTTAGGATCATCACCCTTCAAAATACATTTGGGAAGGTTTTAGAGAAGATAGTCGCTGTTAAGCTGCAGGATTTTTTGGAAAGGGGGAAGCTTCTTCCAAGAGGCCTGGGGAGCTACAGGCCAGGAAAAGATACCTGGTCAAATGCAGCCACCTTTGCCTTTGACGTTTATGAGGGGTTCCAGAGTAGACAGGAAACGATGGCGGCAGCGCTTGATCTCGAAGATGCGTACAATAGAGTTCGCTATGATATTTTGATGACCGCACTTATGGAGAAGGGGGTCAATCCCTGGTTAGTGAACTGGATAGCGGCCATCCTGCATTCTCGTCAAGTTGCTCTCCGTCTAGGCGCATGGACCTCAGAGCCACATATTTTAACCCCGGGACTGCCACAGGGATCTGCAATTTCACCGGTGCTCTTTAATGTGTATACGAGCAAGATTGCATACCTAGAAGCACCAGGGGTTGGAAGGATTCTAACATTTGCAGATGATATTCTTGCATACAGGCAGGGGAGAAATAGGGATCAAACAGCCCAGGAGCTACAGGTGACAGTGGACAAAGTGATTGACTGGTGCACTGAAATGAGTGCTGTCATCAACCCGGAAAAGGCGGCGGTGTTGTGGTGCTCTCTGGACAACAGGATTGTGAGAGATGATACCCCAAGCCTCACGATAGATGGTAGAAGCGTCAACAGAGAGAACAAACTGAAGTATCTGGGAATCACATTTGACAGGAGTCTGTCCTTCAAGGACCATGTGGAGACGGTTGTGACAAGATCTCAAAAGGGACTCAATGCACTTAAAACTATGGCTGCAATGGACACAGAGCAGAGAATGCTCTTCACACTATACCAGCACTTGATCCTCTCAGTGATTGATTATGGACTAGGAATGCTTACTGTCTCAAAGAGTCAGCTGGTGAAATTAGAGCGCATACAGAATGAAGCGATGCGGGTCATTCTGGGATGCACCAGAGACACTCCAGTAGTGTGTATGCGTTACATTCTTGGTCTGCCTACTGTTGCTAGTAGGCACAAGGTGATGCAAGCGAAGGCATACCTCAGAGTAGCTGCAGACACAGATCACCCGTTGCATGAGGCGCTGGACGTAGTTAAGGGTCAGAGACTGATAAGAGGGAAATCATGGATGGCTCAGGCGGAGGATACGATCAGACAGGTGTGCCCCTTGGAGAACATCAGGCGAGGAGAGGAGTGGGTCAGAGTGCCAGCCGTGCAGTCAGACTTGTGCAGAGTTGTAATAACATTGAGCCGGGAGTGCAGGGAGTGGCCAGCAGGGGCCACGGAAGTGGAAATTCAGCAACTAATTCAGGAAAATTCTCGCCCGGGTGATGTGATTATCTACACGGATGGGTCAGTGTTGAGAGGTAGGAGAAGTGCCTGGGGGTTCTTGGCAAAAACTAATGGTCGGCGTTTGGTGCAGGAGAGCCTGGCGTATGATAACACTACATCTAGCTTAAGAATGGAGGTGGAGGCGGTCAGTGCAGCTTTCCGCTGGATAGAAAACACGATACATACACACATTGTGATTGTAACTGACTCAGAAAGCATGCTGAGAAGGGTGAGAACAGGTAGGCTTCGTGCAGAGTGGCTTGCTTCGCTTCGGAGGTCACGGGTAGTAAGCATCACCTGGATCTTTTCTCCTGGGCATGCCGGTGTGCTGGGGAATGAACAGGCGGACAGATTGGCTGGCTCTGCAAAATTTGGTGGAGTATTGATGCATGACAAGGCAGACGTGGTTGCGGCCTTGTGGGAGCACGTGTACACCTCGGAGGAGCAGATGGAGCACCATGGTCTGGTAAGAATGAGACAACGAGGTGTGACGAGGGGATCTGGCCGACGCTCGGCGCTCGGAGGAAAGGCGAGACGGACATATAATCAGATTGCTACTGGAACTATTAGTGTTGGAACTCTTCGCTGGCTGCTGAGGATGGGGACGGAGCGCTTATGGGAATGTCCTGAATGCTGTGATGTCGGTTCCTAAATCAATCAATCAAAACCTCATGTTCCTACTACGGTACTTTTTTTTTCCCAACGCGAGATGGTGGGCGGGCTTAATGATATGATTCTCTCTTTTGCAAAGACCTAACCGTGTCGAAATAAGCACAATTCACCGGATAACATCCCCCAGGAACATTCCGGACAACGAGGCAGCAGATCGACTTGTCAAGCTGGATGCATCTCTATAGCAAAACTATTTCAGCACAACTTCGGCGTCAAAAACGTATATTGAAGCTTCGCTCGGGGGAAGCGGGCAAAAGACCACACTGACAATACGACACGTCATGCTTATTATCAACTTTCAAGGCAAGCTCAAGGCATCATTTTTCGATTGCGAAGAAATATCATATCATAAATATGCGTTTAAGATAGTTTCGCCAGGTCTCAGTAGAAGTGTGCTTCTGATCCACACTGTTTCAGTAAACACTGAATTCCTTCAGTGCGCATAGAGATCTGTTTGTACACACTGCGTGCTAGTATTTATCTCATGACACACAACGCTAACGGCGACCTTCCGACTGTGTTAAATTCCCGCCTAGATTGCCTATCGGACTAACTATGAGTCCCACCATTATTCAGCCGTACTAATCATTATTAACGCAATCTGATTCAGACCGGATATGCATTCACTTTCCCCACGGTTCCCGAGAACCACGTCTGTGACCATACTGTGGATGTGATTTTAATAAATAATGGCTACATAATGCCATGTGACTTCCTGGCTAGCTGTGTTATATGTCACCTTCCCCCAACAAACAGGGGCACTGTAGCCAACAATGTAGTCTGTCGTCGGATATTACCCGCCTTGTGCCTAATTATGTGCACGTGTGTAGAGTGTATGTACCTAGCAAAACTGGCGCATTTTGCTAGGCTAATTCAATATACACGCCAGTAGGATACAGTGCAATATACTTTACAAGTATTCCAGAAACAAAGAAACAACATGTTTCTAGAAAGAGGATGGGGAAAGGACTGCTTTTATCGAGCGCATATTTACAAAATGTTTACCTGTTCTGTATTACATACGAAACCTCAGTAACAATGAAACAAAAACATTTATCTACTGTGCTTCTGATCACAGTATTTACAGCAGAACTTTGTCATGTTACTTTTGAAAGGCCTATGCGATCGATACAAAGATGGGTAAAACTACTCACTCCGAATGGTCTATTTTTTGCCCTACTGCAAACGAGCTCATGATGGATTGAAAAAGCGACACAATGCTACCTTGAAAACCAAATGAAGAATTGTTGCATTGAGCTCGAAAACTGGAAGAGTATATCTGTTGACCACAAATGTGATGGCACAACAACGTCACATACCCACAGAGGAGTTCAGGATCGAAGAAGCAGGCCTGCCATTGGAAACTCAAAAGTCGAGCGACCTTGATCTGACTAACAATTGCAACTGGCATATTCAGGCTTAGGCTGGTCTAACCAACTAGCTCTGAGCCCACTCCCAGACTGGCACTGGGTCAAAGGGCGGAAGTCCAAGCGTTGATGGATTGTAATCAACAACAATCTTCCAATGCAGAGAGCGAAGCACTTTAAATAGCTTTGATATTGCCTTCCGGAGCACTTCAAACTATGGGGAATATAGAGACATGTATCTGTCATCTCGACAAGTGACATACGGTGGTTATTACAACATATTCATCATATAAATAATAAACTGAACATAAACTCAAGACAGGCACATGTAACAATAAGACCAAAGTAATTCCCACACGGACAGTTAAGTTTCATGACATGGAACAGATATAAACATGGTTAAATATTGCAACTGCAACAACCGTGTGTAAAGTAATGATCTGTTACAGTTATACAGATTGTCACAGTCAATGTTATAAGTTGTGCTGTCATAGGTTACTAGATAATGATAAATCTGTAAACGAGATTATAACCAGTTTTGCTTGTTTGCACAAGAGGCTGGTCAGTGGACTCTGCTATTACCCGGCTAGCAGTAAGCATCATCAGCATGCAGCAGGTCTTCTGCAGAACGTTGTTCTCATCACGGACCGCCGAACAGATTATACACACGTTGCCAGTCCCCCTGTCTCATGAATGTGCATGCCCAAAATGTCTGAATTGTCCGGTGTCCATCCTCGTGAGGATCGATCTCCGCCTCTCTTTCCAGGAACTAAGCCATCCATCAGTGTCCTTTCTAAATTTATTTAACATTTAATATGCCTAAAGTACCTCGGTTCCGAAACAAGATACTGTTGATGAACCAACTTTCTTCATCGCTGACATCTTGTAGAATGTCAGTGTTTCTCTTCTTCTTGGTCGATGGTATTCTATGCATTTTTCTTTAATATTCTAGTTCAAAAGACCCGATCTTCTTCTTTCATCCATCCATCATGTGCCACTGCCGGTAAGCGTGGGCGGTCATGTTCTGCCATCTCACTCGACCACCAGATTCGTGGATCAGCTCTGTGTTTCTGTCTCGACCATGCCATGTGGCCAAGCCATCCACGTATTTACTTCTCGGTCTTCCCCCTTGGTCTCTTCCCTTCGATCTTGCCAGTTGTCACCAAGTTCTCCAATTCATTTCTTCTTCTTTAGTGGTAACGAAATGATCCAGGTCTCACATACCTAGTTGTCATGGAGAAAACGCATGTTCCAAACCATATGTGTGGCAGTATGTTTGCTGGTTTGTGCATATGCTCTCAACACTGTTGAACCTCTCCTTTGTTGTGGCCTGCCTGTGTCTGATATCTTTCAAATAGGCCCCGTTCTTGATCATTACAGAGCCAAGGTATTCAAAGCTTGTGACGTGTTCAGTTTCTTCATTGTTGACTGATGTTTAGTTGACTTGGAATTTTGTCTGCAGACATTTTTTTTAAAGTTCAGAAAAAGTTTCATCTTCGCTGTGTAATTTGTATTTGAGAGTAGGACCGTGTCATCTGCATATATGAGTTCCTGAGTCAGAATTCCACTTTCTTCTTCAGCAATCAACATTTACTGTGTCATTCTTCTTCTTCTTCTTTCGTTCGCTTTAAACATGTCTACAACTGCAATGTCGTCTCTTGTATGAATCTAACAGTCTTTTTTAGTTCATTCAGCGGTCATTAGAGTTTATCTTCCACTGTTGTCTCTCTAGGCCAGAAGGTTCGCCTGGATACGTTGTAGTTTGGGCAATCCTGGAGTATGTGCTCTGCTGTCTGCGACGCCAAACCACAAGTGCACATGGCTGAGTCACCAATCTTGAATTTTGTATACAAGTGGTTGCGTAATCTATTGTGTCCTGTTCTGAGGCGCAGAAGAATGACCTGTTCTGTGTCATGAAGTCTGCACTAGTTCCCGAAGGTTTGCACTAAAGGGTCGCGACTGTGGGCCAGATTTATCGTATCTGTCTGGCGAAGACGGGACAGTCTTGTAAGATGGGTTCTGGGTTTGCTTTGGCTATCCACAGATGCAAGTGGCACAGTGAATGAGACCAAATCAGTTTCTGGGTTTGCTCTGGCTATCCACATATGCAAGTGGCACAATCAATGAGACAAAATCAGTTTGTGGTTTGCTTTGGTTATCCACAGATGCAAGTGGCACAATCAATGAGACCAAATCAGTTTCTAGGTTTGCTTTGGCTATCCACAGATGCAAGTGGCACATTCAATTATACCAAATCAGTTTCTGGGTTTGCGTTGGCTATCCACAGATGCAAGTGGCACAGTCAATGAGACCACATCAGTTTCTGGGTTTGCTTTAGCTATCCACGGATGCAAGTGGCACAGTCAATGAGAACAAATCAGTGGGGGTGTGCTCTGAGTCTACCATGTCCTGTCCTGAGTCGTGAGGATTCTGGTCTTTTTGTTTATGCTGCCATGCTCTGTTATGTTATTTTCGTTCTCTTTCCTCCAATTCGCCCTCAAAGATTGCTTTAGTGATCCAACTTGTTTTGTTTTTAAACCTCCCTAAAGCTCGGGGCTAAACAGGACTACTCGATGTTTCCTACAGCCGATGTTATCCTACAGTTCGATATGATATTTTGATGACCGCACTAATGGAGAAGGGGTCAATCCCTGGTTGGTGAACTGGATAGCAGCCGTCCTGCACTCTCGTCGGGTTGCTCTCCGTCTGGGCGCATGGACCTCAGAGCCACATATGTTAACCCGGGACTGCCACAGGGATCTGCAGTCTCACCGGTGCTCTTTAATGTGTACACGAGCAAGATTGCAAAACCTAGAAGCACCAGGGGTTGGAAGAATACTAACATTTGCAGATGATATGCTTGCATATAGGCAGGGGAGAGATAGGGAGCAAAACAGCCCAGGAGTTACAGGCGACAGTAGATAAAGTGATTGACTGGTGCACAGAAATGAGTGCTGTCATCAACCCGGAAAAGGCGGCTGTTTTGTGGTGCTCTCTGGACAACAGGATTGTAAGAGCTGATGTCCCAAGCCTCGCGATAGATGGTAGAAATGTCAGCAGAGAGAACAAACTGAAGTATCTGGGGATCACATTTGACAGGAGCCTATCCTTCAAGGACCATGTGGAGACGGTCGTGACAAGATCTCAAAAGGGGTGCAATGGTGCAAATGGCTGCAATGGACATAGAGCAGAGAATGCTTTTCACACTATACCAGCACTTGATCCTCTCAGTAATTGATTATGGATTAGGTCTGCTCACTGTCTCAGAGAGTCAGCTGGTGAAGTTAGAGCGCATACAGAACGAAGCTATGCGGGTCATTCTGGGATGCACTAGAGACACTCCAGTAGTGTGTATGCGTTACATCCTTGGTCTGCCGACTGTTGCTGGTAGGCTCAAGGTGATAGCTGCAGACACAGACCACCAACTGCATGAGGCGCTGGACGCAGTTAAGGGTCAGCGACTGATAAGAGGGAAATCATGGATGGCTCAGGCGGAGGATACGATCAGACAGGTGTGCCCCTTGGAGAACATCAGGCGTGGAGAGGAGTGGGTTAGAGTGCCAGCGGAGCAGTCAGACTTGTGCAGAGTTATAATCACATTAAGCCGGGAGTGCAGGAAGTGGCCAGCAGGGGCCACGGAAGTGGAAATCCAGCAACTAATTCAGGACAATGCTCACTCGAGTGATGTGATTATCTACACAGATGGTTCGGCGTCAAGAGGTGAGAGAAGTGGCTGGGGGATCATAGCCAAAGCTAATGGTCGATGTTTAGGGCAGGAGAGCCTGGCATATGATACCACAACATCCAGCTTAAGAATGGAAGTGGAGGCAGTCACTGCTGCTCTCCGCGGGATGGAGAATACGACACACACACACACACACATCGTGATTGTAACTGACTCAGAAAGCATGCTGACGAGGGTGAGGGCGGGCAGACTTCGTGCGGATGGCTTGCTTCGCTTCGGAGGTCACGGGTGACAAGCATCGCCTGGATCTTTTCTCCGGGGCATGCCGGTGTGCTGGGAAATGAACAGGCGGACAGATTGGCTGGCTCTGCAGAACTTGGTGGAGTATTGATACATGACAAGGCAGACGTGGTTGCGGCCTTGTGGGAGCACGTGCACACCTCGGAGGAGCAAATGGATTACCATGGTCTGGCAAGAATGAGACAACGAGGAGTGACTAAGGGATCTGGCCGACGCTCAACGCTCAGAGGAAAGGCGAGACGGACTTATAATCAGATTGCTACTGGTACTATTAGTGTTGGAACTCTTCGCTGGCTGCTGAGGATGGGGACGGAGCACTTATGGGAATGCCCCGAATGCTGTGATGTCGATTCCTAAATCAATCAATCAATCAATCCTACAGCCTTGGCTAAAGTTCGTCTGCCTGTTAATGTCCAGGGATACCTAGTGGGCTGGTAACCACCATTTCAGCATAGGTGTTTAACAGGCATGGAGAGAGGATGCAGCTCTGTGTTTTACAGGTGAAGCCAACTGGCATTGTCAGTATGGGAGATCGAGCATGGGCCAACTAGACACTAGATTCTTGGTTTGCAAAGGAAGTGGACATATGTGTTATTCGTGGAGAAAAATTTTATTCAGTGCCTGGGCGACGTTGTCGTTGTCCCCAATTGTGGTTGTTGAAGTTCCACAGGTAAAGACAGTACAAAATAAAGTTAGTACTGTGGGACTGTGAAGAAAATCCAGTGGACTACTAATAATGAATGCACAAATAATTGCACGATTTATTTCCTGGCATGTTTCACTGTATATCGGTAAGTAGAGAATTGAAATATTGAGCAACGTAATGAATACTTATAGCTGAAATACACAGAACACTGTTACAAACAGCAATCAACAATCCTGCGTATTCCTTTATGACAGTGAGAGAGGGGAGGAGAGAGAGAGAGAGAGAGGGGGGGGAGGGAGAGAGAGAGAGAGAGAGAGAGAGAGAGAGAGAGAGAGAGAGAGAGAGAGAGAGAGAGAGAGTTATTTGAAAAATGTGTATCCTAGATACACAAATAAAACACCCATATTCTAAGTTTGCCATTGCCCATTACAGACGTCATTCATGACAATTTCACAGAGGTTGTTGGGTTGTTGTCCGTATTTTGTATGTGCAATCAGTCACGTCTGACGCTGAACGTACTGAAGGCAAATGATGGCGATACATCAGTGATAAAGCAACAGTAGAGGACTCATTGTGACGCCATGAGGGGTATTGAGTATATAGTGGTAGATCGATATTTTCTGACCATACGCCATTGGATGGATGATGTGATCAGAATCAAGTAGGCGTCCTCTCCGAATATATTGGTACCCTTTTAATGAAGCCAGACAGGCCCTGGAGTCATGTAGTCGTGAATAAAAATCCTGGCTCGAGGATGTTATTAGAACTACAAGAAGAGTGTACTATATTGTGTGTTCTCTGCAGGACTGAGTGACATGTGCAGGCCTCAGCTTGTGTTATATACCTTCTCCTTTCCTTGACAGCTAATGCTCTTCTCCTTGCCCCCTCACTCACTCAAGGACATCTTTGCCTAAGATACCAACACACGCCCTTTCATTGTGGTCATTTTGAAATGTCCTGACTCTGTGAAGAATACTTGGTATTAAGTGGCAAGACAAAATCACAAATACTGAAGTATTGGAAAGATCGGGTTGTGAGACTGTTCCATGCTCAGTCTTCGTAGACTTAAATGATAGGACACATTAGGAGGATGGACAGTGGTAGAATACCAAAGTATGTCTTTTTTTGGTGAATTACAGATGGGTATGAGATCTCGGAGTCGGCCTCTACTACGGTACAAAGATTTATGTAAGCGGGACATGAGTGATACAGATTTTGATATTGCACATTGGGAGTAAGTCGCCGCTGATTGCGTTGTATGGAGAACAAAGATCAGAAATTGAATAAAGGCAAATCCCGGGAAGGTTAACCCGGTCAACAAATGCCTGCAGAAGTTGGATGTGTCGGCCTAACGGCGCAAGAACGCAGCTCTGCTGTAAACAGGCACAACGCAATCACGTCCGGAAAAGAAAAAAAAACTCCGGATGAACGCAGAAGAAGAAGAAGAATAAAGACAAATATGAACAGGACTGCAGATAGGTCACACATCGAGCGTGTGAGAGACGTCATATAGTGCATGATGGTGAAGATGACCAAGTGTTCACGTGCAACCACTGCGGATAAATATTTACGCGAATTGGTTTGATCAGTCACATTCGCTACCGCTGTGGGTTGTAGTTACTGTGCCCTTTAAAAAAACAAAACACACACACACACACAATGTAAATAACTATCGCCTGTCAAGACGACAATGCACCAGTACGTTATTACTCTATCATATTATGGTAATAATGCTGTCGTTGACACACCAATAACTTGTTAAATACTCTGAAATACCTGTTTTAAAAACAAAAAACTGAAATCTCAGATGAACAGAATTCAGTTTTAACAGTTCTATTCGGATTACTTCAGAGATTAGACATGCACAAATATGATAAACGTGAAAGATATGTTTATATGCTCTTGAAAAATACCTTTGTTTTTCTCAGCGTACTTTATTTGCATTTATCTGTACTCTTTTACATTTTCCCACTGATGCCACTGTTCTCGAAAAATTTGGAAACCTTTTCAAAGCGTATAACTGAAATTGAATTTTTTTTTCTTTTTAACATTAGCCCTTTAATTGAATCAATCGCAGGAGAATTCTATCCACAGACCTGTGCGTCTCCATCTTTGAATAGTCTTTCAACAAATGCAATGTGCGATGCTACGGAAACAGAAAAATTGAGCAATTACTCACAGCTCTGAGAGCAAATCTTCATTCTTACAATGGCTAAAATAATTAGCCCATGTTACATTGCAAGGAATGTAACCGCCATCGGAGGACATAACATCAATAATGTAAGATATACAGATGACGCAGTATTGATCGAAGACAACAAACAGGATCTGCGACATTTAGTAGATGCGGTTATTGTACACAGAGAACAACTAGGGTTAGAGTGAAATTGTAACAAGACAGAGATTATGGTCATCACTGAGAAGACAGAAATCCCACAATGTAGCATCCAAGTAAATGGGAACATTCTCAAACAAGCGAATCTGTACAATAATGTTGGAACAGCCACAACATCTGCTGGAAAGTAACTTGTAGAGATTATAACAAGATTTGTTTTGACAAAAGTAGTCCTTCACATGATGGCTCATATATTGACCAATAAAAAGCTATCAATTGCAATGAGAAAAAGAGTCTTGAAGATGTGAAATATGCACAATAATCAGACAAGCTAATGGCAGTAGAAATGTGGTTTCTGAGAAAGATGCACAGAATACCATGGACAGAGAGACAAACCACTGAGCAAGGTAAGCAAGAAACAAATAAAAACCGTAAATTTATTTGAGAAATTAGACGTAGATAGTGAATATTTGTTTTTATGAGAAGGCATAAACCGGAAAACTAAATAACAACTGACAAAATTGATGGGGAAAGAGCCAGAGGAAGTCAGAGAGATAAATGTAAAGGATAAGCAACAACAGTAGTATGTAATGTCCTAACTAACTCGTAAATCAGGAGCTGCTCCTTCGAAGATACGTCACATTTACCTATTTAAAAAATCTAGCCGTGACGTCAAAAACCGACTCCAGATTTTTCAACTTTCCCGCGTTTTGAGGCTTAACTAAATCCGGTCCTTGATACATCCGGTCTGCGAGGCGACCGACCACGCGGGCACGCTTCGGGATTTGGGAGTTTAAAAAAATCAAACTTTAATTATTAAAAACTAAATTATATACGAAATATTTTTTTAATAACCGCGCGCGCGCGCGCGCGTGTGTGTGTGTGTGTGTATGATGTAGGCCGACGTGAGGAGATCAGATAATGCCTTGGTCCATTACCCGGATAATCCCAAGTAGTCCTAAACTGGACGTTTTGATTATTAGCCCATTCAACTTCAAGGACATCACCAGTTCAGAATGATAGTCCCGTGACTATTCAACCACCAAAGTAGCTGTCCATGGTTTTACCCTCACAGTATTATCAATGAAAAGGTGATGTGTGTCAATATATGTGAAAAATCGGCCTTGTTGTAACTTTAGGAAATAAACTATTATGATGTAAAATTCTATCAATGGAATATATTAGCATTAAAAAAAAAAAATTTAATAACATATAAAATTGTCTTATCCCTAGAGAATCCAACATAAAATACTAGTCTAATAATTACATAGTCATTTGAAATAACATAATTAGTGAATTGTGTGTAATAATCAATAATTTATAAGAAAACTAGCTGACCCGGCCCGGCTTCGCCCAGCACCTGGCGGGGAGCATCTCATTTAATTCATATTCGGCCCCTGTTCCCGTTCCCAAAAAAGATGACCCGCCCCGGCTTCGCCTAGCCCCTGGCGGGGAGCGTTTCATTTAATTCATATTCGGCCCCTGCTCCCATTCCTGTTCCCAAAAAGATGACCCGCCCCGGCTTCGCCCAGTCCCTGGTGGGGAGCATCTCACTTAATTCATATTTGGCCCCTGCCCCCGTTCGCAAAAAAAGACGACCTGTTCCGGCTTCGCCCGGCCCCTGGCGGGGAGCGTCTCATTTAATTCATATTCGGCCCCTGCTCCCTTCCCAAAATAAGCCCGGCCCGACTTTGCCCAGCCCCTGGCAGGGAGCATCTAATTTAATTCATATTCGGCCCCTGCTCCCGTTCCCGTTCCCAAAAAAGATGACCCGGCCCGGCTTCGTCCAGTCCCTGGTGGGGAGTGTCTCATTTAATTCAAATTAGTAGTCATATAAGCTCCCGTTTCCGTTCCCAGAAATATGGCGAACAGATTGGAAGAGAACAGTCTTCATCCCAATAACTAAAAAGGGTAATCTGAAACTACTGAACGTAAACTTACCAAGATATCACGAAAACCTAATTAATGTTGGGATGTCAAAGAGAAATAAAAAGATGAGTAAGAAAATTTTCATGTATTTAAACTAGATGCATTATTTTATGAAAACTTTTACAATGCCTTAAAGATTTTATCATTATATATTATAACGCATATGCCTGTATATAAATGTAGACAAACATTTTATAAAGCTTTGATAACAATGCAACAATTATATATAAAATATATAGCAATGTTACTAAAAGTTATGTCTCTTGATATAACTTTTCTTAAGTTAAGTCCCCTCGCTATATATTAATTATAATGTAAATTAAAATATTAAATTTTATTATGTAAATAACTGTTTGTCCACTACCCAACTATGACAGTTGGCTGCATGGGAATGAGAAGAAGGTGTGTAGAAAATTTCATCTCAATCAGATAGACCGTTCGTGACCGCATAAATAACATACATACATGCATACAGACATTGCATTTTATATATACAGATAATAAAAAGGCGAGTTAATTCAATTGGGCAAACCAAAATAAATTGTCTCCCTTGCTATTTCTCCAGAATGTACCCGTGCCTCATCCAACCGAGCCGAAAGCTCATACAGTGGGTGCCGCAATACTACGAGACCAGTTCTCCGGTAATACGCATATCTTGTGAAAAAGTTAGGGTGTGGAACTATTGAATGATTGCGGTCAAAAGGGCAGAAAAAAAGCAACAACATGACTGTAAATTTTTCTTTGTTTATTCACATTCCTTAATAACGTAACTCGCGTTAGAACTAATGCACGGTGGTGAAATGGAATATAGAGGTTTTAAATGGTGCTGAATCGATTGAGCACATCTCTGAAGTTGTAAACAAATATTCTTAGGCACTTTGCCAATTATGTAAACATGGGGAAAAGTTAGGTAAATGTGAACAGAAAACTACAAAACGGGTCAGAAATGGTACACCATGAAAGGCAAAATCTGCGGGAATGTGTGGCGTTTGACAAATCTGCTTTAGTTTGCAGTAATCACACAAAAGTGTTACAAATAAACAAAGTCAGCAGTGCAAGCCCTGGGCATGTCTTCAGCTCTAAAGATCACACGTGGGCATGTTTTTTAAAGACTAAAAAATTCAGAATGGTAAAAGTAAAGAAGTAAACATAAAAAATATGTTTGTGCTCACCCGTATGTGTGTGTGTGTGTTAATCTACCCATATGTGTCAGCGAGGCAAGCCCCTGGCATGTCTTCTAATTTAAAAATTAGTGTAATATCGCAGTGACCAAATCAGCCCCTGAGTGGCAGTAGTCTATCTAGCTGCATATATGATTGGTTCTCTCTCACACTCTCTTTTACCATGCGCTCTCATTCGCCTGCTCTTTCATTCATCTCTTTCTTTTCTCGTTCTGATAAAGTAGGTGTTACCTTACAGATATCCCATGTGAGTATGTAACGTGATCCATGAACTTTTAAATCTCACATTGGCTCTAGATCCGGTCATACAACCGAGAAACGTGGCTAGGAGGGATACTACTGAAAAGGGGTGTCATGTCGGGTGTCGATTCACGGGACCGAACTCGGGATGATCAGAAGTAAACATTAAAAATGTGTGTGTGTTTTGTGTGTGGGTGTATGACTGATCGCTATAGAGAACTACAACGATATCACAACGGGTAAACTTGTAAAAGTAAAATAGACCCGACCCAATTCTAATTACACGTGCGTGATTCCATTATGAGAGTTGACAAAAATATCACATATATGTGAATGTTAGTAGTACGACATGTCGTTATCGAGTCATATTTCTGGTTTGCCTCTGAACCCGAAATACTTTCTTATATCGCCTATGTGTCGGCACAAGTATTAATAAGCTGAATTTTCAAATCTCATGTTGTAGGATACATAACTACTTCCGGTTTTGTATATGTAAAAAGATCAACTTTAATTATTAAAAGTAATATTTACAAACAAATAGTATTTTCGATGTGTAAAGTGAAACGTAAGATGGCGACATGGGGTGGGAGGTATTCCATTAACAATTTCAAGACATATTCATGGATCCGATCGTCAGAAGCCCTTCGATTTTCCCAGCTTTATCTTTTGTAAAGCAGCCAATTATATATTATAATGGCGGTTATTACTGTTTGTAGTGGATGGGACTTAAACACTGTCATCATACTTATGGCGATGTGATAGAGAAACAAGCCTCGGACTTGGACATTGTGATGGTGTACAACCAGTCACACAGGCATGTGTCTAAGGAATACATCCGAACACGTGGTTATTAACAACCAGACATACACCGGAACACAAGCATAAGGGTACATCCGGTACACATGGGTAATGGTTACATCTGGTCAAAGATGGCGGTGCTTCTGATCCCATGTTTAAGGGATACATCCAGTTCACGTGCTCACTGGCTAAAGCTGGTCAAAGATGGTGGTGCATCCGGTGACATGCTTAATGATACAAGCGAAACACTTTGGTAATGCTTACCACTGATCAAAGATGGTGTCGTATCCGATCACATGTGTAAGGGGTGATTTCAGTACATGTGCTCACTGGCCACAGCTGGTCAAAGATGGCGCTGCATCTGATCACACGTGGTTAATGGCTACAATCAGACCACACGGGTAATGGTCCCATCTGGACAAAGATGGCGCTGCATCTGGTCACACGTGCTTACTGGCTAAAACCGGTCAAAGATGGTGTTGCTTCCGGCCACACGCATAAGGATACATGCTGAACACGCGGGTAATGGTTAACTCCATTCAAAGATGGCATTGCACTGAAGACTAAAATGGTCACCCTTCTCTCTGTTCTATGGTCGCGGCAGCCTAGGGTCACAGAGTAACACTAAGCGACAGCCGGGCATCAGTACAACATAAGACAGTTTTAACTGTAGTTTACACAACTATAACCAAGTCATCACGGTATCTGACTAAGTCTGTCGGACAGGAGAGATGTAATCACTGGCATCAGTCTGGGAAGACCTTTCTTTAATAGATAGTGGCTCATATAGCGACGAGTGTTTAGCGCATTTTATCAGCTGTACACAAGAACACAACAAGCTGTCATGGCTCAACCTTAGGCGACGCATGTAACATGACACTTCACTAGCTGTTCTGACCACCGAAGGTATCGTGATTTCTGGTCACCAACATTGTGGTTAGGCATTGAACCGTTAAGGCATGTGGCATGTTTATGCTTGTAGCTACGGTTTCCAAAAGCATTTTCCTAAAATTGGACTGGTAGTACATGGTTCCGTCGCCCTGCTACTAACTGAGTGCATGGGCAATACTGTCAGCTGTGAAATTCACATGGAATGCTTTTACATCTGTCCTGTACAGATTCAGAACAATGGCTACTGGCTGTTGCTGAATTGACTGATTCGCCTTTTTGGTTCACGAGTGCATTTTTCAGGAGACTCTTGGGAGTCGGCACTGAAGCTGCGGAGTTTGTGCTTTTTGTGACGCTTTCGGTGGGTCGTCCAGTGGTAAAAGGCAGAGCCATGTGAGAAACCCCGGGTCAAAGAGGTCTTTCTGGTTCTGCCAATGAATGAATTTTGTGTTGGCATTCTGGCAGTGACATTATGCAGTGTACTTGTGAGGGCTGTTGGCTTGCCGAGACTCCTGTCTTTTCCACTTTTCACATTGGACAGTGGGGAGCATTTTGTGTGATATTCACTGACACAGGAATGGAACATAATGGGGATAACCCGTTGCCATAAAGTTGGAAACTCGTCTAACCAACTAACTATCACGACTCAGATGGCATTTTACACTGTCATTACCTCTCTGTGTGTCTTACAGGACTTTGCATCTTTCCACAGAAACACATTTCAAATGCCAATATATGTTTTACAACTTGTCTGCTCATTGTTCAACGTTTCACAACCAGACAAAGTACAGGTTCTATGTAGCACTTAAACATTCAAATAAGAAAATATGTTAGCCAAATGGGAAAAAATATCCGCTAAAGAGATAAATATTTCAACTAAACTTATAAATAGATCAGTCAAACTGATAAAAAGTAGAAATATTTGTTACCCAAATGCGAAAAATGTCGGCCAAATACAGAAATATCTCATTCAAACTTATGAAAAGAAAAAGTGTTAACCAGATGGGTAAAATGTCAATCAAATACAGAAATGTCTCGTCCAAGCTTATGAAAAGTAGGAAAATTTTTAACCAAAGGTTAAAAATATACGTCAAAGAGGAAAATATTTCAAGTAAACTTAAATATATCTTGTCCAAACTTATGAAAAGTAGGACATTTTTGTAACCAAAGGTTAAAAAATATTGTTCAAGTAAAGAAATATCGCGTCCAAACATAAAAAGTAGGGAAA
The DNA here is from genome assembly GCA_014155875.1 of Cepaea nemoralis. Taxonomy (NCBI): domain Eukaryota; kingdom Metazoa; phylum Mollusca; class Gastropoda; order Stylommatophora; family Helicidae; genus Cepaea; species Cepaea nemoralis. The sequence continues at coordinate 87,039 of JACEFZ010022290.1, read as the reverse complement.
TGTAGTACCCAAATGGGAAAAATTTTGACCAAAATAGAACATATCTCGTCCAAGCTTATGAAAAGTAAGAAAATATGTTAACCAAAAGTCAAAAATATTGTTAATGTAAAGAAATATCACGTCCAAACTTATGAAAAGTAGAAAACTTTGTCAACCACCTGTGAAAAATATGTGCCAAGTAAAACAATATTGCGCCCAAACTTATAAAAAGTAGGAAAATTTGTTAACTAAAGGTGAAAAATGTTGACCAAAATAGGAAATATCGCATCCAAGTTTATGAAAAGTAGGAAACTTTATTAACCAAATGGGAAAAATATTGTTAAAATAAAGAAATAGTGCATCCAATCTTATGAAAAGTTGGAAACTGTGTTAACCAAAGGTGACAAAATATCGGCCAAGTAAAAACATAATTCAACCAAACTTATAAAAAGTAGGAAACTTTGTTACCCAACTGTGAAAAATTGTTACCAAGTAAAGAAATATTGCTTCTAAATTTATAAAACGTAGGAAAATTTGTTAACCAATAGCCAAAAATATTGACCAGGTAAAGAAATATTGCATCGAAATTTTTAAACAGTAAGAAACTTTGTTAACCAAAAGTGAAAAATATTGATTGATTGACTGATTTAGGAATCGACATCACAGCATTTGGGGCATTCCCATAAGTGCTCCGTCCCCATCCTCAGTAGCTAGCGAAGAGTTCCAACACTAATAGTACCAGTAGCAATCTGATTATAAGTCCGTTTCGCCTTTCCTCTGAGCGTCGAGCGTCGGCCAGATCCCCTCGTCACTCCTCGATGTCTCATTCTTGCAAGACCATGGTAATCCATTTGCTCCTCCGAGGTGTACACGTGCTCCCACAAGGCCGCAACCACATCTGCCTTGTCATGTATCAATACTCCACCAAGTTCTGCAGAGCCAGCCAATCTGTCCACCTGTTCATTTCCCAGCACACCGACATGCCCGGAGAAAAGATCCAGTCGATGCTAGTCACCCGTGACCTCTGAAGCGAAGCAAGCCACTCCGCACTAAGCCTGCCCGCCCTCACCCTCGTCAGCATGCTTTCTGAGTCAGTTACAATCGCAATGTGTGTGTGTCGTATTCTCCATCCAGCGGAGAGCCACAGTGACTGCCTCCACCTCCATTCTTAAGCTGGATGTTGTGGTATCATATGCCAGGCTCTCCTGCCCCAAACATCGACCATTAGCTTTGGCTATGAACCCCCAACCACTTCTCTCACCTCTTGACACTAAACTGTGACAGAGAGAAAAGGAGGTAGAAGAAGGAGAGAGGAAGGGAGGAGAGAGGGAGAAGGGAAAGAAGAGGATGAGGGAAATGATTGAAATAGTGTGAAGCCTAAAAGGTCATTCCTCAGTTGAACTCTGCCTACAACGCACTATCTTTTGATAATAAAGAAAGAGGGAGAGAGAGAGAAGGAGAAAATGAGATAAAGGAAGATAGATAAGGGATAGGACAGATTAGGTCCGTGTCTCCGCGTGAGAACAATAGTTAATTATACTATTGCACCATCAATGTCTCACGGTGTATGTTAGGTTATAGAAGAGATGTACAGCCTCACAAGGTCTCTAAGCTACTCTAACTTATATTACCTCAGATTGACAAGTCGAAATGAAAGGCAACTCAAACATATATTTATTTCCTTCTGAACAGTAACAGAGTGACAATCTACAACATAATCGCATAGAGTAACCAGTGCATGCATTGCAGACACATAATGCATAATCAACTCTAATAACAATACAATACTACATGACCTCACAAGGGAGAGATAGATAGTATAATAGGCTATGCAACTGGATGTTAGGGAAATTCTACCTACGAACACCTACAAACCGCATGAAACAAAGGACTAAAGCTAGGAATTACACCGGCCTTTGTTTCGTAGCTATCTTTCCGTGGGCTTATTAGTGGACTATGTATTTAGCCCAAATACCTAGGGATCATTTTGTTCCTAGGTAAGCTTGTTCAGAGACTACCCGTATGTTCGGGTAGTGCCGACTTACCCAGGCAAACGCATTCAGCTTCTATCGTCCAGTGGGTCTTCTGGTTGTCCTTCTGGGTTTCATAGTTGAAATATAATTGCTCTCTTCAATCTCTCGTTTGTCGTGGATCTCACCAGACGTTTTCCAGTCATGTCTGGCATTAGTCTCCTGTGTGATTCCGATCGACCTTAGTCTCCTGTGTGATTCCGATCGCAGTGTCTCTGGCTAGTGGTTGTCCTATCTGATGTTAGCCATCATCTGCAACTAATGAGCGGTTTCCTTAGCCAACAGTCCCTCTTAAATGGCTTGCACGCCATTTTGTGATCCTCGGAATTTTCGTTCCATTCCGTCAAGCCTATTTTACCTGGAATAAATGGTCCACAGATCCTTGACCATCTGCTTGTCCTGGTAGGTCCTAGACGGAACTGTGATATGTGCATCTTTTCCGCTCTTCAATTACACCTCATCATCTTCTGGACACTAAACAGCCTGGGATATGGACATCACCATCGCCGAAGTTCCGAACCCATACTTCCTAGACTGGGCGATAGCCCAGCCCTCAACCCACTGGGCCCTGTTGCTAAACCGTACTCTTGCTCGTTCCGCACTGTCCAAACTGACTGGATCCTAAAGTATATATCACTTCTTGAGTTGGCGCCTTTCTGTAATCACGTGACCATGCTCTCTCTCATCCTGCGAAGGTCCTCCAATCCGTACCTCGCATACCTTGATTAATTTGCATACTCTGCATCATTAACCCAAATCGACATTGTTTCTGGAGTTCATGGTCGAGTTCATGATCCTGAGTTCATGTACTCTTCCCGCTGCCATAAATTTGGAGTATGGCGTTCCTTTCCGACAGCTCGTGTCACTTCCAACCCGGCTTGTACTCATAAATTCTGCTGCCTCCAAAGTTCACCATTGTCCTCCTGACAGATTGAACCCAAAGTGTAGATTACATCCAGCACTCCTCTCCCTTAGAAACCACTAGTTAATAATAGAAGGTGACCTTGCGGCTATTCAGCAATGCACTCCCGCTCAACCTCTGAATATTATTAAAACAATCCTGGTCCTTGAACTTTCTGTTGCAAAAATATACATTTAGATTCATCCTGTATGAAGTTAACACACTGGAGACTGACTACTAAGGAAAAATTCCTTAGAGCGACCAGTCTCTTGATAGCATCCAAATTAACATTCATTATTTGGACCAACAATCTGAATGCCTACCAAGATTGGGGTGAAACTACTTGGTTGGAGGAATGGCACCAGTTCACCTTGTCTGCATGATGTCTGCATGAGGACAGACATGATTAAGGACATTCAATATTCCAGACAGATTCAGGGAAGGCATTTAATGTTCGACAGGACTGTGCAACCAGCCCTTCCGACAGGACAGTATGAATGAATTAGAAAGGGAGAGAGTAAGTGAGGTGAACTTATATGGGAAATACTCCATTACATAAATGTATGTGAATATGCATGTTTTGAGCTATAGATGTTCTAATTGGTTTTATGAATATGTACCTATATATTTATTTATTTAGAACTGACATATGTTTATGTAACATGCCATCATATATCATCATATATTATGACTTGAATGTATGTTTATATGAATGTATAGACATGTATTTGAGATGTGTAGACGTAGATACTACCCATCTCCATTCGTTTCATTCCAGATCTCTTAGGAGCAATGGACCATCAACAACTCATATCAGGGTGTGACTTAGCCTAGTGAAGGGACCAATTTGGACTCCTTCAGTCTGACATTGAACTGCGTCTCACGGGGAGAAGTATGACCTACGTGCTTCTTAGCTTTTCAGCCAGATGGGTTATGTATAACCTCATTATAATCATCATCATCAAGAACATAATAATAAACACAGTTGTTGTATTTTAAACTCAGTTGTCCGTATAAATTCTAAATGTTTATAAATGTTTGTGTAGCTTAAATAATCTAGTGCACACATTATTATATCATTTAGTGGGGGTTCGACACATATTCCAGAAGTAGATTTATTATAACCTTGCCTATGCAGCCAGATTAGTTTGCATATCTTAACTCCTCCTGTCTTTTTCTGGTGATACCAAGTACAGCTCAATCAATCTATATTTTCAACAAGCCGCTTCTTGGCTGTTTTCTTGAGTATCAGGGACAGTGTCTTAAATCAGCATAACAGACATTTGTTCCACGTTTTCTCTCTGGGATCTGGGGTGGTAATTAGTCCCTTCTGACAGAGTTAGGGGATCTCAAACACCAGTAGAAGAAAATTATTTTGGCTGAGTGGTTGCCCATCTGGGAATCTAACCCCAGCCAGTTGATGACACAAGGGTGAAGTAGATATTGAGGTGGTTTTATATCTGATCATTGGCGGTTCTGAACCAGTGGGGAATTTTAGGGTTTCCAGGGGGATCGTGTTAATATAAGAACCGATTACTTGATATTGTTTTTTCCCTCCATACTTTACGGTTCTGTACTTCTTGCCCTTCTGAAATTAGTTTTTTGTAACGTTTCGTTAATGTAAGTAAACCCACAAATCACGTTTTATGTAGGCGTCTAGACTTGTTCTAGTATGTGTTATTAAATTTACATATACTGTGTAGGGGCAGGGGGAGGGGGTAATTAATAGGGAAGAAATATGAAGGGGGGGGGGGTGGGGGGGGGGGGGGGAATGACATGACATTCTGAACATATGGATGGTGAAGAGGTGCATGGGCCAAAAAAGGTTGAGAACCACTGGTTTAGCAGCAAAGAATGTTCGGTTTACAGCTGTTTAAAGTGGATAATGTATTTGTTTCATTACATCATCTCCTTGAAAGGTGAGCAGAAGAAACACTTGAAGTTTGGGAACTGTTGATTCTATGAAAGTAGGTTTGGGTGGCTGGTAGTGATTATACTTGATGAAACCAGTTGGATATACATTCTATTTCAGAATGTGGTGAAGGATGTATTGTTCTTCCTTGAGTGTATCATCAGAGTTGGGAGTATTAGCTTCTTGTTATTGATCCTGTGGCGCCCTGGCTTCTGCCCCTCGCCCCAATGACTTATAGTAGTATTTGCAAGTGTTCATCATGTTGCCTTGTTCCATGTAAAGTGTTCCTTTTATCTGACTCAGGTGGAAGTAAAGATGTTCTTATATCTGCAAGGACTGGACACTCAACAATGTTCAACAGTCTCATAAGGGAATCCACAAAACAGACACTTCAGTGTCAGATGTGTTTAGCATATGCCAAATACTACGATTTGATACCCACAATGACAACTCCAAGCAACCAACACACAAATACAGTAACTAGAGTTATGATGACTTTATGAAACAGCGATAAATATAGTGTATCCAACACTTTCTAAGAACTGAAATGACCTTGGTTTAACAATCAAGGCTGAATAATGTCAGGTCACTGAAAAGATAATTTTTTGTTTGTTCGCATATCCTTTACAGGACATCACTGTCAACATCAGCATCTTTCAGCTGATTGTTGATTTCTTGGCAAGATTATGCTAAGTAATTTGCCATTGCTTTCTGAGCGACTGGCTCACATACCCTGTAAGTTACAGATGAGGAGAGAACCGGTACTGATTCTCGCGCAACGTCACGTTACTCATGAGAATATACGGGATTAAGGAGAAAGTTGTGTACCCCTAGATCAGGGAGACTGGCATGAAAAGATAATACTGCATTCTAAATGTGAGTTGTGTTTTGATGCATACAAGACCTCACAAATGGAATGTGTAGGTATGAATCTTCAAATAAGGTGGGGTGGTAGATCATCCACAATCTCAATGGAAGAAAGTTTAGTCTGTAAGTGATGCACAAAGAGCATGTGTTCCCAGCGAGAGTGTAGTGGATGAGATATAGGGTTAAATTGTAAGTGTTTAAAATAATTGCATAATGCTAGTACACAGGTGAAGTGCTATATAGAGCCTATTTTGCTATACAGCAGTGAATTTTGGAATGTAAATGAACAAATAAGAAAGAGTTAAAGGACCTGATAACACTTTTGAATGACAGGACATTCTGATGAATCATTTAATAATTAACATGTGGGTTAAAACATGGTCTTTATGTTGAAAAAACGAACACAGGATGATGAGTTATCACAATTTGCTAACATAAACCTGGTTCGTTTTACAATCAGTACTGTGTAGATTTAAACAGTGGTAGTGGACGACTGCGTTCCGCCCTCTGTGGTAGTGGATAATTGCGCACATTAAACATCACTCAGCATTTGGAAATTAAAAAATAGCTGGGTAAAAAAGGCTAAAATGAAAAAACTTAACACCTACCCACACACAAATAATATAGCATGTGTGATTCTGGTATACACCAATGACTTAAATCTGTGGAGAGAAATGAATGTTGGCAAGGCACATGATGATGATGGTGGTGATTCTGGTATACAAACATCTGGATCCTTGCCAGTGTTAAAAAGATTGTGCACTGTGCTTAAATTCCCTCTATGTAATCAATGGGAGGGGTCTGGAGCACTTATGGAGACATCTGTGTGTAATTATAGGGACCTTAATCATAACCAAATGATCTTATTGTAATATATTTCACTTCTTGCATCCCCTTGTCACCCTGATTTCCAAAAATCACAGATCCTATACCCATATTAGCACCATGATTGACCATGCACCCATCCTGACCCTGCACATATTCTCCCACCCAACCTTGCATCTGCCCTTGCAACCCAATTTACCCCACATCCCGACTTTGTACTTATCTAACTTGCGAAAGTAGCCTTTAGCAAGATGAAAAACATTCTGACCAATAAAATGATGTCAATTGAAACAAGAAAAAGAGTGTTGATGGGATACATAGAGCCTGTTCTTTTGTATGGATGTGAAACTTGGACAATGTGCAGTCAAGCTGAAAAACATCTGATGGCTGCAGAAATGTGGTTTCTGAGGAAAATGCAAAGAATACCATGGACAGATAGAAAAACCAATGACCAAGTACTACAAGAGACAAATGAAAATTGTAGATTGATTAGAGAAATTAGACGTAGACAGTCAAAATTTTTTGGACATGTTATGAGAAGAAATGGACTGGAGAACTTAGTGACAGCTGGCAAGATCGAAGGGAACAGACCAAGAGGAAGACAGAGAGGAAAATACCTGGATGGCTTGGCCACATGGCATGGACGAGACAGGAACACTGAGCTGATCCACGACTCTGGTGATCGAGTGAAATGGCGAATCATGACCGCCCACGCTTTCCGGCATGGCACATGATTGATTGATTGATTGAACTTTAGACTCATTCTGGCACAGACCCACCTCTGACCTTGTACCATTCTCGCAAAACCTAATCCCATACCCATTCTCACTACAAGCATTGTCATGATGCCCCTCTTTCAATTCTGAACTGCCAACACATTCCCCATCAATCCTCCACCCAACTTTCACAATAATAAAATAAAAACACACACAAATACATACAATAGGACATACTGGATGGCCGACTTGTGGATTATAAAAATCTCTGTCAAGGACAGGACAACACAAATAGATAAAACAATGACAAAACAAAACACAAAATGACAACTACTGGGTTCCCATGTGAGAGCAAAGATCATTTTTATACATTTATCGATTGCTTCTGATTTTGGATAAGCCACTGACTTTGTTTTCACCTGTCTACAATGGATTTCCTTGTAAGGTATGTGCAACGTGTCTGTGTTTAGTATGTTTCTTCTCAAAGGAGCTACATATACCTATTTGTTTCCAATTTATATTGTTATATCCTGCTGCAGCCACTGCTTTTTTTGTTCCATGATAATTTCAACCAATCTCTGTGCACAGAATATTAGACTAACTTTTCTGCACAAGTTAAGATGGCGTCTGTTATTGACACATGATATTTGAATGAATGAATGATGTAGGAAGCACGAATGGTCTTTACAGCAGCAATTTTTGGCGGCGCGATCAAAACTCCTATTATTTGTTCCTGATTAGATCTGATGAAGTTGTATTGGAACAATAATGATGTCATTAGTTTCCTGTTATTGTTAACAAATTACAATACACTATTTATATGGTTTTTTAGAAATAAGAACCCAGTTATTAATAATATATTCAAACATTTTAAAGCATATATTGCTTAAACATTTTAGTTGGAAACTCATGTCAGAATGTTCTTTTGGTCCTTTTAATTTTAATTAATAACTCTGCTTAGAAGTGGTGCATGGACTGAAGCAATATCTATATACACTCCCCCCCCCCCACCCCCCCCCCCCCCCCCCCTTTAACTATGCAGGTCTCACAACTTTTAAAAAAAAATTAAAAAGGTCTAGCAATTTTGCTAAAATACCTAACTTAATTAATATTATAATAATATTATTATCTATCTAATAGTGGACATGTCCACTTTAATCTCTGTGCCAACAAAGAAGCTAATTACTTAGTAAGTAGTCACTTAGTAAGTAATCACATTATATAATATATATACAAATTGTATACAGGACGAGAGAGGAGGTAATGTATTGTGTGCGGTAATGTAATTCCATTGAATTACTTCACAGTATTTCAGTAATATGATTTACTCATTGATGTGTTGTGTTGCTGTTGCAAGATCATAGATGACAAAAAACAATGAATGAGAATGACTGAGTCTGTCTTATCAACATCATACATAATCATCATAATGATTAATGTTGTCCTTAAACGTATCTAGTAGTAGTAACTACTAACTATACTATTGGAGGTTCAGTTCCAGCTTGTACTCACTCACTATATAACGTATATAGCTGTAGTATAACCACTATATAACAACTTCGGGGCAAATTGAAGCAAGTTCCAGTTCTAGTTCTTTGAAGAATTTTTATACTCCACAAATAATTGAAATATTGAATAACAATTTAACATACAACATGAAATGATACTTTAATTATGAAATGCAGGGCCGGATATTCGTGACCCAAGATAGAAAAAAGAAATAACTCCGACTTACCAAAGATATAAAACCATTTGTAAATTAATCACTTTCCCCTTCGTTTTTCCGCTGAGAAGTGCAGCACAATATTTTCACAAGAGTATTGAAGTTCAACTCTCATTTTGACTATAGACATCACACATAATTATTTATGTTCCGGTATGCGCGCGCACCCTTGCGACTTCCAGGAATTGTTCGCCCTTTAAATTACTCGCAAGTCTGTATCACATTTCCGACCTGACTTCTTTCTCGACTCGTTCGCATTGGGACCTCCAGGTTAACATCACCAATAAAAGTAGTTGTTAGTTTCTGGTAAAGGTCATTTCCGTACAGTGTTTAGTAGAGTGAAATTCTCTGCAGCTATAAGTTACGTTCACTGTTGTAAGCTGACCATCCATAACTATAGAAGGTGACTAGGGCTATTGCCACACACACACGCGCGCGCTTGAGCGCATAGCACACACACGCGAGCGCGCGCACACACACACACACAGTGGCGCGTCGATCGAACCATATTCTTACTCACAGTGCCTGTACCTGTAATATAGTATATAGATTATATATCTGTTTACGTTCGCACTATAAAAAAAGTGATGACCTGATTTTAATTTGAAAGTTTTTTATAAGTATGATTTATCATAAAGTTAGGGTCGTCTTGTGTACTAAGTATACAGACGTTGCTATTTACTATTTCATAGCACATCCCTTACAGGATTAATTGATTGATTGATTGATTGATTTAGGAACCGACATCACAGAATTCGGGGCATTAGGCCTACCATAAGCGCTCCATCCCCATCCTCAGCAGCCAGTGATGAGTTCCAACACCAATAGTACCAGTAGCAATCTGATTTCCTCTGGGCGTCGAGCGTCGGCCAGATCCCCTCGTCACTCCTCGCAGTCTTATTCTTGCCAGACCATCGTGATCCATTTGCTCCTCCGAGGTGTACACGTGCTCCCACAAGGCCGCAACCACGACTGCCTTGTCATGCATCAATACTGCACCAAGTTTTGCAGAGCCAGCCAATCTGTCCGCTTGTTCATTCCCCAGCATACCGGCATGCCCCGGGGAAAAGATCCAGGCGATGCGTGTCACCCGTGACCTCCGAAGCGAAGCACGCCACTCTGCCGCCGTCAACATCAGCATTTTTCAGCTGCTGTTGATGTACTAGGAAAGATTACTATAAGTAGTTTGCCATTGCTTTCTAAGCGGCCGGCTCACATACACTGTAAGTTACCAACGCGACGAGAACCGCTACCGATTCTCGCGCAGGTTACGTTACTCACGAGAATATACGGGAATACGGAGAAAGACGTTAACGCCTAGGCCAGGGAGACCAGCATTTCATAAGTTACGCTTAAATAATTTTGTGTTCTGGTATCCACTGAAAAAGCCGGCTCCCTGGTCGAGGGGTTTTCAGCTTTCTCCGTAACCCCGAATACTCTCGTGGTTGACGTGAGCGCACGAGAATTTGAAACGGTTCGAGTCGCGCCGGTGACTTATGAGAGTATGGAGCCGGTCGCTCAGAAAGCAATGGCAAACTACTGAGCGTAATCTTGCCAAGAAATTAACAATCAGCTGAAAGATGCTGATGTTGACAGCGATGTCCTGTAAAGGATATGCAAAACATCCACTGAAACGTACACTGTTGATTAACTCTTCAAGGCAGAAAGTCATATCTTTTGTTGCTCTCGATATAAATAATTCAGAGCGATAATTATCGAGAGCGCATTAGTAACAATCAGACGTTCAGCTTCGAACCTATTGCAAAGAATGTAACTTTGAAACTGACGTTGAATGGATTTTTCTTATAGTCCATTCAGAGTGGGATGGGTGTGGAAATGTGGTTTCTGAGGAAAATGCAAAGAATACCATGGACAGGAAGAAAAACCAATGAACAGGTCCTTCAAGACACAAATGAAGATCGTAAACTGATTAGAGACATTAGACGTAGACAGTCAACATTTTTTGGCACGTTATGAGAAGAAATGAATTGGAGAACTTGGTGACAACTGGCAAGATGGAAGGGAAGAGACCAAGGGAAAGACCGAGAAGTAAATACCTGTATGGCTCGGCCACGTGACATGATCGAGACAGAGACATGGAGCTGATCCATGATTCTGGTGATCGAGTGATATGGCAAAACATGACCGCCTACGCTCACCGGCATGGCACGTAATGGATCGATGGGAATCTGAGTAGCGCTGGCTATCTGCGGTGAAGTGAGTTCGTTCCACACGTCGGTCAGCTGGACTTAACTGTTGACTTCTCGTCCTTGGCTTAGCGAGTAGACTATAATTACCTCAGAAGTCGGAGTGGGTTCGCCTGAAGGCCAAGGGCACTGGTAATAAAGGAAGCTAACCCTCATGCACAATCAGTCCAGTCTCTCTCTCTCTCTGTCTCTCTCTCTCTCTCTCTCTCTCTGTGTGTGTGTGTGTGTGTGTGTGTGTGTGTGTGTGTGTGTGTGTGTGTGTGTGTGTGTGTGTGTGTGTGTGTGTGTGTGTGTGTGTGTGTGTGTGTGTGTGTGTGTGTGTGTGTGTGTGTGTGTGTGTGTGTGTGTGTGTGTGTGTGTGTGTGTGTGTGTGTGTGTGTGTGTGTGTGTGTGTGTGTGTGTGTGTGTGTGTGTGTGTGTGTGTGTGTGTGTGTGTGTGTGTGTGTGTGTGTGTGTGTGTGTGTGTGTGTGTGTGTGTGTGTGTGTGTGTGTGTGTGTGTGTGTGTGTGTGTGTGTGTGTGTGTGTGTGTGTGTGTGTGTGTGTGTGTGTGTGTGTGTGTGTGTGTGTGTGTGTGTGTGTGTGTGTGTGTGTGTGTGTGTGTGTGTGTGGTGTGTGTGTGTGTGTGTGTGTGTGTGTGTGTGTGTGTGTGTGTGTGTGTTGTGTGTGTGTGTGTGTGTGTGTGTGTGTGTGTGTGTGTGTGTGTGTGTGTGTGTGTGTGTGTGTGTGGTGTGTGTGTGTGTGTGTGTGTGTGTGTGTGTGTGTGTGTGTGTGTGTGTGTGTGTGTTGTGTGTGTGTGTGTGTGTGTGTGGTGTGTGTGTGTGTGTGTGTGTGTGTGGTGTGTGTGTGTGTGTGTGTGTGTGTGTGTGTGTGTGTGTGTGTGTGGGGACTACGCTGGTGTTCACAGCAAGCGAACGCAAAACAAAACAGTTGGTTATCATGTCTGTCCGTACATTTCTGTAACGTGCACCACCAATCATTTGTGTACCGACATTTCTCCGTGCCAATTTGTCCAGCTGTTCAACATCTTATCATGTCTGTCCATAGCTTTCTGTCCCGTGCACCACCATTCATTTTCACAACGATATTCTTCCGTGCCATTTTGTCAAACTGTTCAACATCTTATCCCATGATCTTCCCCAACCTCTCCTTCCCTTCACCTTTCGCATTGCCACGACGTACTCCAGCTTTGCCCTTCTCGTGACGTGCCCAAAGATTGGTTTGTGCTCTTCTGATGTGAGTAACCAGTTCTCTTTGCGAGTTAACTTCTTTCAAGATATTTACATGGGGCTGAGGGGTATCGAGGTATGGTGACTGTCAACGTGTTGGGATGTCTAGGGATCTAGACTCGGGCTCAAACAGGCAACAATAACTCCGTTAAACATAATATAGCAACTTTAATGAACGTTAATATACAGTGCGTTGGCGCAGTGGGTTTAACAAGCTCGCACTGAGGCGTTGCATATCACAGAGGTTTAACATCACACATGATTGTAACAAACATTCTAAGCAAACTATCTAGCATATGTCTATGACCCTAAATATACATGGGTCTAAACTATTAAGTCCCTCTAAGGCAGGCCCTGTTGCCTCTCCGATGTCCCGTCTGTCTCTGCTGGTTCACACGTGTCGCAATCCGACACGGGTGGTAACTCTGTCCGAGTTCCTCGTGGACCCCGCAATAGGCGGGCCACATCAGTGTCCACGGGACAGTGGGCTTACTGACCAGTCCTTCGAGAAGGCTCTGGATTACTCTGGCCTTCGAGTGACTTACTTCTTTCCCTTGGGCGGGAGTTGTAGCCCTTGGCTAATCTCTATTAACTCATGTTGGTTTACCGGATAATGTGGATAATGTGAGGCTGTGACAGGAGTCCCCCCTCTCCCCTGATTTGATGGGTTGTTATAGGGTAATTAGTTCTGCACTAATTCTGTCACAGAATCACATAAAGTCGGTGTTTGTAGTTTGGTGGACAATACTTTGGTAACCTACATATTAGCATCAACACTCATGTATTCTCCCATACACCACTTCTCTGATTTGTTGAAGAGGTCTCTCTCTCCTGTGTCCTTAAAAATGCTTATCTGACCGAAGTTACGTGACGTTTACTAGTTGTTTCTACAACCCGTCCTTCTCAAAGTATCCTACTGATACCAAGATAATTAACCTCTGTATTAGATGATTAACAAGACAAAAGTCTTGGCTAATTAAGTACACCTGTCGTGAAATGCCGCCTTAACATCCCCGAATATTTTTCTCGGTCTCCAAATTTGAGAGGCCAAATTGAGAAAGAATGAATTAATCAAGCTACTCCAAAATTATCTAGTCGTGAGGTAAGATTATTCACAAAAAGCCTCTAGCCATGACGTAAGCTTGCAGATGGCAAGTAAAATGGCAACTAGATAATTAGTATACACCTTGGGAAACTGCTGACCCAGACATGCTGAATCAACAATGAACTGGGCCATGGACTGTATAATTAAAACCGACCAGGCATGACACCTGATAAGCAGGGGTAGAAAATCGCCCAGGTGTGAACAACATTGACCCAGGGAAAGATAATAGCCCCAGGGCTGTAAACTAAGCCCCGCCCACTCTGACTGGCAGACTCAGGGAGGTGTGAACCAGGTCTGATAAGACAATTAACACTGACCCTGTGGACTTGGGACCAGACAGAGAGGAGCAAGGTGTGATGGCCAGTTGCAGTGATACGGGCAATTACTGTCAGGAGGAGATAAGAAGAATTTATGACGGGAATGCCAAGGAGATCATACTGTCTGCTTGACTCAGCTTAAATAAGGGTCCCTAGCCTGTTTTATGTTAGATTAAGTCTGACTTATGAACAGGTAGGAACTATCTCAATGTTCTGTAGTCATATGCATGATTATTATGTTAGATTTCACTACAAAAGTTATTTCTTAGTTAAGTGATTTTCAGTCTATATCTGATCTAGGTTATTGCAAGAACTATCATTGTCATAGGTTACTTGAGTGTTCTTTCTAAGTTCTGTGTTCAATATCATTGTGCTGTAAGTGCTACTCTTCTGAGAAGTAGAAACTTATGGAAGGCAGGTCTTGTCTAGATATACTTGAGGTGTCGTAGCAGATGCTTGCCATTTCTTTCTAAACTAGACTAGTCTCTTTTTGGTGTGTGCATTTGTTGTACAGATTATAGTCAACTGACTATTTATTTAATTCTTACAACAGCAGTAACTAAGTGGTGATTAAACCGGACAGCCCAGCAAATATGGCTGGTCTGTTTGGTCACTTCAATTAGACTTGTTGTATATCTCATTTTGTAGCTATACAATATTAGTACTCATTAATAATGCCTGATGCTATTATGTGAGTATCATTAGATGTCTATCTTGAAGTAATATAATGTTTACGGATATGTTGGATGTATGTATGTGTAATTTCATATGAATATACGATGCTAGGAATATGCTTCGTACATATTCTTTTTGTGTATATACATCTCATTTCGTATACCTACAAACTAACTAGTGCATTATGCTATTATGTTAAAGTATCATAATATGTCTAGTTTAAGTAATGTTTTATGTGTATTGGATGTTTGATATATTGATTTGTCATATGCAAACCTACCAATATGAAGTGTTATGCTATTGTCTGCGCATTGGCACATTGGCCAATGATTGTGTTGGAAGCAGAGGTGTAATGGTACAGACATTACCCACAAGTGGTATATGGGGTATATGGTGCTAAACTTTCTCAGTGTATTGTGGGCGTGCGTCCACGGTAATGCATGGAAACCTGGCACAGCTACTGGTCACGGCTTGCAAGCCCGGATGATCAGGCATTGTTATAATACCCTTACCGACCCTGTGAGCTGCTAATCCAACTTTGGACGGAGCGGCTGTATGACATAGAATTTCTGTATTAGCGACATGGACATGGGGCGGCAGAAATGTAATCATTACAGGCGTGTGAGACAATTGAAAAGCCCGTCCCAGACTAAAGACAGTAGGGAGAAGGAGGAGGGTGAACACAGTAGAGCTGGAAGATAAACTTGGCCAGACTGGTCATTGTATATGTTTGTGTTATGATATGTTTTAATTAGGATTGCGCTGGTGTAGAACTGATATAACACATTCTTGACTTTCTTTCAAGCTCTCACAAGGAGCCCTATGTTATAGATCTCAAGACTAGAGACTACTGACTAGGAGTGTCAGGACTGACAGGATCGTCAGAATACCGGCAAGCTGTTTTTCTGTTTTGAGTCTACTGGAGAGTGGGGATCTGGACCACAGTTCCAGATAGATGAAGTAACAAGTAAAGTTACGTAATATTTGTCATCAAGATCAATATGTATATGATTTCATCATTCCCATATTGACAATCATCCTATGTCTATGATTATGATTAGTAAATAAATGTTGTAGTATTGTAACTCATAGTTCTCTCGTTATATTTTAATTCCAATTGTGCATACGTGTTGTTGTGTACATTGGTGGGGGTTCACTTACACACCAAGGAAAGGAGCAGTCAGGGAGAAAACCTGTACTGAGATAGTCGTCTATACTCATATACTTAGACTTAAAACATCTATCTTAAGCTAACCTTCTCTTTCCCATTCCTTGGCGAATATTCAGCACAGTTCATTTCATTTTGTAACGAGCCACTTAGAGCTGTACGTTGGATATTCAGGGCTTAATCTGTAGTTCAGCCATATAGATTTTGTCCCTAGTCAGTTTCTGACTATTTAGGGTTGCTCGCCAGTGAATAATATTTCATCTAGCCGGTGGGGCACCCCGACTTCTGACAGTATTGATGACTTCTTTTAGCAAGCAGCTGACGCATTTTGAGAATATCGTGTCGTCTTAGTTTTTCAATGACCAAAGGAGGCTTGGGGTACAATATCAGACTCAGACTTATGGGATTTGTTTTTGTTTGAGCAACATCTTTGATACCCAATTTATCTTTTGTCACCTCTGTTATTCTCATTGACCATAGGAAGGATTGTAAAGACAACATTAAGAACTGCCTAAAATGGAGTTCAATGAAGCTCTTTTACAAAGCAACCCGATGACCTTGACTTAGCTAACGACATTGCCATCCTGTCGGATGGACGAAATCAGATGCAGGATAAATTAAACACATGGGAGGTCACACCAATTAGGTTAAAAAGTCATAGGGAGAAAACTATGGTAATGAGAATAAATCAAGTCAATGATAAATCGATCTCCCTTGGTGAAACTTCACTTCAAGAAACAGAATCATACACCTATCTAGGTAGCAATGTAGTCAAAGATTAGTAAACAAACTATGATATAAAAATAAGAACCCAAAAGGCAAGATGAGCTTTTTCCGGTACTAGAAAACTTGTAGACGACGAAAGAAATTAAAGTTAGCACCAAACTTAGAATAGTTAATTCGGTAGCACTGTATTAATCAGAAACGTGCAAAACAACTTAACTGATAACACGCAAACTATACACATTAATTACTTCGTGACTGCTGAGAATTGAAGAACTATAATGGTATGACAGAATCACCCAACGTAGAGTTCATTGAGAGAACTAGACAAACACCTGTCAAACAAGAGATGAAGAAAAGACGCTAGCGATGATTGGGACGTACACTGAGAAAACCTGAGATAATGTGTAACTAGAAAGACATTTGTTTAGAATCCACAAGACAAAAGGAATAGACGGAAGACCCAAAAACACACAGAGACGAGAAGTAGAGTCTTTTTGTTTTTGTTTTTTTGCTTTAGCTAGCTTTGAACTCAAGCGTAGTCTATGGACGTGCTACTACTTATAGCGCCCTGGACTGATGTGTGCTTGTAGATTAGCCTTCCCTACAACCAGTGTCCCTGGCCATCAGGCGTACCCACTCAGACTTCACAGGTAAATACAGACAAATGAATAATATGGAGGGAAAGGGACGGAGCTGCATTGAACAGCTAATGATAGGACGGCTTGAGGTGAGCTAGCTAAGTGCCCATGTCCTATTGGGGGACAACAGGCGAAAGAAGGGGACATCAAGGACATAAATGTTAAGGTTGTCCCGTGACGGGACTTCAGGGAGCGAAATGCTCGGCCTTGACATATTCAAGACCACGTGAGTATGAGGTGAGGGTGGCCCATTCCCTTTCTCGCTGTCTTTCCTCAGTAGACGATTCCCAAGAAATTCTGAACACGAGTTGAACTGAGTTGGGCAAAGAACCAACATCACTCCACTTAGGACATTCCCATATGCACTCCGTCCCATCGTTCAACAGCCAGCGAAGAGTCATACTACTAATATTTCCGACCGCTATCTGATTAAAAGTTCTGCTGATCTTCCCTCTCGGTTTTGAGATTCTTCCAGACCCCTTGCCGATCCCCCGCAATCTCATTCTTACCACTTACGGGTTCTCAATCTCCTCTCCCTCCCTCTTCACCTTGTCCTACAGGCGCTCGACCACCACTCCCTTGTCCATAGGCAATCTACCACCAACAGGTGCATTCCCTATTAGCCTATCCGCCTGTTCATTTCCCCGCACTCCCGTGTGGCAAGAGCAAACATTGAATACAGTTCTCAGTCTGTGGTCTCCAGGCTTGGCCATGAGAATGTTATTCCCATAGGAATGTTATTCCCATCCCATGGTAATTTATGGCTGTCCCATCCCATCCCATGGGAAAGGTCCCATGGTGTAGGATGGGATGGGACAGGCATAAATTACCATGGGATGAGACAGAAAAATATGTCCCATGGACAAGCCTGGTGATCTCTGAAGCGGGAATAGCTATTCCAAACGAAACATTCCTTTCTCCACATTATTAAGCATACGCCTTGAGTCCGTAATGAATGCAATGTGCATCGCAGTGGTCTCCTCAAACAAACGGAATGCCGCTGTTACTGCTTCCAATCTACAATTCTGAACATGACCACGTACCAATGAAACAAGCTGGGTGGACTCCAAAGCCGTATTTGTCGGAATAAAGTCTACCGTCGCAGGAGATTGAACCCATACCACTGTCTTGACAAGTAATCACACTAACCACTATATCACCGCGCCTCCATCGAGCCGGTACTAGTCGAGAACAGGAACCCATCACCGAGGAAGCATGCATTATCACAAACCATGTTAAAGATATCAACAGCCATAACAAACAATCAAGAAATAGTTTACTGCGTAACCCCGCTGTCTGAAAGAGCTGTAATACACAACATGCCAATAGAGTGGCCGACAATTTGTCTCCACTGGCTGGTGTTTAACATAAGCTACTCCTCAACACAAATAGCCAAGCTTTCATATTCAATAGAATCCTCAATGCAGAGCTGCAAGCACAACAAGAACTAAATATAAAACAGGTTTCCGATGTTTTGTTACAATCGTTCTGCACTTCTGCGAGTTCTTCGGCGACATTAACGTTAGGAACCCTGAGGACAATACTGCAAACAGTGACGAGCGCTTTGACAACAAAAGAGGATAATGCGATTGGTTACCTCTCTCACGTGGATGCTTTGTGGAGCGGGCGACTGCTTGGAGGAGCAGGCAAAAATTGCATATTGGGCAAGGAACGGAGTCTAATCATGATTTGAATGAAAATAGATTGGCGCGTAGTGGATTCTCTACGCTTCGGTGGACTTTAGAAGTGTCATGGAAAACGACTTTTTTCAATGCCTTCAATACAAAACGGTATAATCTTCTTACAGATTTGCCCAGGCTCATCGAAGGAGAAAGTACACACTTCGGCCAAGCTTAACGTCAGAGAAAGTGCAGATTTCGCCCCAGCTTATTGCAGGAGAAAGTATACAGTTATCACAAGCTCACAGAAGGAGAAAGTAACATATTTATCACAAATTTATGGAAGGTGAAATACAGACTTCGCCCATGCTCATGGTAGGAGAAATGCAGACTTAGCCCACGCTCATCGAAGGAGTAAGTACAGACTTATCACAAGCCCATCGTAAGAGAAAGTATAGATTTATCCCAAGATCATTGTAGGAGAAAGTATAGATTTATCACAAGCTCATCGTAGGAGAAAGTATAGATTTATCCAAAGATCATTGTAGGAGAACGTATAGATTTACCCCAAGCTCATCATAGGAGAAAGTATATATTTATCTCAAATTAAATGAAGGAGAAAGTACAGACGTATCCCAAATTTATCGAAGGAGAAATAGACTTCACTCAAGCTCATTAAAGGAGAAAGTACAGTCTTATCTCAAGCTCATCGTAGGAGAAAGTACAGACTTTTTCTACAAATTTTGACTGTCTAGAAGTCTAATTTCTCTAATCAGTTTTCATTTGTCTTATCCCAAGCTCATCGTAGGAGAAAGTACAGACTTCGCCAAAGCTCATCGAAGGGGAAAGTACATACTTATCCCAAGCTCATCTTAGGAGAACGTATAGAATTTAGAGTATCACAAGCTCATCGTAGTAGACAATATAGATTTGTCACAAGCTCATCGTAGGAGAAAGTACAGACTTTTTCTACACATTTTGACTGTCTAGAAGTCTAATTTCTCTAATCAGTTTTCATTTGTTTCTTGTAGGACTTGACCATTGGTTTTTCTGTATGTCCATGGTATTCTTTGCATTCTCCCCAGAAACCACATTTCCACAGCAGCAGCTGTAAGAATTGACATATTTTTATTGGTCAGTATGTTTTTCCATCTTGCAAAAGGCTTCCTTGTCCATGGCAAGTCTTGTTCTAATCTCTTCAAGGCATCTCCCATCAGATGCTCCGAGATAATTGTCCCGATTCACTTGTTTAAGAATATTCCCATTTACTTGAATATTATCTTGGGATATTTCCTCCGTCTTCTTAGTGATATATATATATATATATATATATATATATATATATATATATATATATATATATATATATATATATATATATATATATCATACTTCAACTACTACTACTTCTACTGCTGCTGCTACTGCTGCTGCTGGTGCTGCTGCTGCTGCTGCTACTACTACTACTACTACTACTACTACTACAACTACTACTACTACTACTACTACTACTACTACTACTACTACTACTACTGCTACTACTACTACTACTAATACTACTAAGACTGCTGCTATTAATATTACTACTTCAACAACAACAATTACGCCCACCACCACTACTGCTACTATTACTACTACTACTACTACTACTACTACTACTACTACTACTACTACTACTACTACTACTACTACTACTTCTACTACTACTACTACCACTACTACTACTTCTATTGCTGCTTCTGCTGCTGCTGCTGCTACTACTACTACTATTACTCATCCTAATAATAATAATAATAACAATAATAATATTAATAAGAATAAAAATTAATAACAGTAATAATAACCATGAGGAAAAAAAAACATTACGAAACTTAAAATGAAACGAGTTTCGAAACATATAACTTTATTCTTAAAAGCGGGAAAATAAATAAACAATTACAATTCTCTCAGAAATATTGATTTTACAATCAACTTCTCTACCAACAAAACAATCACTGAAGCCACATTATTATCAATAACAATAGAAATTACAAGGTAACCAATATGCAAAATAGACCAGTCCGTCTCATGGCGGCCATGACAAAATTTCAAGTTCCTTCCCCTGGACTTAACAAGTCATTACACCCCGGGCATTCTGTAATGGAAAGTTTTCGTGACCCAGCACCGGTAGGACTGGCCCCCTCGTGGTTGTTTCATTATCAGCGGTGTCGTATATAATAACGCACCAATTTGACTCCGAGGAGACAGCGGGAGCTTAGTGTACCTTTGCGTGCAAGTTTTATGAAGAGATGATGAAGTTGGCCTGTGGCTCTGTTGCTCACCATGGCAACCAGACTTAAGTTGCTTTTATGGTGGTATGTTTAAAATGATACTTAATGCATCCTGGCACTAAGGTTCTTATAAGTTACGTGACGCACTTTTTTTCAAACTCACGAGTGCTCGAATTTGCTTTTTATGTTAACTACTTGTTGTATCTTTTGTTCTCGTGATATTTGCTGTTCGCCACTCACTACATTCTCGGGAGATTATCTATCTATCTATCTATCTATCTATCTATCTATCTATCTATCTATCTATCTATCTATCTATCTGTCTGTCTATCCATCTATCTATCTATCTATCTATCTATCTATCTATCTATCTGTCTGTCTGTCTGTCTGTCTGTCTGTCTGTCTGTCTGTCTGCTATCTATTTATCTGCCCATCTGTCTGTCTGTAAGTCTGTCTCTCCTCATCTTTCGCTCATCTTTTGGTCTCTTTTGCTGTCTATCTGTCTGTCCATCTTTCTGCCTATCTTTCAATCTACTACTCTGTCCATATTTCTGCACATTTTCTACAATGGCCCTGTCTACCTTTCTGCCCATCTTTCTGCCGATTTGTCTTATTTAAAAATATTTTGTTTGTTCGTTTATATTTCTGTCTATCTGTCTTCTTCTTATTTGTTTACCAAATTGTTGGACCATCTTTCTGCCAATCAATAACCCATGTTTCTGTATGTCAATCTGCCGTTAATTCTGCCAATATGTCTGTCTATCTCTCTGCCAAAAAGTATGTCTTTCTTTCTATTAAACTTTCTGTTCAACTTTCTCTTTATTTTATTTTTATATATTGCGCATCTTTCTTTCCACCTTTCTGTTCGTCTCCTCCCCCACCCACCCCCTTTCTCGCATTCGTTATGTCTGTCTTTCTGCCCATTTTTCTGCCCAGTTGTATGCTCATTTTAATATTGATATTTTTTTAACCTGCCTGCCCATCTTTCTTCATAATTTCTTCTATCTTGACTTGCGTCTTTCTTTCTGTTTTGATGTCCATCTTTCTACCAATCAATCTGTACATATTTCTGCCCATCATTCTGTCTATCTTTCTAGCTATCTTTATGTCAACATTACTGCCCATCTGTCTGTCCATCTGTCTGTTGTTCTGTTAATCTATCAGTCTATATTTCTGCTCATCTTTCGGTCTATAATTCAGCTCATCTTTCATTCTATATTTATACTAATCTATCAGTCTATATTTCTGCTAAACTATCTGTCTATATTTCTGCTAACCTATCAGTCTATATTTCTGCGAATTTGTCAGTCTATATTTCTGCTCGTCTTTCAGTCTATATTTCTGCTCATCATTCGGTCTATAATTCAGCTCATCTTTCAGTCTATATTTCTGCTTATTACCCGGGAAGGTTAACCCGGTCAACAAAATCCCACAGAAGTCGGATGTGTCGTCCTAAAAGCGCAGTATCGCAGCTCCGCTGTAAACAGGTACAACGCAATCACACCCAAAAAAAAAGACTGGATGAACGTAGAAGAAGAAGACGATTTCTGATAATCTATCAGTGTATATTTCTGCTAATCTATTAGTTTATATTTCTGCTAACCTATCAGTCTATATTTCTGCTAACCTATCAGTCTATATTTCTGGTGATCTTTCGGTCTATAATTCAGCTCATCTTTCAGTCTATATTTCTACGTATCTATCAGTTTATATTTCTGATAACCTGTCAGTCTATATTTCTGTTAATCTATCAGTCTCATTTCTTTCTGTTTGTCTTTCAGTCTATATTTCTGCTCATCTTTCGGTCTACGTATAATTCAGCTCATCTTTCAGTCAATATGTCTGCTCGTCTTTCATCCTATACTTCTGCTCATCTTTCTGCGCATTTTCTGTCCATCTTCCTTTCCATTTGCTAACCCGATGTTCTTCCTATCTTTCTATCCATCTTTTCTGCCAATCTATCTGTCCACCTGTCTGCCCATTATTTTATCAAAATCTATGCAAATATTTCCATCAACTTTCAGTCTATCATTTTTTTTCCCCATTTGTCTGTCCAATGCTCTTCTCATATTTCTGCCTATCTTTCTGTCCCTCTGTCCTATCAACATTTCTGTCCATCTTTCATGTCTATCTTTCTGTCCATCTGCCTGCCCATCATTGTGTCCAAATTACTGCTCGTGGAAAGCACCGATCTTTCTGTCCATCTTCCTTTCCATTGGTCTGTCCAATGCTCGTCTCATCTTTCTGCCCATCTTTCTGTCCATTCATCTCCTCCTCCGGCTGATAGCTTATCCACAAATTTACCCATCTAGATTGCCTACTTTGTCTAATGTATTGTTATTTACGATCACAGAACCCTTCTAAGAGCAAATAATTGGACATGAAATAGAACTGAGATAGAACCAAATGAAACTATAACTAAATCCATAGAATACAATTAGCTCTTAAACATAAAAACACATTAATAAACACAAGCATCTTTGCCGTGTAATGTACACGTCGAGAAAGGTGCTACCAAGTATGCGATACAATTTCACTTCGTTAGTAAATTTGAGGTAGGCATGTATGTTTCGAACCACGGAAACTGAGGTTGAACTGGCTTATTAGTATCGTTCTCATCAACATGCCCATGTTGATACGCTTGAGCGGAGATGATTCGCCATCACAGAAGATTATCACAGTTTGGAATCAGCTTGCGTTCTTGTCCTAATTATGCCATTTCGCCCTGCTATTGATTTTAATGATGTTACATTCTATCATAAGGCATGTGTCCTGCCTCTGGTGTTGGTATTTGTAAATTATCACATCGCCAGGCCATCATCTACTTTCTGATCCTCGTTTTCTCCTCGGCCCGGTACAATTCCTTAAATAATTATCAGTTCCATTTATGGGAGTGGGAGTGAGTGAGAACGAACGAACGAACGAACGAACGAACGAACGAACGAACGAACGAACGAACGAACGAACGACCGAACTTTATTTTCGAAAGGTCATAAATTTGGCACGCAGGCCCGTCTTACATTCAGAACTTCCAATCACTCATCTTTCGTTCATCATTTGTGCATGTTACATTCACGTAGGGAAAAAGACATTTTCAGATGAATGTTGTAAACATAAACAATGCATATTACCATGTTATGAGACAGACAGGCAGGCAGACACACATACACACGCACATTCATAAACACATACAATCATGCATATACTTGTATACTTACATCATTTGCATAAACTCTCACAGTTATGCATCGTCTGAACAACACAAAAATATACACAGTCTCGCATACACATATGCTTATTCAAAATCACAAACTCACTAACAAATGTTTACTTATAAATACATAATACTCTCTGCCTCTCTCTCTCTCTCATTCTCTCTCTCTCTCTCTCTCTCTCTCTCTCTCTCTGCGTGCGTGCGTGTGTGTGTTAGTGGTGTGTGTGTGCGCGTGTGTGTGTGTGTGTGTGTGCGCGCGTGTGTGTGTGTGGTGTGTGCGTGCGCGCGCGTGCGTGTGTGTGTGTGTGTGTGTGTGTGTGTGTGCCTGTCCCCCTATCATGGTAATATGCATTGTGTATGGTCACATTATTTATTTGGGAATGTATAAAACATTTTTTAGATAATTGCTGTGCCAAAGATGTATGACTGTAAGGGCGGAATGTAAAACAGGCCTGCGGGCCCATCTTTGAAAACAAAATTCGTTTTTGTTTTTCCGTTCGTTCTTTCCCAGATATCCATGTATTTCTCAAGCCCAGAGTACGCGATGCTCCTCAATTGTATTTGCCTGTTTAACCAGTCATGTTCAATATTGGGTGCGTATTGGATATATCTCTTTGTGCTCATCTTCGTCCAATGAATGTGTAATACTGTTCTTAACTCTTACGTTGAAAGACGTGCATGTGCTCTTTGGCTAATTTGTTCAAAATTAAAGTCTTCTTCTTCTGCTGCGTTCATCCGAAGAGTTTGTTTTCTTCTTTTCCGGACGTGATTGCATTGTGCCTGTTTACAGCAGAGCAGCGTTCTTGCGCCGTTTTGCCGACACATCCGACTTCTGCGGGCATTTGTTGACCGTGTTAACCTTCCTGAGGGTTTCGTAGGATATTTGACTCTCACTGTTGTGGTGTTATCCCCCATCCCAACAGGCCCATATAGAACAGCCAAAGACATTCTGGTCAGCCCTCAAGGGAAGTCAAGGGCAGACCATGAGCATTCCCCGCCATCCAAGGAGGCTTCCATAATTGCAGAGCCGACATACAGCGCTCTGGCACTGGGCTCACCCAAGGAATCGTCACGTCCTGCACATGGCTGCTTAGCCTCACTTCCGTATATTTTGGCCTCCGTTCACCACAGGCTGTTTCTCCGGAAACCAGAATAATGCAGTCTGCAGATGACATCCACACAGTGAGCTTTCGATTCGAACTTTCCACGTAATGGATTTGCTATATAAGCACTATTACATTGTGTGCCACTATGACACCTTTTCCACCTTTGATTACGCCCACAAAGTGAGCTTTCGATTCGGACTTTCCCCCGGGAAGGTTAACCCGGTCAACAAATGCCCGCAGAAGTCGGATGTGTCGGCCTAACGGTGCAAAAACGCAGCTCTGCTGTAAACAGACACAACGCAATCACATCCGAAAAAAAACTCCGGATGAACGAAGAAGAAGAAGAAGATTCGGACTTTCAACGTAATGGATTTGCTATCCAAGCAATATTCCATTTCATGCTTCTGGAACGCTTTTGCTACCGACATATCTGTGGTATGAAGTGTGACAGTCTAAGTACATCTTCATGCACCTTTAGATGTCAACCTGAAGTTAGTTAAAGTAAGCTGCTGTCAGCTTGAGCTTGTTGATATCTCCATAGAGCTTGTCCTCAAATGAACAGGTGTGGGCCAAAATATCTTTCTCTTTTCTGCATATATTGGGCTCTCTTCCTGCAGCAAATGTTTAGCTGTCATTTTATCAGTTCCACAATTACATTAATCGGTATCTCCTATCTTAAGTTTATTGAACAAGTGGCATTTCAGCCTGTTATGTCCTTTGCTTTGAAGATTGCTACTTGTTCTCTTCGGTCGAGTTTGTAATATACATCATCTTTCTGGTGGCCTGGATGCTATGATTCCCATTTGGTTCTATAAGTGCTTTTTATAAACCTCTTTGCCTCATTATAGGTAATGTCTATGTCAGGCTGAGGTAGTCGACCGGCTTCTTTTGCCAGTATGTCAGCTTCTTCATTTCCCGGTATACTGCAATGTGATGGGATCCACTGTATTACAACTAGTTTGGATTTCTGACATAGTCCATGGAGTTCTGCTCTTAGGTCTACTATTTCTGTGCTGTTGTTGCTCTTCAGTATTGAGACAGCTGACTTTGCGTCTGTGAAGATAGCTATTTGCTTCTCTTTATTTTCCTCCATCAAGAGCATTTCTGCTACAATTGTCAAAGCTTCTACCTCTGCTTTGAAGTTACTTGAAAATTTTCCAGTTGCCACTGACTGTGTATTTTTCACTCCATGTATTTAAATTCCTCCTTCTCCATTTTCTATTGAATTTCTGGCACATCCGTCTGTATAGGCATGGGTCCAATTGCTACTTGGGCAATGTTCTTTCATGTAGTGTAGAGCGATTTTCTTCTTTTCGGTTTCATTCTGAGTGTTCTTTTTCTCATACCATAATGTTTTCTATCATCTCAGGCAGTTTGCTGCTGTCGCTCAAGCTGGGAACTTGTATGCATTGTAATGGGTTTGACTGTTGATATGTTAAGTATAGGATCTGCCCTAACGTTCGTTTTTGCGGTTTAATCTAACAAAGTTGCTACGCTTCATTCTTCCCTTTCCAAAACCATTAAACCTGCTATACATAGGGTGGTCTGTCAATCTTCTAAATGTTTCTGCTTGTTGCTGGGCTCTGCTATCTCTTCTGTCCTACATTGTTTGTAAACAAGTGATCTTTTCTAGTTCGTTAATAGGCGTTGTCTTCAGGCTTCCAGTTATAATCCGCATTCCTTGATTTTGGACTCTACTTATTTTATTAAAGTTTTACTTAGCTGCTGTTTACCAAGCTGCGATGCCATATTCCCGTACTGGCCTCACCCGTCCAGTATATAACTTCTTGAGAACTTTCTCATCTGCTCCCCACGTTGTACCAGCAAGCTTATTCATGACTGCCATTCTTTACCTTGATCTTGTTCGATTTTTCTCAACTTGTGTCTTCCATGTCTAGCGACGATCAAAGATGACTTCTAGATAGTTTGGATTTTCTTCATGGCGCAATATTTTTCCATTCAATACCAGCTTACGTTGCTGAGTTTTATTTGAGAAGGAGAACACTATGCATGTTGTTTTCTCCTCACTTATCTTCACTAGCCATGACTTTGACCAGTCCTCTAGCGCTAATAAGGCTTGCTGTATTCTGCTGTTAGCTGTGCTAATATATTCTTCAGATGTCCATATGGCTAGGTCATCTGCAAAGGAGGATGTGTGTACTCTGGCTGGAATATTTTCCATCATGACATTTATATATGCTATATTGAAGTCTTATATCCATCTTATGGCTGTAGAAATGTGGTTTCTGAGGAGAATGCACAGAATACCATGGACAGATAGAAAAACCAAAGAGCAAGTCCTACGAGAAATAAATGAAAATAGTAAACTGATAAGAGAAATTTGACGTAGACATTCTAAATGTTTTGGACATGATATGAGAAGAAATAAATTTGAGAACTTTGTGACAACTGGCAAGATCGAGGGGAAGAGAACACGGGGAAAAAAGAGAAGTAAATACCTGGATGGCTTGGCCACGTGGCATGGTCGAGACAAGAACAAGGAGCTTATCCAGGACTCTGGTGGTGGAGTGAAACGGCGAATCATGACCGCCCACTCCTACCGGCATGGCACATGATGGATGGATGAACATCCACTTGTTGCCACGGGAAGTATGCATCCAAACAACACTCTGACTTGTGTTCTATCTTTTTAACAATTATTTAAAAGGATTTAAAAGGCAAGATCATTTTTATCCCATATGGCACTGTCTTTTTCCGCAGGGCGGCCTGCCGAAAGCTTCGCCCAAAACAAGAACTCCCTAGGTCCATCGACGACCCACAGGAGTCTCCGGGAAAATTGCACTCGTAAACCGAACGACTTATCCTGTAATCAAACCCACAACCTTTGGAGCGCAAGGTAAGCGGCTTAACCACTGCCCCTTGGAGACTCCCAGTTCTATCTGTTTCAATATTAGATGGTTTTAATGGCTTCAGCTTTTGCAG
Organism: Cepaea nemoralis; assembly: GCA_014155875.1. Classification (NCBI taxonomy): domain Eukaryota; kingdom Metazoa; phylum Mollusca; class Gastropoda; order Stylommatophora; family Helicidae; genus Cepaea; species Cepaea nemoralis. Next base: position 58,871 of record JACEFZ010022290.1, on the reverse strand, counting down.
AACAATGGCAGTTCTTCTCTTAATTCAAGCCATCGCATTTCCATCGCCCTATAGCGAGCTAAAAAAAACTATACTAGCCCACCGATTCAACACAAAGATACAATTGTATGAAACTAAAGATGGACTCCGGAAATCGGGGTCTCCATAGTAAAGTAGTTAAATCGTCAGCCTCATGATCAAAGGGTTTTGGGTTCGTTTCTAGACTCTTTCGTTCGGTTCGCGAGTGCTGTAAATTTAATTTAGGGTCGCTATCAGAGGTACGGAGTTCGTGTTCAGTGCTCTGCTTTCGGCAGGCTTCTACGCTGTAGGAGACTGGACTAGGCGATATACGATTAGCCTTCAAATAAAAACCTTAAAAACGTGATATAAATTGCAATAAACATGCATTTATCTTGTAACCTGTCAATATTGTTGTTGATGAGTGTTAAGCACATGACATCACAGTGCAGACGAACACGGTGCGTCATAAGAACAGTTTAAAGATGGCGCCCCAAAGAGGACATGCACCAAAGAGGAGCCGCGTTTTGTTATCCGTTTTTTTTTTATCAGAGTGAAGATGAATTCTATAGAAACGGCAAATGGAGTTCCAGCATGGATGTCACAGACTCACATAGGCACGGTACAAATATAAACGTAAGGGATACTGGAGAAGGGAGAGTACTCCAGCAAAAGGGAAAGAACCGAGTCACTCGAAGGCTTGAATAATCCAGAGCCTTCTCGAAGGACCGGTCAGTGTGTCCACAGCCCCGTGGACACTGATGGGGCCCGCCGATTGTGGGGTCCACGAGAAACTCAGAGAGAGTTGCCACCAGTGTCGGATTGCGACACGTGTGGAACAGTCAGACAGGGACTGGACATCGAGGAAGCAACAGGGCTTACCTTAAGGGGATCTTGATAGTAGACCCAATTGTATTTAAGGGTCTTAGACAGTAGATAGCTGCTAGTGTTATTGTGTTAACCATGTTCATTATAAACAACTCCTGTGATATGCAATGTACTGAATGCTGGCGTGTGAAAACTCGCTTCGCCAGCGTACTGTAATATACATGTAATTAAATGATGCTAAATTGTATCTAACGGAGTTTGTTGCCTGTATGAGCCCGAGTTTCAATCCCCTAGAGATCTAGGACTGTGACAGGCTATTTGGGGGCAATCGCCGGTTTTGGAAATAAGAAGCTTTACGTTTCAGAACAGCTATTTTTGGGTTTGCCAAGTAAAAATAATATATCAACTTTAACACATGACAAAGTTAGAAACTTTGCAGCTATATGTAAATAAGCTATTATAGTCCCTCTACACAATATTTCAAATGATATTTATGAAATTTGACATGACTGTGACAATTACTATGACAGTTACTAATTTTTTTTTATTCCAACAGCAGATTGTTCCGCGAATTAGTGTGTGTTTATAACCTGTACTCCAGCAGTGGCGAGGAAACAAGACTACATTCGGGATCTCAGGGAAAATAAGATGAGTTTCATTTCATGCTCATTACATCCCTATGCGGTACTCCTCATCCTCATTCATTGATGTAACATTTTTCTATGCATTGATTGTTTATGTATATGCTAATATTATAGCCAAGTACATCTGCTCATATAAATTTGAAAGTAACCATTCAGGGGAAATAACATATTTTTGGACACCCTGACTATTTTCAAAGGGATTTAATTTCAAGAAAGTAAATAATAACTAAATTACAAAATGTCAACATTAGAACAGTGCATTGAAGCAGGTATTAAGTTAGGATATAAAGAGGAAAAACTTTCAGAATGGGCACAAAAGACACATGCGGAAAATATTGCACTAGAAGAAAGAGCAATAGAAAGAGAAGAGAAGAAGAGGCTAATGGAAGCTGAGGAAAAGAAAATGCAGATGCAAATTGAGGCAGAAGAGAAGAAGATGCAACTGCAAGCAGAAAGAGAAGAGAGGCAGATGCAACTGCAGGCTCAAGAGAAGAAGATGCAGATGGAGATCAGGGCTGCGACCAAGCAAGCCCAATTAAATGCAGAGACACAGATAAAACTGAAACAAATGGAAATTGACTCCAACCTAGAAATGTCAGTAAACAAAATTAGAAGTAAAGAAGATGAACAAAAATACAACAAATATAAAGGCCTTGTCAAAGCATTTTGTTCAGGAGATTCTATAAGCGCATACTTAGAGAATTTTGAGTGCTTAATGACTCACCATCAGGTCGCAAAAGTCGACTGGTCATTTATTTTGATGAGAAATTTAGCTTTAGAACCCTTAAAAGTGATAGAGACAGTTCGGCAAGACATGAGGAAAGATTATGATTATTTAAAACAGAGAATACTCCAACACTTTTCATTAGATACAGCTGGCTATCAACTACTGTTCTCAAAATTATCACCATCACCTAACCAAACTTTCATTGACTACGTTTCTACAGTTCAAGATGTTTGTACAAAATGGATAACATCAGCGAAAACAAATAACAACCATGATAAATTAAAAGAGCTGATTATAATTGATAAAATTATTAGCACTATCCCAACACCTTTTTCTAAATTTTTGAGACAGATGGACTGTAAAACCATCCAAGAAATCGAAAATAAAGGGAGCGCATATTTTACAGCGAACCGCGATATTTTTCAGCTAAACATGAGCCAAAATGAAACAGCAGCGGTTACGAACACAAAATATTCGAAACCAAATGAAAATAGGTTCAAACAACGCCCTAAATTCTCAAAACCAGTCATGTGCCAGTATTGTCATCTAATGCACGAACAGTTTGCGATGTGTGACAAATCACCAAATTATCCACATCATCTCCAAAAGGTAGTGGAAAAACAAATGAACAAGAGAAATGCATATCAGAGAGCGGCTAAATGCTATTTTTGCGCGAGCTATGGGCATTTTTCTTCTGTCTGTGAAGGGAGAAAGAGGATGAAGCAGGCCAACGCCGCATTGATAGACACCTCCTCGGATGAGGAGATTGAACAACAGAATGAATGTCACATCCAGAATGAAAGTGCGAGTGAGTTTAGGCAACGCAGTAGAAATCATCAATACCATCTCTGATAACAAATGTAACACCTGTAGAAAGTTTCAGCTTGATACAACCTTGTTATGTGGCCACACAATACCAGTTTCTAACGAAATGGCCAACGCAGCCTTATCACCAACAGGCAATTTAAATTATTTAACATGGTTTGTTAACAACAAACAATGCACATTAATACGTGATTCCGGGGCGACTCTTTGTGGGATTAAGAAAACATTAGTTAACGACAAAGACTACACACACAAATACGTAACGTGTCGCACATTCTCAGGCACAATTGAAAGATACCCCCTAGCACTGGCCGAAATTCGGACACCTGTTATATCAGGACAAGTGCTATGTGCAGTACTAGAAAGTCGTGCCGCTGAAATCATCCTTGGGAATCTTCCCAACATAAGATCTTGCTCTGAAAAGGAAATCAGAGAATGGGTACAGAAAAACTGTATCCAAAACCAAAACAGCGATTCCAAAGTGAAAAATCACGCATGCTTGTCTCAAACTGCCAAAAGCACAAGGGAGACAACCTATTACGTAATTCGAAAAGAATTCACAGAGGTGCAGAACACAGGGGCGGTAGAATCTTTCAATGCTACCATCAAATTAACACCTCGAACTGAGGACGCCATCGATTCACAAAGTAATCAGCCTGGAAATGTGCAACAACACACGCAACACACTAATGTAGTAACAAGACAGACAACCCACAAAACCCACACTGACCAACTTCAGGAAGCACTACAAATAATTGCACCTAACATTACCACCACCGAGTTGATAGAACAAAAACCAGATCCAACGCTTTCACCATATTTCGCCAACAAAGGGGCGAGAACGATTTTATTACAACCAAATCAAGATATTTTACTATTACTACCTGACAAGAGAGATTTACTATCAACCTCTTGGCAGGGACCATTTAAAGTTGTGAGAAGGATTTCGGAAGTTGATTACGAAATTTCTTTAAATGGAAAGTTGAAAATATTCCATGTAAATATGTTAAAACCATACTATGCTAGAAATGACAGTGACATGAACAAGCAGACGCAGATAACAGATGACAATAACCAAACTGACAAGAATGACACTGCGACAAACGAAGCATCGTTAACGACTCATTCTTGTGACAACGAGGACGACGAAAACATATTCACAGTACCGACAATATGGGATAACGACAAGTACGACCAAGGTAACGACACATTGACAACTATTAGTCTAGACGACGACGACAATGACATTGAAGACAATTTACAAACAGTAGCGTCAGTAATAAATCAGACGGACATAGACAATACGGAAATTCCAGTACCAACTATGAACGACGACAGTACTATGAATGACATACAAATCTCTGACACTGTGACACAACAGCAGCGACAAGACATTTTGTCTCTTGTAAACGACTATAGAACTATCTTCTCAAACAAACCTGAACGAACTGACAAGATAACACATTCAATTGTGTTGACAGATCTGACACCGATCAAATGTAGACCATATTCAATTCCTTTACATTATAGAGCAAATTTAGATAAAGAAATTTTGGACTTGGAGAAAAACAGAATAATACAGAAATCTGTGTCCCAGTATTCTTCGCCAATTGTCCTGGTGAAAAAGAAGGACAAAACCATTCGTTTGTGCATAGATTATAGAAAATTAAATACCATAACCATCACAGATGCTGAGCCAATGAACAGCTGTGAAGACCTTATCTTGAATATGTCTCATTCATCATTATTTTCCAAGCTTGATTTAGCTAAAGGTTACTGGCAATTGCCACTAGACCCCTCTTCAAGGCATATAACAGCATTCGCTACACCCCTTGGGTTGTACGAATGGAGATATCTTCCATTTGGTCTTAAGAACGCTCCCGCCACGTTTGTTAGGTTAACTAGGCTGCTATTGCACGGCATCAAAGACGTGCAATCTTATATTGATGATATATGTATCCATTCTTCAAACATGACTTCTCACTTACTTACACTCAAACAAGTCTTTAACCAAATTTTTCTTTTCGGACTTACTATCAAACCTTCCAAGGTTGAAATAGGCTATAAACAGATAGACTTCCTAGGTCATAGGATTTCCGAAGGCAAACTGTTGACAGATGATAGAACCGTATCAAAAATTCTCAACCTAGAAGTTCCAACAACTAAAAAGCAGGTTAGAAGCCTATTGGGTCTCATAAACTATTATGCCAAGTTTATACTAAACTGGGCAGAACTCACATCAGTTTTTTCTAATATGTTGACAAAAGATCATCCAGAAAAATTTTGTAAGAGTATCCGCTTAGAGGATGCAATGTGCAGACTGAAATCGATTTTTTCTAACCCACCAGTATTAAGATTACCAAACACAGATATACCTTTTATTCTAACCACAGATGCCAGTGCTATCGCAATTGGAGGGTGCCTGGTGCAAGAATATCAGGGTGTGCGACATCCGATACTCTACGTAAGCCGCAAGCTGAAGAAGGCAGAGATCCATTACTCGACAATTGAGTTGGAGGCATTAAGCCTACTCTTTTGCATTCGTCGATTATCTAAGTTCCTCTTAGGTTCGCATTTTGTTGTCTTAACCGATAGTTCGCCGCTGCTGGTACTTAAGCAAGGTGTGCCAAAGAACCATCGTTTAGAAAGATGGTGTCTTCTTCTTCAAGATTTCGACTTTGAAATCCGCCATATCAAGGGCACTGATAACATTATTGCTGACTTTTTATCACGGCAAGCAAATGCACCAGCAGACGAACATTAGGCACAGTAATTAGTCGCCATATAAGAAGCGTGATATTTTAGTCTGTTGCATAAACAGTGTACCTCTACACCTACTAGAGAACTTTCATTCAGAAGTATCAACGCCCAGGTGAATAGGTTACGTATAACACCCACGAACATAACACTGTGAGAACCCTATATTACCAATTGCTAAGGTGATAAGAACAATCCAACCAATATATAATGCCTGTGAAAGGATTCCAACCAGTGAACTGACATTCATCTGTAAAGATTAAGAACACTGCATACTCGCTATTGCTAAGAGACTTCGCAATCAGCCGAAAGAGGACTGCGTCGATTACAACATGCAAAGAATTGCTATATTAACTGTTAACATTCATGGCACTACACACGGACAACAGGAGGACAACACACGTCATCGCTGGATTAAGTTAGTTAGTTAATTAGTGATTTATCAGTTAATATGTATTAAACTGTTATTTAATTATGTATATAAAATATGTCAACCTCTCACTTATATATTTTCTATCATAATATTACCGATATTTCCACTTATACGTGAAATATTCGTGCTATACCAGTTTTTTCCATTTAAATTATAAACCATTTTTTGAGTACACGTACAAAAAGTACTTGTTACCTTAAAGGGAACATATCGCCTAATGCATTTTTCTAAGGGCAATAAGATTTACCTCAACTTTATTTATATATTTTAACAAAATACTATTTTGTATGAAAGTTGTATAAATGGCAGAGTGAAAGAATTAAATGAGAGAACGATATACTGAGGGGACAAATTGTACGCAACACGTATTTATTTTAATTTGTCTGCGTCTTTCATGTTAAAATGCATTACTTGTCTAATTGTTAATACATGTTTAGGAGTTAATACACTACATCTAAGCACCACTGCTTGGAATACCCGATCATGCATTACACATTGGGGTAATTCATGACAAGGGATATCCCAACTCGTGACGCTTGGAGATAAACCACACAATGAACACACACTCTATACAAACTTAAAACTGAACACGAACAATTAAAATGCAGTCACTTTATTAGAAACAGCAACATATCAGTCAATACACGAACAAGCCAACAGGAACACGTAGTCAGATGTGATAGAACAACAGCATAGCTACATATTCAGCATTATACAACATACGGGAGTAAAAATGTATCGAAATACACACACAGAACAAGATGTTGCAGGTGTACTTAAATAGCCAAGACATTTGTCTTGTTAGAACTCTCTTACACAGAGTTTTAATATCTTGGTATCACGGATACTTGAGAAGGGCGCGGTTGTAAAAACAACTGGAAAACGTCACGGAACTTCGGTCAGATAAGCATGTTTAAGGACATAGAAGAGAAACCTCTTCAGCAATCATCTTAAAGTGGGGTATGGGAGAATACATGAGTTGGTGATGCAGATATGTCAGTTACCAAGTTACTATCCACCAAACTACAAACACCGACTTTATGTGATCCTGTGACAGAATTAGTACAGAACTAATTTACCATATAAGAACCCATCAAAGCAGGGGGAGAGGGGGACTCCTGTCACAGACTCACATAGGCACGGTACAGATATAAACGTAAGGGATACTGGCGAAATGAGAGTACTCCAGCAAAAGGGAAAGAACCGAGTCACTCGAAGGCTTGAATAATCCAGAGCCTTCTCGAAGGACCGGTCAGTGTGTCCACAGCCCCGTGGACACTGATGGGGCCCGCCGATTGCGGGGTCCACGAGAAACTCAGAGAGAGTTGCCACCCGTGTCGGATTGCGACACGTGTGGAACAGTCAGACAGGGACTGGACATCGAGGAAGCAACAGGGCTTACCTTAAGGGGATCTTGATAGTAGACCCAATTGTATTTAAGGGTCTTAGACATATGTGTAGATAGCTGCTAGAGTTATTGTGTTAACCATGTTCATTATAAACAACTCCTGTGATATACAATGTACTGAATGCTGGCGTGTGAAAACTCGCTTCGCCAGCGTACTGTAATATACATGTAATTAAATGATGCTAAATTGTATCTAACGGAGTTTGTTGCCTGTATGAGCCCGAGTTTCAATCCCCTAGAGATCTAGGACTGTGACAATGGAGATGCATGTTTTTCAATCCAGCAAGTGTATGAGTGGAGTAGAAAGTTTCGAAACGGTGTGACTTCTGTGGCAGACTGTTCACGACCGTGACAGTCACACCGAGTGTGACTTCTGTGACAGACTGTTCACGACCGTGACAGTCACACCGAGTAGTGACTTCTGTGACAGACTGTTTCACGCCGTGACAGTCACACCGAGTAGTGACTTCTGTGACAGACTGTTCACGATCGGGTCAGGCACACCGAGTAGTGACTTCTGTGACAGACTGTTCACGATCGGGTCAGGCACACCGAGTAGTGACTTCTGTGACAGACTGTTCACGATCGGGTCAGGCACACTGAGTAGTGACTTCTGTGACAGACTGTTCACGATCGGGTCAGGCACACCGAGTAGTGACTTCTGTGACAGACTGTTCACGATCGGGTCAGGCACACTGAGTAGTGACTTCTGTGACAGACTGTTCACGATCGGGTCAGGCACACCGAGTAGTGACTTCTGTGACAGACTGTTCACGATCGGGTCAGGCACACCGAGTAGTGACTTCTGTGACAGACTGTTCACGATCGGGTCAGGCACACTGAGTAGTGACTTCTGTGACAGACTGTTCACGATCGGGAAAGGCACACTGAGTAGTGACTTCTGTGACAGACTGTTCACGATCGGGTCAGGCATACTGAGTAGTGACTTCTGTGACAGACTGTTCACGATCGGGTCAGGCACACCGAGTAGTGACTTCTGTGACAGACTGTTCACGATCGGGTCAGGCATACTGAGTAGTGACTTCTGTGACAGACTGTTCACGATCGGGTCAGGCACACCGAGTAGTGACTTCTGTGACAGACTGTTCACGATCGGGTCAGGCACACCGAGTAGTGACTTCTGTGACAGACTGTTCACGATCGGGTCAGGCACACCGAGTAGTGACTTCTGTGACAGACTGTTCACGATCGGGTCAGGCACACCGAGTAGTGACTTCTGTGACAGACTGTTCACGATCGGGTCAGGCATACTGAGTAGTCACCCCAAAGTCGATTTTTCTACAGGAATCCAATAACTCTATCGGCGCTAGAGAACTTGCATTGAACGCAATAGTGATTATATCGAAAAAGGATACATTTGTTCTTTACCTTTTCAGAATGGCTGCTAATTAAGAATCAGATTCGTTGAGCTGGTCACTTAACTCGCATGCCAGATCACAGGCTCCCTAAATGAATCTTACGGCGAGCTGCGTTGTGGTAAACGTCCTAAGGCAGCCAAAGGAAACGTTTTAAAGACACTGAAAATCTCACTGAAAGCTTTTGGAATTCATCTTGACGCCTGGGAGACTGCTACCAAAGACGGAAATTCGTGGCGTACATTATTATGCAAGAGTGCAGTCGCTTGTGAAGCAACCAGAACTGCAAGAGCTGTGAAGAAATGGTTGGACAGAAAAACCACTGCAGGAGATCCTCTTCCCGGAACGTCAAGCATTCTTTGCCCACATTGTCAAAGAACAATTCGAGCCAAAATAGGCCTTACCAACCATCTTAGAACTCACGGCTCCATGCGCTCAACCCCACTGGATGAAATGAACGGCCATCATAATTCTAGATGGACAAACAACAACAACGTTTTCAGAATATACTCAAGTAAAAAAAAATAATGTTTTCATTTGAAGCCCCCTCGTATCACCATACTAGAGTCATCGAGTTATTTGTATCATTTCCTATTATCATGAATGACATTTGTTTTAAAGTTGCGTATCCCTTACGGGACGTTGCAGTCAACACCAGCATTTTTCAGCTGCTGTTGATGTACTAGGCAAGTGTTACGTTCAGTAGTTTGCCATTGCTTTCTGGACGACCAGCTCCCATACCAGCACGTTATAACACAACGCGACACGGTCTACTGCACAAATCGGTCGCAGTTGAGCTTCGAACGCCTGGTACCCGGCTCACGACCGCGTTCGCAAGCCTTTGGCCACGGAGACGGTTTACATTATAACACCTGTTTATTTGATTATGCAACATGTTTTTTTTTCCAGACCTACTTATTTTGTGTGGAACTGAATCATTTAAGAAGAAATCAAGTGAAGGACAAACGGCAGCCTGTCAGAGAGTATAATCAAAGCCAGAGAGAAACAATGTCAGGGATCCATTGCAGCCAACTTGCAATGTGAAGTCGCCGCTCCATTGATTCGCTGAATAAACTTAGTATGGTTAAGCAGATTTTCAATCTGAAATTAAACCGCTCTTCCACAAGGGTATTTGCATCTGAACAAGGTACACTCGAAAAATCAACCAATATTGTAAAATGCGTGAGACAACCGCCACCTGTAAAATAGGACCTCGCCCGAGATTTTTCACAAAACGAAAACTCCATCGCTAAACATACGAACCATGGTACTCAGCGCATTCACACTTTATATTTCCGTTCTGCGCATGTTCGTTTTGCATTGTGTAATTCAATAAATGGTCATACATTTTAACATAAACAGCACGCGGACTCGTATTCATTCTCCCCTGCTGGCGCCTTCTATGTCACTTGCATTTCTGACAATACAACCCAAAAAGGGACGTCTCTTAAAATCGCGCGCTTGCCAGATCAGGATTTTGTCTCTTTGGGGATTTCCCGTCTACCGTGGAGGCAAAACAGAAAAGGGTATGAAACAATGCTAGGCACGAAACAATAGGCCTGTCGATATGGGCATAAAAACAGAAGCGCTTAGTAAATCCTCGTTAATGGATGTTTTATGAAACTAAGAAGTGGCGACAATAGAAAATTGCTTTCAAGAGCAGTGCTCAAGAGTATCTGTTGCAGCGAGCGTGCAGTGGGTAAAATAAATGCCCACGGCTCTGTTTTCTCATTGGCTTATGCACAGCATCTTCGCCATCATTCCCTTCCATCCGCCGTGATCATTATCGTCAGTGTTAAAATTATTGTTGTTATCATTATTATCATCATTTCAATTATCATCATTATCATTATCGTCACTGTTAAAACCATAGTTGTTATCATTATTATCATCATTTCAATTATCATAATTATCATTATTGTCATTATCATTATCGTTATTATTAGAATTATGGTCATTATCAGTATCATAATCATTATCATCATCATAATTATCATCATTATTAAAACCACCGTCATTATCAGTAACATCATCATTCCAATTATCACCATCATTATCATTATCATCAGGATTAAAATCACTATTATTATCACTGTTATCAACATTGCAATCATAAACATTAGCTTCATTATTAAAATCACCATTATCATTATTATTATTATATCATTCCAATTATCATCATCATCATCATTGTCGTCATTATTAAAATCATAGCCATTATCATTATCATCATTCTATTGTACGCTTAAATTCAAAGCTAGCATCGCACAGCTACACACACCAACGCACGCATATACACACATCATTATTATCACTATCGCGAATTATTAAAATCAAGGTATATATCAATATCATCATCACCATCATCATTATCGTTATTATTAAAACCACCGTTATTATCATTATTATGATTACAATTATCATAATTATCATTACTGGCATCCATACCATTAACACATTTATCTTTATTATCTCAGTTATAAGTATCATCATTATCATTACTGGCATCCATAAAATTAACACATGTATCTTTATAATCTCAATTATAAGTACCATCATTATCATCATCCTAACAATAGTCATTGCCATCATCGTCTCACTAATACAATCATCAGTTATTATTATTATCAATACAATCACTATAATTATATTTATCATCATCACTGCTACAAGCACCATCACTATGTTTATTTAAACAAATAGGAATATTATATGAAGTGATTGAGTGATTCATATTAGGGCTTAAATACTGTACATACATCATCACTGATACTATCTAAATGTGCACTAAAATAAAGTTTCCTTTTACCAGCTTAAGGCGCTAGACTCATACTTTTATAAACTAAACGGCATTAAGTCGGTGATGTGTTCGGTTTCACACCGGCCGCTTTGTCTTCAAAAGAAATTTCCTGGTACCTATTTTAGGCTGGGTGGACCCTGGTTTCCAGGTCAATTTGGGAAAAACAAATTCGTTAGTCTTCCCTGCATCACTATACAATCTGTATCCTCACTAGATCACTGTACAATCTTTATTCTCACTAGATCACTATACAATCTTTATTCTCACTAGATCACTATACAATCTGTAAACTCCCTGCATCACTATACATTCTTTATTCTCACTAGATCAGTATACAATCTTGATTCTCACTAGATGACTATACAATCTTTACTTTCACTAGATCACTATACAATCTTTACTCTCACTAGATCACTATACAATCTTTATTTTCACTAGCTCATTATTCTCATAATTATAAACACCACCATTGTAATTGTGGCAATGCATGAATTACAAAAAAAAAGAGAAGTAGATTGTGAGCTTTACTAGAACACGATTTCAATCAACAAAATGGATGTTGCGATTAAAGCCTTCGTCAGCACAGAACAAATAAACACAAATCGACACAACTACATGAAAAGCACTACACGAAACATATAACGGTTACTTATCTGAGGCCGAATACGTCTTAAACGATCAAAGCGTTTGATGACTGTCAGTGGATACCGAACACATCACTCCCCCATTATAATTTTGTGCATTGTTTTTCGTGTTGATTATTAGCGTGCCACTCACTCACTCACTCACTCACTCACTCACCCACTCACTCATTCACCCACCCACCCACCCACCCACCCGCCCGCCTGCCCGCCCGCCCGCCCACCCACCCACCCACTCACTGGCACCTTGCCGTCTTGACAGACGATAGTTTGTAAATGGAGTTATACCTCTCCATAACACACAGCCTTGGCTGAACGTAGAGGCCATATGTTGCCAACGCAGCATGATCCCTCTCTCGGCCTGCCTAGTTTACTCCAGAGGAAAGGTAATACCAATACGTCTGGAACAAGACAAGCTACAGAAGCTGCCGGATCAGCAAAGAATGTTCAAACTGTCCGCCTGTCGGAGCTTCCATCATAGAAAGTTGCCAACCAAGGCTTAGAGCCTGGTCTGCCCCGCCTTGATATTTAGTCTTTAGGTTGCATTTCCTCCCACTAGGGTCAGGCTTGTACCCTCCTAATTGCACTCCTCCGCCCGGAGAAGTTGACACGATGTAGGTTGTCGGGTTTGGTGAGTGCCGCCCAACGTTCGGCGCTAACAGAATGCTGGCAGTCCCGTCTACTGTCATACGGTAGCTCAGTCATATCTGACTAAGACCTGACACACTAGCTTGCTACTGATCTATTAGTATCTACACTTTACAACATTTGCCACGGAAGACCGTCATTATCTATGGATTTGCGCTGTGTGGTATAATGCCGATTATTAAATCAGTCAATCAATCACTCAAACTATTACATGACAATTATTAAGTCAGTCAATCAATCATTCAAACTGTCACATGCCGATTATTAAATCAACCAATTAATTAACCAGACTGTCACATGGCTATTATTAAATCAGTCAATCAATCAATCAAGCTATCACACGCCGATTCAGTCAATCGGTCAATTAATTAATCAAATAGTCACGTGCCGATTATTAATCATTCAATGAATGAATGATTGATTGAATGAATGAATGAATGAATCAATCAATCAATCAATCAATCAAACTGGCACGTGTCGATTATTACACCATTAAATCAATCAAACTGTCACATACCGATTATTAAATTAGCCAATTAATTAATTAATCAGACTTTTTCATGCCGATTATTAAATCAGTCAATTAATTAATCAAACTGTCATATGCTGATAATTAAATCAGTCAATCAGTCAATCAATCAATCAATCAATCAATCAAACTGTCACAAGACGATTATTAAATCAATCAATTAATCAATCAAAATGTCACATGCCAATTATTAAATCAGTCAATCAATTAATTAATCAAATTGTCACATGCCGATTATTAAATCAGTCAATCAATCAATCAAGCTATCACACGCCGATTATTAATCAGTCAATTAATGAATCAAACTGTCACATGCCTATTATTAAATCAGTCAATTACTTAATCAAACTGTCACATGCCGTTTGTTAAATCAGTAAAACGTTAACTCAATCAAACTGTCACACACTGATTATTAAATCAGTCAATTAATTTATCAAATTGTCACATGACGGTTATTAAATCAATCAATCAATCAATCAATCAATCACACTGTCGCGTGCCAATTATTAAATCAGTCAATTAACTATCAAACCTATAATGCCGATTAAATCAGTCAGTTACTTAATCAAACTGTCACATGCATATTACTAAATCAGTGAATCATTCAATTAATCAATCTGTCACATGCCGATTATTAAATCAGTCAGTCAATTTCATCCAATGGTATAATTGCTGGTCGCTCAGAAAACAAAGACAAACTCCTGAACGTAAACTTGCCAAGAAATCACAAACAACCTAACAATGTTGGGGTTGACTGCGACGTCATGTAAAGGATATGCAACTAACTTTTAACTTAACACCTTCAGCCGTGTGAAAAAGGTCCTTTATGTTACGTACAGAACAGCAAGATATGTCCACTCTGCGTTACCCGAAGAAAACAAATGAAGAACAAGGAAATGGGAAACTCCGTGGCGAAGATGTCAAGCCGTCTGACTAATGCTCCAAAGGGTATGGGTTCGATTCCGGGCCGCATCATTCGGTTCACTGGTGCATTTTTTCGGAGACTCCTGAGGGTCGTCGTTTGAGCTACGGAGTTCGTGCTTTGTGCGACGCTTTCCGCGCTGGGGAAAGAGACTGAGCCATATGGGATTAACACCTTGTGCAATGAAGTGGACCCTGTCGACTTTTAAGCGACTGTTTTAAGCATTACCCGAAGTCATCTGAAGTTGAGAAATAATCACATTGAGATCATGGAATGTCCGAGGGAAGCTACCCGGGGTATCTAGCCAAGTTAACACGTGCTGGGAAGAAATCGGGTGTGTGGGTGCCAGGGTTGGGGTATCCGCTATCAGAGGCCAATTCAAACATTTCCTACCCTCTGCTAGCCCTATCGCGGAGCGTGTCCTTTGGAAGAACTCAACTCTTTCATGGCTAGCCTAAAAGAGTTCTCATCGTTCCCAGATCGTTGGCAGCATCAATTGTCGAATTTTTGGGTCTCTTCAGTTGACTGTGTCCATCGTTACCTTGGCTTTCCTGTGTCCACCATTGACGTTGCCGTTATGTGATTTGTCATCCGAAAGCTACGCATGTGTGCATATGTGCGTGTTAATGTGCGATGTGCTTGCGTGTCTGTATGTGTCTGTGTGGGTATACGTGTGTTTATGTGTGTGGGTGTGTTTGAACATATGCCTGTGAGCCCGTATGTTACGGATGTGAATGTATGTGTGTTTGTACATTTGCTTGTGATCGCGTATGTTATGGATGTGAGTATATTTTAAAATTATGAATAAGAAATCTCCGTGGTTAAGTGGTTACGAGGGTTTTACGTTCGATTCCGGTGAACGTCATTGTGCTGTGTGAGACGCTTTCGATAGGTTACCCTGCAGAAAGAGACAGGGTCATTTGGGATAAAACCCGGTGCAATGAAGTCGATCATCTTACTTTTGAAACCATTTTTATTAATTATTGGTGGAGTATTGATACATGACAAGGCAGACGTGGTTGCGGCCTTGTGGGAGCACGTGCACACCTCGGAGGAGCAAATGGATTACCATCGTCTGGCAAGAATGAGACAACGAGGAGTGACTAAGGGATCTGGCAGACGCTCAACGCTCAAAGGAAAGGAGAGACGGACTTATAATCAGATTGCTACTGGTACTATTAGTGTTGGAACTCTTCGCTGGCTGCTGAGGATGGGGACGGAGCACTTATGGGAATGCCCTGAATGCTGTGATGTCGATTCCTAAATCAATCAATCAATCAATCAATCATTTTATTAATTATTAAGATATGTGGGTGAATGGCTATTTGGATTTTTAAATAAATGCTCGGTTTTTGGCAAAAATCCTTTGTTACATCACACTCTTCTTCCTTTGCTTCTTCGTTCCACTTCCGGGGAAAGTGAGTCACACCTAGTTAGTTAATCAAGCCAAAGGTCAGTATTTCCGACTTCGGCCATGCATTTGTGTCAGGTTCGCTTCCTCTAGACCAGGGGTCACCAAACTACGGCCCGCGGGCGGATCCGGCCCGCGACATCATTTCACCCGGCCCGCCGACCGTACTCGAACTTGCTTGATATAACGTATAGAACACGAGTTGTGATACAATTTAAATGTAACTATTATGTTTAGAATAATAGATCTTCACACGTGCGGAGACCTCCTGGCTGCTATGTGTCTTAAATTTACTATTTTCACTTATACATTATTATATCTATATTTTCTTGTTTATTGTGATGTTTGCTTATTTCGCGCCATCCCAAGTCCTTCCATGGCTCGTGGTAGCGCCGCCTACGATCTAGTGTTACTATGGTTTCCATGGCAACACACACACACACACACACACACACACGAGCGCGCGCGCATCTTTCCCTCGTCCAGATGCGTCCAGCTGTCAACGCAGATCCGATGCTCCAGAAATATTTACTTCTGTTTGCCAGTCATCTATTTTATAAGTATGTAACAAAGATTTCTTGTTTGACAGTGATACGTAAGTGAACTACACGTTTGAATAGAGGTAATAAAGTAGCAAACATATCATAACAATGCCATAGAAGATTCGAAATTATTATCCCCAGCTCAGAAGAATTCCTCGGTCAAGGTGTTAATCCAGCTGGTCTCCAGGCCAGTGTTTTTCAACCTTTCTGCTGGAGCAGATACTTATGCAAGTGTTTACGTTGCTCAGGGAACTCAATGCAATGATCCAAGTGTCTGTCCTACTTTATGTAATAAACCAGATGGGCAGAAATGTTGCATTTAGGCAATTCTGGTCTGTTTCGGTAGAACCCCTGGCTGCCACTCGCGGAACACCAGTTGAAAAACTCTGCTCTAGGCTGTTTATTTAGGCCGCCCTATTTATATATTTTGCAAACTTTATTATGAGATATATTCTATTTCCAAAGGTACTTATAAACTTTATATGTACCTTTGGTGAGCCGTAGCTTCACCAGTGACCTTTATTCTTCTGTTTTCCTTGTGTTTCAATAGGATTTTAATTATGTTTCTAAATCAATGTCTTTTCCATTTTCAGATTCCGTGCACTTCACATTTAAATATGGCTACTAAGAAAAGCGGAAGATCAGATTCTGGTCATCGAGAATTCTTTAGAGGATGATGCTGTCATTTACACGGATGGGTCGGTCGTCCGAGGAATGAGAAGTTCATGGGCCTTTACGGCTGAGGCCGGAGGGAAAACTGAAGGAAGAGTCTGGTACTTTTGCTCTGACCACATGTAGCCTGACCATGGAAGTCATGGCAGTAAGTAAAGCATTAACATGACTCGAGACACAGGCATTCACTCGGGCCTGTGTCCTTAGTGACTCAATGAGTATGCTCAGGAGGGTAGAGATGGGGTGAGTCCGAAGAGAGTGGGTGATGTCTCTGGAGCGGTCTCGGCTGGCAAAGATTAGTTTCATTTTCGTGCCAGGGCATGCGGGTATACAAGGAAATGAGCAGGCTGACAGGCTTGCAGGTAGGGTTACAGTGGAAGGCGGAAGAGCCATGGACCAGGCAAACATTCTGAATGCTCTGAAAACCGGTCTCTGTGGCTAAGGGCTTGCAAACGCAGTTTGTGAGCCTGTATACCCGAGTTCAAAACACAGCGGTGCTGGTTTTTTCGAAAAAAAATATAGGAGCCGGTCCTTCAGAAAGAAATGGCAAACTACTGAACGTAACATTTGCCCAGGAATCACGAACAGCGAAAATGCTGGGATTGACTGCTACGTCCTGTGAGACATTAGTCAGTTAGTTAGTCTTTCCTCTTGAGCGTAGGGCATAGGGCAGAAGTCATGGCTCTCCATGTCTGGCGGTTCGCTGCTACCTGTTGTAGATCCTGGATGTTCACTTGGCCGTTGAATGAGCCTTCTCTGATGATGGTTCTACGCAGGGTCTCTCTTGGTCTTCCCCGTTTTCTTTTCCCTACTGGTGACCATACGAGGGCTTGGTTGGGGAGTCTTGTCTTGTCCATTCTGAGTACATGGCCGATTTAGTTCCAACGGCGTTTTCTTATAAAATTGGATACAATATCTTGCTTAGTCTCTTGTCTTATTTGCGTATTGGTTCTGAAATCTGTCCAGTGGAGGTTTAGAATTCTTCTAAGACATTTGTTCTCAAAATTGTCTAATTTTTTATCTAAAGCTACCGTTGATTTCCAACTCTCACATCCATACGTTAGCACTGGAATCACACAAGAGTTGAAGATTTTAAGTTTCGTATGTTTGCTGAGTGTCTTTGACTTCCAGATGTTTGACAGTTTATTGAAGGCACCAGATGCCAGTGCGATTCTAGATAATATTTCTGGCGTTGAGTCCCCTGTAGATGTCATTTTGCTTCCTAGGTATGTGAAGCTGTTGACTTTTCAAGAACATGGTTGTTTAATTTGGTGTCGTCTGAACTGTTGGTAAGATCAGTAGTTTTTGTTTTTGCAGTGTTAATTTGGAGACCAATTTGTCCTGAAACATTTTGGAGATGGTTTATTTTCTCTTGGGCATCTGGGTGTGTTGAACTTAAAAGCACTATGTCGTCGGCAAAGTCCAGGTCTTCTAGAATTTTGTCAACCCAATGGATACCCTATTTGTGTTGTTTGTGCATTTGCGCATGACCCAATCGATAGCTATTCCAAAGAGCATCGGTGACAGACACACCCTGTTTCACTCCAGTTTCCACTGAGAACCAGTCAGAGTTGCCTGATTCTGTGCTCACACAGCAACGTGTGCTCCTGGTAGAAAGATTTTATGATATGTTGGATATATTTGGTAGGGAAACCATAGATGTTAAGTAGATTCCTAAAGTGAAGGACGGGGGATACCTGTCGGAAGGCATTTTTGAACAGTCCGACAAAGTTGGTGATTAATTTCGACTGGGAAATTCTACCGAGTCTTCAATGATTATTCTAAGAATGAAAATGTGGTCTATGTGAAGGACATGTAACTTAATTTAAAATTATCCACTTGATATTAATTATCTAGATAACTTACAGTTTACCTTCATAAGCCCAACGTACTAGCATTCAAGTCATCTCAGCTCTGAAAAGTATATAACGGATAAACATATATCGGAGTGAAGTTGTTGAGACTTTCAACCGGAAGATTGTTAAAGCAAATGATGCTGAGCTAAATGAGACCTAAAGACATTATTAACAGTTAGGTTCGCTCGATTGTAACTCAAACGTAGTCCACAAACGTGATACTTCCTCTAGTTGTCACTATTGGGTAATGCACTGGTCTGGCGTTTACGTGTGATTAGCTTTCCCTATTAATAGGACTCCTCACCATTAGTCCGAACCTCATCCGACTTCTGATCAGATAAACTTGCATATCCTTTACAGGACGTCATAGTCAACCCCATCCTTTTATGCTGCTTGTAATCTCTTGGAGAGCTAACGTTCAGTAGTTTGCTATTACTTTCTGAACGACCGGCACACATACCATTTTATTTAAAAAATAAAAGAACGAAAGGTGGTTTGCGGCCAAATCTCCGACTTCTGAGGTACTTGCAATTTACGTCGTCCCAAAGTCAAGGACGAGAAGTCAACATTTTATCCAGCTGACATCTGCATCAGCACGCCGGAAGTTTAAGAGCGAGCGCTCGTATTGATTCTCATTTTGTCAGCATCTATTCATTCTCCGCATTCTCCTTAGCGTGTGACAAGAGCCAATTCATCGACATACACAACATCACTCTTCTTTAAACATCTTTCGGTAGAAATTCTCTTGAACAGCCTCTCTGCGAAATATGCAGGCCCTATTACTCATTGGATTATAGGCCTTCACGACCTAGCCTAAAACAGGTACCAGGAAATATCTTCCGAAGTAAAGGCTGCCCGCGTGAAACCGACCACATCATCCACTGAGGGCCGTTTGCTCATTTACATTCCAGAGGGCCGTTTGGTCCATAAACATATGGGTCTATCTCCAGATGTCCAAATCACCTTTGGTGTGTACAGGGGACGTTTACCTGTTTACTTACAGCCCCCTCCACGTACTTTTACTTACAGCCCCCTCCATGTACTTTCTATATTATTTATCTATGTAAAAGGGGTTTCTCGCCGCGTCGGTAACTTACGGGATGTGTGAGCCGGTCGCTCGGAAAGCAATGGCAAACTACTGAGCGTGGTCGTGCCTAGTACATCAACAGCAGCTGAAAAATGCTGGTGTTGACTGCAACGTCCTATAAGGGATATGCAACAACAACAACAAATGTAAAAGGGACGTTTACCGGTTTACTTACAGCCCCCTCCATGTCCTTTCTATATTATTTATCTATGTAAAAGGTACGTTTACCGGTTTACTTACAGCCACTTCCATGTACTTTCTATATTATTTATCTTTGAAACTATCTTCTCTGTGTGTTGTTATCCTTCTCTGCCTCCTGTGCCGCCTCTCCCAGTTCATACA
Organism: Cepaea nemoralis; assembly: GCA_014155875.1. NCBI lineage: Eukaryota > Metazoa > Mollusca > Gastropoda > Stylommatophora > Helicidae > Cepaea > Cepaea nemoralis. The sequence continues at coordinate 38,426 of JACEFZ010022290.1, read as the reverse complement.
CAGTTGTAACATTCCAGGAGTAAATTCTTAAGATTATCCTATGAGAAATAAGGAATGTCTGCGCGATTCAGACTCATTGCGGCTTTCTCATTACAAGTATCTCAGAACGGAGTGAGTTTGCCTGGTGGCGAGGGACACTGGGTGTAGGGAAATCTAATCCACACGTAAAAATTAGTCAAGTGCACTAGAAGTGGTAGTACGTATATATACTACGCTTGACTTCAAAGTGAATGAACGGAAAACAAATGCTTACTGAAGTATTATAAAAGTTAGTTGCATATCCTTTACAGGACGTAACAATCAACCCCAGCATTATCTGCTTTTTGTGATATCTTGGCAAGTTTATGTTCAGTAGTTTGCCATTGCTTTCTGAACGTCCGACACACATACCATTTTCATTTAAAAAATCAACGCAGGGCGGTCTACTGCCAAATCGCTAGCAGTTGTGTTTCGAACGTTGTTTACTGAAGAAACTTGAAAAAAAAGCAATCGACATTCTTTGGGCATGTAATGAGAGGAGGGGTGGGGAGTTGGCGTATGTCGTCACAATGGGAAAGCTGAAGGGTAGGTGAGGCGAGAGAGAGAGAGAGAGAGAGAGAGAGAGAGCGAGAGAAGGTGCTGGACATGTTTGACATCAAGGCATTAAGAAACATCAATATCAGAAGGAAAAAACTAATATAGATAAAAGGCTCCGGACAGACATAATCACCAACGTCACAAAGCATGGTCTATAAGAAGTAAAGGAATCCACTTGACTGATAAATATGGGGATTGAATCCAGATCCTTGGGTTGATAAGCAAGGACACAAACCACGGTGCCACCGCAACTTAGCAATGAAATCACAGCCAGATCTTTCAAAAGAAACAAGGCAGTGATTTTAGAGGAAGCAAATGAAAGCTGCAGATACTGGAGTTTTGCGACGCAAAACTCCTCAAGAATCGTAAAGAGACTTTAGGGCCGAGATAAATCTTCTTGCGCATGCGTAGATCGTCCTTGATAACATTTCATCTGAAGGTTTCATCAGAAGCAAAGAAGAGCTCGCGTGCACTTCCCGCGTCCGCTGCTCAAAGACAACAGAAGGGGATTAAACACGTGAGCTGCAGGCACAAAGGCCCAGAGGTTATCGGAGATTTTGACGGTCTCAGGACTTGGAATCGGCTTGGCCGTTAGGGAACTTAAGAGCAAGGGTTATCGCTTTTTCTAGTGCCTGCACTGGAAGTCATGAGAGATTTCGTGCGGCGTTTGTGCCGGGGACTCGACCAGTGTTGGACATTTCCAGTGATCCTGATAAGAGGTCGAAGAAAACATGTCATCAGCCATTCTCGTGTTTGAGAAGACATCAGGGAGGGGGAGAAAAAGCTTGGAGGAATGAACAGGGAGATAAGAAGGATGAAGGGGATAATAACAGAATAAATGACACCAGGACAAAAAGAAAATATCAATTTGTTTTTTTTCCCCCTCCCTTTTCTAACATTTGAGACAATTATTAGAAGAGAGAGAGAGAAGAGAGAGAGAGAGAGAGAGAGAGAGAGAGAGGGAGAGAGAGAGAGAGAGAGAGAGAGAGAGAGAGAGAGAGAGAAAGAGAGAGAGAAAGAGAGAGAGAGAGGAGAGAGCAGGGGGGAAGTGAGAGAGGAAGACTGAGAGATAGATAGAGAGACAGAGTCCGATAGAGTGAGAGAAGATGCACAGAAAGCAATCAAACGAGCTTACTAATAAATTGTTTACTTTCTCAATCTATATATTTTCCTTCTTCGCGTTCTTGTGTTTATTATTATTGTTGTTGTTGTTGTTGTTGTTGTTGTTCTTCTTCTTCTTCTTCTTCTTCTTCTTCTTCTTCTTCTTCTTCTTCTTCTTCTTCTTCTTCTTCTTCTTCATCTTCTTCTTCTTCTTCTTCTTCTTCTTCTTCATCCCTTTCATTTATCTCTCTAGGGTAGTGATTCGCACCTAGTTAAGCACCTCAAAAGTCGATGTGTCTTACTACTGCGTACACATGTGTCAGATATGCTTCCTCTAGTCAGATTCAATTGAAGGTAGCGCGCGGACTCCATCTATCCTAGGGTAGGTTGTCATGCCTATCAATTTTGCACTGCCTCTCTGACTCTCTCTGTCTCTCTATCTGTCTCTCTCTGTCTCTCTCTCTGTCTCGCTGTCTCTCTCTCTGTCTCTCTGTCTCTTTATGTCTCGCTGTCTCTCTCTCTGTCTCTCTATCTGTCTCTCTCTCTGTCTCTCTGTCTCTCTCTGTCTCGCTGTCTCTCTCTGTCTCTCTGTCTCTCTGTCTCTCTGACTCTCACGGTCTCGCTGACACTCTCTCTGCCTCTCTCTCTCTATCTCTCTGTGTCTCTATGTGTGTCTCTCTGTCTCTCTCTGTCTCTGTCTCCCTGTGTCATTCTGTGGCTCACTGTCTCTCTGTCTCTCTGACTCTCACGGTCTCGCTGACACTCTCTCTGCCTCTCTCTCTCTATCTCTCTGTGTCTCTATGTGTGTCTCTCTGTCTCTCTCTGTCTCTGTCTCCCTGTGTCATTCTGTGTCTCACTGTCTCTCTGTCTCTCTGACTCTCACGGTCTCGCTGACACTCTCTCTGCCTCTCTCTCTCTATCTCTCTGTGTCTCTATGTGTGTCTCTCTGTCTCTCTCTGTCTCTGTCTCCCTGTGTCATTCTGTGTCTCACTGTCTCTCTGTCTCTATCTCCCTGTGTCATTCTGTGTCTCGCTGTCTCTCTCTCTGTCTCTCTATCTGTCTCTCTCTCTGTCTCTCTGTCTCTCTCTGTCTCGCTGTCTCTCTCTGTCTCTCTGTCTCTCTGTCTCTCTGACTCTCACGGTCTCGCTGACACTCTCTCTGCCTCTCTCTCTATCTCTCTGTGTCTCTATGTGTGTCTCTCTGTCTCTCTCTGTCTCTGTCTCCCTGTGTCATTCTGTGTCCCACTGTCTCTCTGTGTCTCTCTGTCTGTACATGACTCTATTTGTCTCTCTGTGTCTTTCTGTCTCTCTATGTATTTCTGTGTTTCTCTGTCTCTCTGACTCTGTCTCTCTAACTATCACTGCCACTCTGTTCCCCTCTCTGTCTTTCTGTCTCTCTCTGGCTCTATCTTTCTCTCCCTTTAAGTTAAGAGTAATTAATATGATAATATTGAGCAAACGAAGCAGAATAAGAAGAAGAACAACAGCAGGGGAAGAAGAAGAAGAAGAAGAAGAAGAAGAAGAAGAAGAAGAAGAAGAAGAAGAAGAAGAAGAAGAAGAAAGAAAGAAAGAAAGAAAGAAAGAAAGAAAGAAAGAAAGAAAGAAAGAAGAAGAAGAAGAAGAAAGAAAGAAAGAAAGAAGAAGAAAGAAGAAAGAAGGAATAATGAAGAAAGAAGAAAAAAGGAAGAAAAACAAGAAGAAGAAGAAGAAGAAGAAGAAGAAGAAGAAGAAGAAGAAGAAGAAGAAGAAGAAGTAGAGGTAGAGGAAGAAGAACAAGAGCAAGGACAAGAAACAATTGCTCGCATGTTGCGATGACACATCACTCGGCACGCAATCTATTGTTTCCGTTTAAAGTTCACGTGCCTGAAATTGTTGCACAACAAACTGTGAAGACTGTTTTTATTAGTGTGTGTGATGTGTGTGTTGTGTGCGTATGTTGTGTGTGTATGTGTGTGTGATGTGTGTATGTGTTGCATGTGTGTGTGTGTGTGTGTGTGTGTGAGATCCGGTTAACATGCACAACCCCCGAACCGTCCTAAGTTTCCCAAAGTTCAGTTTGGAATAGGACCTGCTAGAATTCACAGCCTTCTAAACCTCATTACCCGACATGCACTCCTGTAGATTGACGATTCCCCCCCCCACCCACCACCCCCACACCCCCCACACCCGCCAAGTGCCGACTTGTAGGTAACAACGTGGGTTTAATCTGCACCCACTGAGTACATGAACAACGTGGGTCTAATCTGCACCCACTGAGTACATGAACAACGTGGGTCTAATCTGCACCCACTGAGTACACGAACAACGTGGGTCTAATCTGCACCCACTGAGTACATGAACAACGTGGGTCTAATCTGCACCCACTGAGTACATGAGCAACGTGGGTCTAGTCTGCACCCACTGAGTACATGAACAACGTGGGTCTAGCCTGTACCCACTGAGTACATGAACAACGTGGGTCTAGCCTGCACCCATTGAGTTCATGAACAACGTGGGTCTAGCCTGTACCCACTGAGTACATGAACAACGTGGGTCTAGCCTGCACCCACTGAGTACATGAACAACGTGGGTCTAGTCTGCACCCACTGAGTACACGAACAACGTGGGTCTAGTCTGCACCCACTGCGTACATGAACAACGTGGGTCTAGTCTGCACCCACTGAGTACATGAACATCGTTGGTCTAGTCTGCACCCACTGAGTTCATGAACAACGTGGGTCTAGTCTGCACCCACTGAGTACACGAACAACGTGGGTCTAGCCTGTACACACTGAGTACATGAACAACGTGGGTCTAGCCTGCACCCACTGAGTACATGAAAAACGTGGGTCTAGTCTGCACCCACTGAGTACATGAACAACGTGGGTCTAGTCTGCACCCACTGAGTACATGAACAACGTGGGTCTAGTCTGCACCCACTGAGTACATGAACAATGTGGGTCTAGTCTGCACCCACTGAGTACATGAACAACGTGGGTCTAGTCTGCACCCACTGAGTACATGAACAACGTGGGTCTAGCCTGTACCCACTGAGTACATGAACAACGTGGGTCTAGCCTGCACCCATTGAGTTCATGAACAACACGGAACGTAGAAATGGTCAGCTTCACAAGAACACACTCACAAATGAAAGAACGAACACTGCGGCCAGAAATTCTTCGTCAGCACACACACACACACACGCACGCACACGCACACACACACACACACACACACACACACACACACACACATACACACACATACACACACATACAACTATATCAACTGATTAAATGCCATTGAATGATAAATTGTCTTATTTGAACTTCGCGTACCCGGGAAGGTTAATCCAGTCAACAAATGCCCGCAGAAGTCGGATGTGTCGGTCTAATGTCGCAAGAACGCAGCTCTGCTGTAAACAGGCACAAAACGCAATTACTTCCGAAAAAACTCCCCGGATGAATGCAGAAGAAAAAGGAGAGTTTCGCGTAACCGCCATAGACTTATAAATCAAACCTTAGTTACAATATCAATACAGTTGTTTTCCCTATGCAACCCCCTTTAATTTGATATATAATACAGCAAGCTTTCTACCATATAGACAACTTTGAGGTCATAACTGTGACACACTCCTACTTCCCATTCTCCGCCATCCATTTTTGTTTAGTCTAAACCTACTTTTTTGTCTGGCACTGAATCCGTATACTATCGGAAAAAGTTGGTGTCTTCTTGTTTCTGTGAGCTGACGGAGGCTTTTAACTTCTGTAATTTGTTACTGTATATGTGTAAAGTTAACTATCTCTGCCTTCTGTGTTTGTTGATTTACTTGCAGTATGTTAATAGCCTTGCCATAGTCCAGCCAATTTAATTTCTCACGTGTGCACATTCCACAATTACAGATCTCTCGGTAATCGTAAATCGTAAACCTAATTATGCAGGTCAGCATGGTCGAATGGGTAACAACGCGTGTTCTTTATCATCCGTTCTGCTGATACCGAGGTTAGGGGTTTAACACCTTCACCGGACAGCTGGACTAAACTGTTGACCTGTCGTCCTTGACTTGGGGACGTAAATTACAAGTACCTCTGAAGTCGGAGTGGGTTCGCCTGTTGGCGAGGAACACTGTTAATAGGGAAAGCTAATCCACACGCAACATTCAGTCAATCACTAATATAAAACTGTGTGTATGGACTACGCTGGAGTTCAAAGCGAGCAAGGAAAAAACAACTAATTACTAATTTGGGAACCACATTTTTCTCTAGGAAGAAAATGTAGCGAAGAAGGAGACAGGTCATTATAAATTATAACATTATGATATAGCATATGTAGGGATCAGCGTGGCTGATAGATTTACCCCGCCAAAACTTTCTTTCCTGGCGACGGGGTAATGAGTTCAATCCACACACCAGTGAGTTGGTCTTAAGTGTTGACTTCTCGTTCACAAAGCGATGGCAAAGTACTGGACTTAAATGTCACATCTCGTTCACAAAGCAATGGCAAAGTACTGGACCTAAATGTTCACTTCTTGTTCACAAAGCAATGGCAAAGTACTGGACCTAAATGTTCACTTCTTGTTCCCAAAGCAATGGCAAAGTACTGGACTTAAATGTTCACATCTCGTTCACAAAGCAATGGCAAAGTACTGGACTTAAATGTTCACTTCTTGTTCACAAAGCAATGGCAAAGTACTGGACCTAAATGTTCACTTCTTGTTCACAAAGCAATGGCAAAGTACTGGACTTAAATATTCACTTCTCGTTGAGAAAGCAATGCAAAGTAAAACAAGCAGATGCTACATGTCTTTTGCGTGTTGTTGCGATTGTCCGCTTATTGATTTTCTTGGGTATTATCGGATCAGTGGTTCTAGTAAATCAGACAGAGCCAAGAGGGGCCGCGATGATTGTCACATCCTGCAAATGACAGTTAGTTGCATATCTTTTACAGGACGTCGCAGTCAACCCCAGCAATTGTTGGATCTTTGTGATTTTCTGGGCAAATTAAAGTTCAGTAGTTTGCTTTCTGAATGACCGGCACGCATACCATAGCGTGAAAATCATCGCAATGCAGTCTGCTGCTAAATCGCCCGCAGCTGTGTTTCGAACGTGGTATGCGGGATTACGAGTTGCTCCAGTAAGACCTTCGCCCAGAGTCGGCGCATAGGACAGGCAAGTTTTATTTTAGTATATGTGAAGAAATCCGGCTATGGGGCAAAATGGGTTACTGACTCAGTTCGTAATCCCACATACCCGCTTTGCAAACACAGATGCGGGCGACTTGGAAGCAGACCACCTTGCGATGGTCTACTAAATGGTATGGGTGTCGATAGTTCAGAAAGCAATGGCAAACTACTGAAAGTAAACTTGCCAAGAGATCACAACAGCAAAATTTGCTGGCATTGACTGCAACGTCCTGTAAAGGATATGCAACTAACCAACTTTTAGATGTGAATAAACTGAAATAATTTCGGCATATTAAACATCAATGTGGTTTGTAACGAAAAGTGATGGAAGCCATGGAAGAAAAGACCGCTGTCGTCCAGTAATTGGACGGACACATGAGGCTGAGGACACCATGGCCACGAAATGCACGAGGAAGGGGGTCTGGCAATAGATCGAGAGTCTTTTCAGCGAGGCACGATAAGAGCACGGAAACTACCACATGACGATGATATGATGTCATTGGCTGCTTGGACTATGATGCAAAGAGGCAGCCGCATCAGGAGGCATCGTGATGGGGTGGCGTAAGCAGCGAAGGAGGGGCGGCATAAACAGCAAAGGAAGGGCAGCATTTCGAAGACTTGCCCCATTAAGGGGCGGCATTTCGAGGACTTGCATCATACTGAGAAAATCCACCGCAAGGCCGTGGCTTGAAATGCTACAGCAGTATGTCCAAGGAGATCATCTTTACCTTATTTCCCGCCTACGTTGATGTATGAAATGAGCTTAAAGTCTTCAAATGCCTTAAAATGAGCATGGTCAAGCTGTCTGAATCGCACTCCGAAGGTTGTGGGTTCGATTCCGGGCGTTGTCTTTCGGTTCACTAGTGCATTTTTCTCGGAAACTCCTGGGGGTCGTCGCTGGAGCTACGGAGTTCGTGCTTTGTGAGACGCTTTTGGCAGGCCGCCGTGCGGAAAGAGACTGCGCCATATGGGATAAACCCGGTGCAATGAAGTCGATCATCTCGATCTTTTAAGATTTTTTTTTAAAGGAAATAAGTGTGCTAATCTGTAACTATCGTCCTACATAATAGTATTAATGATCACATTACTTTCCTGGCCCCACTTGTTTAACCGTTAGAATCCCAAACTTACTTTTCTTTCCGCTAATTAGTTATGCATGTCGGGGTTAATACACAATACCTGCATATAGCGGCTGTCACTGGTTCACTGATTACAAGCGTCGAAAGCAGTAAACTTGGTTACTATGACGAATAATTATCCAAATTAAAGAGCTTTAGGAAGCAAACAATCAACGGTTGCATAACTAGATGCATTTATACATTATCAAATTTCACGAACCATCACAGCTGAATGCGCTAAAGAAGTATTGCATTTTATTCTATATTAAGCATTTGCAGTACTTAATGGTTACAAATGTGCAAACTAGAAAACAATCTAATTTCACATGAGGACAAAAGCACTATATAAAGTAAAAAGCTATAGAAACCAAGCGATCGCTGTAACTAGATACCTTTATTCATAATCATATTTCATGAACCATAAAAGTTGACTGCGCGAAAATTGGAGTTCCGCGCACTGATCGATTCCTATACTCGCAAACCGAGAACTCTGGCCACGGGAGATAAGAGGAAATGCCTATGGCTTGGAGGTAATTGGATTTCGAACATAAAGGCTATTCTAGGCGATTAATCTGAGGTCGGAAACTGTGCTTCAGATGACTAAAAACACGGAGATTATTAACATGACTGTGTGAAAGAAAGGCGAAAAATGATGCATTTACCTTATTTAGAGTATTTGTCACGTGGATGTGATGAAGATGCCTGCAGATGTACAGATTGATGGGAAAGGCCTTAAATGTGTAAAGAGGGCATATATTGGTAACATTGGCTGCCATCTTGCCGTCTTGACAGAGGATAGTTTGTACAATGTAGTTATTTATACCTCTCCATAGCACAAAGCTTGGGCTGAGTTTAGAGACCAAATGTTGCCCCTACAACATGATCTCTCTCTCTCTCTCTCTCTCTCTCTCTCTCTCTCCTCTCTCTCTCTCTCTCTCTCTCTCTCTCTCTCTCTCTCGGTCTGTATAGTTTACTCATGAGGAAAGGTAACACCAATATGCCTGGAACAAGATACGCTGCAGAAGTTGCCGGATCAATAAAGCAATGCTTTAATTGTTCTTGTATCGGAGATTCCATCCTAGACCAGTTGCCGACCAAGGTTTAGTGTCTGCCCTGCCATGACATTTAATTGTTAGGTTGCATTTCCTCCCTCTAGGGTATGGCTTGTACTCTCCCATTTGCGCTCCTCCGCCCGAAGCCGCTGGCACTATGTGGGTTATCGGGTTTGGTGAGCGCCGCCCAGCATTCGGCGCTAACAGAAAGCAGGTAGTTCTGTCTACTGTCATACGATAGCTCAGTCATATCTAAGACCAATAAGGAGAGTTGTTCGACAGGGACGCATAATGTCTCCAGACCTGTATTTTCCTTACATAGTGAAACTAGTATAAACATTTTAAAGGACAACAACAACCTGCCATAAACATTGAGAATGATTTCGGAGAATACCAGTTTATCAAGCGAGGTGTGCGACAAGTGTGCGTATCGCCTCCAGATATTTTTTCTAGTGAAAATATTATCCAAGATTTAGAGAATGAGAGAGTAATCGCCATCCGAGAACATTAAAAATAATTGAGACTTTACATGGGGAGTCTCCGTGGCGAAGTAGTCAAGCCGTCTGACTCGGGCTCCGAAGGTTGTGGGTTCTATTCCGGGCCGCGTCCTTTGGTTCACGAGTGCATTTTTTCGGCGACTCCTGAGGGTCGTCGCTGGAGTTACGGTGTTCGTGCTTTGTGCGACGCTTTCCGCGCTGCGCAAAGAGACTGAGCCTTATGGGATAAAATCCCGATGCAATTAAGTCGACCCTGTCGACTTTTGAGCCACTTAGTCTTTACAAGACGTCACAGCCAACCCCAGCATTGTTTTTGTTTTTTTGGTTTTTTTGGTTTTGTTTCGCTGTTTATGAATTCTTGGCAAGTTCACTTTCAGTAGTTTGCCATTGCTTTATGAACGATCGGCACACACATATCTTTGTATTATGTTCAGTATGCATCCCATATAGATTAGAAAGGGAGCCTTGGCTAGTAGGCTTGTCCGCCGAACCGTTGCTGATGTGTTCGGTTGCACCAGTCTAAAATTGGTACTATAGGCTAGCACCGTGTACCCAACACATCTCAAGGCGTGGATGTTGGCAACGTCTCTAATTGTATTTGCACAATAACGCACCAGTATTGTCCGTGAGTGGTGTATGATTACCTACTGACGTTTAGTTGTAACGAACATTAGTCGGGCTGGACCCTCCTCTGGAGGTAGTCGGCGGTTCGTTGAGGAACCACCCGGCCTAGCATAATGGAGTTCAGCCAAAGCTTCTAAAGTAGATAGGCGGCGGTTTGCTGGAGGAACCCACCGGCCTAATATATCTCTTCGGTTAGAAACTTGGTATCCGCTGCATGTGGATTGGTTCAAACAGACACTCTTCGTGTGGAATAATTCAGAATAATCATACTCCAGGAAGGAGTAAACTGCAAGTTTGTGGCTGAGAGATTACAATGATACTTGTAAAAGTGCAATGGCTAATTGAGGATTATGCTATGAATGATTGCAGGAGATATGAACAACAGGAACAATCATTATCACGAGAAGCTTAAATATTAATGAATTGCTACGGTTGTATAGTTGAATGACAGAGACGGACTTCATCATCATTTGATGGCTCACCATGTATGTTAAGAAAATGTCTTATTTTGAAGCCTGGCCGATGGATTTTTTCGTGACTGCTGTATTGAACATTATCGTTGGACAGTCTCAGGTGGAGATCTTTCATGTTTGATTATTGGGAGACCACATATTTTTTATAGACCCTTTGAAATGTGATCTTGACAGGCATGTCAGAGTAGCAAATGATCCTTTCTTCCCTTTGCCATAAAATACGCCTCATGTCGTGAAAAGGGATCTGTATTTTAAAATTAGATGTAAAGATATATGAATTGTATTAATGTTCTTTTAGACGCACTGCACAAGAGAAAGGTGTGTCATTTATAGCGATAACAAGGAAAACAATCACACGAATGATAATCGTCCAAGGCGTGTCTATTGGGGAAGAATTGACTCACTCTTTCGGAGATAGAGGAAACTATCACAAAATCCACTTAATACATGGCAAAGAACGTAGTCAATGGAAGAACAGAGTTAAAAGTCGGATAACTGACAAAGGATATTGCTGGAGAGGATGATGCAATAATTTGCCGACGGATCAGTATTTTGGGGTGGTGATAGATCAGTATATTGACGTGAAAGATCAGAATGGGGCTTCACAGCAAGATGGAGTATCAAGATCATCGCAAAACAGAGAGAGGCATATTCTGGAGCGACATCCAATATGAGAATGGAAGCTGACGCGGTCAGTGTAGCTCTGGCATTGATATCTGAAACTCCTTTCAATGAGGCAGTTATCATATCTGACGCGCAGTCAATGCTCCAGAAGGTTCAGTCCAGATATTTATGGCATGAATGGTTGATCCATACAAAGTCATCAGACCTGCTAACACTGAAATAGCCCTGTTCTCCAAGCCATGCCGGTGTACGTGGGAAATGAAAGGGCCCCTTGGCTGGCCTTCAGGGCATGGTCAGCAGGGAACACTGAGGCTGAGCAAGGGAGACGCGATATTGTCTATAAAATATGTCCTGCTGCACGAGAACCCCAAAAAAAAGTGATGACAAAACGTGGCTGCGACTGATTGAACCAGAATCCAGTTTTTCATTAGCAGGAAACATCCTGGCAGAGGACGGAGTAGATGCGTGCGTAACCGGTTAGCTACTAAAACTATATCAGTATAGTAAAGAACCCTTTTTACCACACACCAGACATAGGGTGCTAGACACAGTTCTATAAACAGACCAATCTGCTATCGTGTGGGCAGTGTGGTCAATATTACCCAGGCTGCCTTTACTTCCCATGACATTTCCTGGTACCAATTTAAGGCTGGGTCGATCAGGAAGTCCACGTCACTTTCAAAAATCACTTCCGATAGGATTCGAACCATGGACCACCTGGCCTGCAGGCGAGCAGCTAGTCGCTTTGCTACTCCGGCTCATACATACAATTATCCATACTCTTCTTCGTGTACTTATGGAGTCGGTAGTGCTATGATATGGGGGTTGGATTACACATTTTGACAAATTATGGTATATGATTATTTACGTTAAAGTTAGTTTCCCACCCTTTACAGGACGCAATCAAAATAATTAATCAAAAATAAAATTTATTGCTTGCTTGGTTTTTTGTTTTTTTTAATTTCTAGACAATTTTACCTTCAATAGTTTGTCGTTGCTTTATGAACAACCGACATTCACAGTGTTGTGAAAGTCAACACAAAGAGATCTGCTTCGAGATCACCGCTGGGTGACTTGAACTCGATATGGCTGGACTCTGATCTCCCGCTCACTCTCCCTAATCCACAGACGCCGACATTGATATGTAATAATGCATATTTATTATAATGTGTTCACTCGCTTTGAACTCAAGCGTAGTTCATTCACGTGCTACTACTTGTCACCACTGGAAATTGCACTGGGCTGATTTTTGCGTGTGGATTAGCTATTCTTATTACCAGTGTCTCTAGCCATCAGGAGTCTTTTGAGGTCTTTGTGATTTATGCTCCCAAGTCAGGGACGAAAAGTCAACATTTTAGTCCAGCTGATCGGTGTAGGGATTGAACCCGCTACCTCGGCATCAACACACCGGAAGTTTAAAACCAACCGCTCTTAACCATTAGGCCTTGTTAACCCCCTGATAGGGCATATAATAGTTATTTCATACACAGCCCAGGTTTGACAAGATCACAATACGATACAAAATGGCGAGCTTTCTGTGTCAGGTGAAGAGACATTAGGAGTGAAGGACTGGATCAGCCTGGGATAGGTAAACGGAGACAAGATGGGCGTGACATGTGTGTGACGTTTGTATTGTGTGTGTTCTTTGTCTCTGTGTGTGCATTTGTGTCGTGTGGGGGTGGAACAACAATGCAACACTGCACGATTATACGTCCCCCTGTATGTTAAGATAACCATGAAGTTGTAAGACAAAAAATATTATCTGCCATTCTTGTTCTTTTTGTTCTTATTGTTCTTCTTGTTCTTGTTCCTCTTGTTCTTCTTGTTCTTGTTCTTCTTGTTGTTCTTATTCTTGATCTTCTTCTTCTTCTTCTTCTTCTTCTTCTTCTTCTTCTTCTTCTTCTTCTTCTTCTTCTTCTTTTCTTCTTCTTCTTTCTTCTTCTTCTTCTTCTTCTTATTCTTCTTCTTCTTCTGCTAGTGTTTTTTCCTCTGACTACTACTACTACTACTACTACTACTACTACTACTACTACTACTACTACTACTACTACTACTACTACTACTACTGCTGCTGCTGCTGCTGCTGCTGCTGTTGCTACCGCTACTACTACTACTACTACTCTACTACTACTACTACTACAACTACTACTACTACTACTACTACTACTACGATTACTACCACATTCACTATTGTTCCTGTTGAGACAAATACTGCTACTGCAACTACTACTATTACAGCTACTATTACTAATACTACTACTTCTACTTCTACTACTACTACTACTACTACTACTACTACTACTACTACTACTACTACTACTACTACTACTACTACTACTACTACTGCTGCTGCTGCTACTACTACTACTACTACTACTACTACTACTACTACAATAACAACAACAACTACTACTACTACTACTACTACTACTACTACTACTACTACTACTACTACTACTACTACTACTACTACTACTACTACTACTTCTTCTTCTTTCTTCTTCTTCTTCTTCTTCTTCTTCTTCTTCTTCTTCTTCTTCTTCTTCTTCTTCTTCTTCTTCTTCTTCTTCTTCTTCTTCTTCTACATCTTCCCCTATCTACCCCCCTCCCCTCCTATTTCTCCTTTCATCTAATCTTCAGCTATTCTATTGTGCATATATTCAGACAATGTCCACATATTACAACCAAACCACATAAACTTAATATTTCACCACAAGCACGGAACATTCTCTACAGCCTCCATATGTATTTCTCATTCTTCCCCTCAACATGCTGTATAATCAAACTGCATGTACATTTTCTGAAACACTTGTATACAAATCCCTGGTTGCTTCGCAGCATGTTACTTGCTTAAGCCCGATGAATTATAGATGCCTGCGTCAATGCCCCACATGCGTTATGCTCTCTAACGGTAAATGTAAATATTTGTAAGTATTTCTAATACAGCACTGATTATTTGGCCGTAATGATCTGCAGCGCCTCAGGCTTGCTTACGTTTTGTGGGGTCTGTGGTATTGTCGGGGTTTGAAACGACCGCTCAGCTTTCTAAGGTGGATGAAAGAATAGGATACGCGTCTATCTCTGATTTAATTCTTTTTATTAATTTTTGTTCCCCTCTCCTTCTTCAACTTGTAGAACGAGGAACAAGAAGAAGAACAACAATAAGAAGAACAAGTAGAAAAACAAGAACAATAAAAACAAGGAGGAAGTATAGGAGTTGGGCGAGGAATCAAGGGATAAAGAGGACAAAGAGTAGAATAAGATCATAAAGAATACCACCACTGTTAAAAGAAAAGAACAACAATTATGTACCCGCCATCATCAGAAAGTTGGTTATGGTATTATAACACCTGGCGAGTTTGGCAAGATCTTTATATGCTGCTTGCGGCCGGTTAATGGCAGAGTAGTCGCACACGTTCATACATCATCTCCCGGGAAGGTTAACCCGGTCAACAAATGCCCGCAGAAGTCGGATGTGTCGGCCTAACGGCGTAAGAACACAGCTCTGCTGTAAACAGGCACAACGCAATCACGTCCGGAAAAAATCTCCGGATGAACGCAGAAGAAGAAGAATACATCATCTGTTCCGGTCCAGTGAGATGATGCGATGAATATTCACACACACACACACACACACACACACACACACACACAAACACGCACACACACGCGCGAGCGCACACACGCGCACACGCGCACACACACGCGCACGCACACGCACACACACACACAAGGAGTAGAATAAGAACATAAAGAAAATGAAGCCAGGGACGATGAGATGAGGTGTAAAATGATACTTTACTTGTAGTAATGTGTAAATATGTTCTGTACAGCTGCTTGGATGACAATATCGCTTGCCTTGGAATTACAGTGAACAAGCATTCAAAGGTATTTACACATCCTTCAGCCAACATTGTCAAATCGTCATATCCCGGCAGAGTTAATAATAATGTGGCGTGTAGTTTGAGTGGAGAGATATATATCACCACATAGTGGTTGCCTACTACTAACAGAAAACCAGGAGTGGCTCGTGAAACACCTTGGTGAACTGGATCAGGCAAATCTGGCAGGCTTACACTAAGGGATCAAGTAAGGCTTTCAAGTAGAAGGCCAAGAGAACAGATGAAAGGCACTGCCGTCAGAGAGGAGGATGCTCACTCATGTAAACTGAAGACTAGTATTTTTCCTCCCACACAGCTCTCCTGATATGCAGCCCCCCACCCCCGAGATAGTGTTTTAGCCCTATCACACTAATATGTAACACCATTACACACGCAAATAAGACTAAAGCATAAATCAACACCTTCCTGACAGGTTCACCATATTATAATGGATGATTGGGATGATATGAACGCTGGTTATGTCATGACACAACACCATTAATAGTAGCACAAATAATAATGATTGTTCATAGGTGGGCTACTCAAAAGCAACATATAGGGTTTAACCTAGTAAGAAAGGTGCCGAATTCTTCTGCTCGTAGATAGTTTTCCCTTGGGTTTATGGCTATTGGCGGTTGGCTTGGCGCTGAGGTATCTAAGGTTAGTATTTGTATACTCAGCTTTCTTGTAGGGCAGTTCCTGATATTGGAACATTTTGGGCTCTGAGTGTACAGTGGCTGGTACTAGGTCTTCACTCTTCACTGTAATATCAAGGTGAAATCCTTCGGCAATCAATGGTGAATTTCAATGTAGGCCAAAC